>CM067488.1:13300084-13434053 GCA_034552555.1 Semaprochilodus insignis
CCCCCAACCTTCTACCATGACACACTATCCACAATCTGGATGGCTGCATTTTTTCTTTGTTTAGTAGAACACAACGTCTGTTATTTCCATAAAAAATCTGTTAAAGATTAAATATCTTGTTTTTGTATTGCTTTTGTTTAAATACACGTCAAATTAGATTTATAACCTGTCGCTTTTATTTGCCTTTCACATATGGTTTCAGCTTTTTGGAGTTGAGGATTTTACATGAAACAAACTAAACAGAATGATTGAGTTATTATTAAGTTATAGGAGTGAGTAATAATCTGAACCTATCGGTCTAGAAGTTTTACATAAATGGAAGTGGACAACTATGAGACAGTCGACCACAAGAGAGACAGAACTAAAACAGTTGTAAGAACAATTGAAAGAAAGCAAGAAAGAAAGAAAGAAAGAAAGAAAAACAGAAAACAACAAACTAACAAACAGAGACAGACAGGAAAGAGAAACTGCAGACGAGAATGTTGGAGAGGAAGGTGGACAAAGGAAAGAGAAAGGAATAACAGAAAAGGAGGGAGGAAAAAAGAGAGTCACCGAGAGTTGCATACTCTCTCTGAGCCTTTGTCTGAGAAACTAGGTCAGAGTTTGGAGGAGAAGGAGTGTGTCCCTCTCTCTCGTGAGCGGCCCCCTCTGCTTGTGCCCCAGAATGTGGGTTACAGCCAAAGGCCCCCCCATCACCCCCCCTCCAATTTCCTGTCCTATTTGGCTGAGATACAGTGAAAAGGAAAAGGGGGCTTCACTCGGTCTGTTTCCCCAAAATGTTCCCCAATGCTCTTTGTCATACACACATATGAACATGCAGACAAACTCTGAAGCTGAATGAAAAAAATACGGGCACACATGCTCACAAAGGAAAGCTCTTTCAAGCACTTTCAAGCAGGTTTGACATCATAGTTCGCCTGAGCTTTCTATCAAAACCAGACGGCTATTACTAAAAGCAGCTCAGCGAGGGCTCCAGACCAATCATATGTGCAAATCCTTGAGTCAGCAGTGTGTCACACAAACCCCCACCCAACAAATATGTCCTGTTTTGAAGCTGCAGACTGATAAAACAGCAGTATTCCCCTGCTCCAGCCTTGTCTTTCAGCAACCGATTTATGGCCATCAGATCCAAAGGCATCTCTTCACTGGGCAGGCCTCAATCGCATGCCTTTTCCTTTTATTAGATCTTGAAGTGGTCAACTTCAAAGGACTATAAGCGATAAGAAAAAGTGATACATTTCAGGCGTTTCAGTCGAAGTACCCTAAAGACATTTTACGCCAATCACAGATGCATGCACGGGCACACACATCATTTTCAACACGGTGCACCTGACTGACACCTGTTAAAGGTCAGCACAGGCAACACACACGTTGATTCAATTCTGTATTAATTAGGCCTGTGTTGGTAATAGAATCCTCTTATTTGGGTCACTGTGGCGTGTTTGGCTGCTTAGCTTGATGCCTTTTGACTCAGTTGTGCGGGAGCACAAAAACACATGACAGTGTTTTTCCTGACACCCTAAGTCATTTTGTCAGATCTCAGAAACCTGACGAAAGCTCATCCTACACCACGGTTTGACGGACACACTCTTTCAACACACTTGTCAGATTCATCCACTCGGGAAAGGGATCTGAAGCACAACTGACGTCATGAATTTTTGACCTGATTTAAAGACCAGAGAAATCTTACATAGTTTAAGCTAAACTAAAACCACTTAGGTATTATCATTACATATATCATTATACACCCATCAGTCATAACATTGAAACCACCTCCTTGTATCTACTCTCACTGTCCATTTCATCAGCTCCACTTACTATATGGGAGCCCTTTGTAGTTCTACAATTACAGTCTGTAGTCCATCTGATTCTCAGTATCCTTTGTTACCCCCTTTTACCCTGTTCCTTAATTGTCAGGACCACCACAGAGCAGGTAGGGGCTAACAAAGTATGCAGAGAAACAGATGGACTGCAGTCTGTAATTGTAGAACTACAAGGTGCACCTATGTGGTAAGTGGAGCAGATAAAATGGATAAAGAGTGTAGATACATTGAGGTGGTTTTGTTGTTATGGCTGATCTGTGTATATTACAGTCGAGTATCTGATTCATTTAATTGTAGTGAGGCCCCTTCTCATAACTCTATACTGTAAAGTTAGCTGACTAAAACTACTGAGCCGCTCAGCTTCTATCTGTCTTAATGACCTTCTCTAGAGGTCAGCATTTCAGGCGGCAGACTCCAGATGGAATATGACAAACCTGTTGAGAGTCTCTACAAAGACTCTCTTATACTATTCAGCACTATCTGATTCATGTGTTTATGTGTGTGCGTGTGTATGTGAGATAAGAACAACAGCCTCCTCATTGTCCCGGGTCGGCTGACCCCAGCAAGAAACAGTGCAAACATGCTTTTGAACTGACAGATTAAATTTACTGTTGCTTTCATCCGCTGCCATGGCCTCCTCTGCTCCACCTGAGAGTGTGATGAATGGCACCACCACATCTCACAATGATCAGGAGAAAACCGGCAGGGCCAAATATCCAGCTATTCCCTGCAATCAGCTACATGGCTCGTATATTATATCTGAAGTAAATATGATACCATTAATGTAGAAATAAAGGCCTTTGTGTCAGGTCAGATTCCTAGAGCTCAGTAGGAACGCCTCAGGCACGTACGGTTTGGGGAGAGACGGGGTGGATATAAAAGCCTGCTGAAGCTGCCTGTTCTCGTCCAAGTAGTTCAGTGTGAGTCAAATACATTACACTTCAAAGAATTCAATGTGAGAGCTGTACACTGTCTGTCAAAAGTTTGAGGACACATCATTTATCAACATGTTTTTAAAGCAATGATTCAGGCTAAATTCTAATTCACACAACTTTCAGTCGAGCAGGCGAGTAGTATGCTACTTCTTTAGTTTTACCTTGGAGCTAAGAGGCTAGTGGAGCTAACAAGTAATGCAGCAGGATGTGAAATGTATGGGTAGAACATCATACTTGGCTCCAACAGTGTCGAGTTGATAAAAATAAATGTGCTTTAAAAAACTGCTTTTTAGAGCAATGCCACAATATTCACTACAGCCACTAGACCACTAGCCACTTTGAAGGTAGGAGGAACATCTTCCCATCTGCCCAAGCTTGATAACAGGCTGTTTGTAATGTTTTATTTTTTTCCCACTAGCTGGCAAATGCAGAAGAAAGTCAGATACGTAATGTTACTGCTAAGAAGTCGAACACCACACCTATATTTGCTAGCCTCTACATCTATGGCAGTCAGGATCACTTTATCACTGTGGAGGTGTTCACAATATTTGTCTGATGTATTTGCATAGCGTGTGCTGGGTAGGGAACATTGACAAAAGCACAAAAAGGTAAACAAAATTCATGAATTCTGTCAAATTGATGACACATGACTAAATTCACATTTTGGGCCAGAGCTAGAGCGCCCCTTTATGTACTCTTAAAAAAGACTTGCTGCACTATTCTTTGCTGTGCAGTGTCCTTTCCAAAGATAACAGAAATCAAGTTGTCCTCAAACTTTTGATGGGCAGTGAATTTGACACTATACAGCTATAAATCTCAAAACATTTTGATCTGATAAAGATTGGAATGATTTAGTACACTGATGATTCAGTATGTAATGATTCAAATTTCACCATGATTTGACTTAATTTGATTATTTTGGCACGATACAGAATTAGTGTTCACTGAAGATTCACTGAAATCACAAATGTGACTAGAAGAATGTAGGCAGTAAGGAGAAATTAGTAAAACATGCCATCCTACTTTCCATGTTGGGTTTCAATGTTAAAAATAGACAGATTTTTTCATTTTGGCCAAAAATATGTGCATAAATACTAGGCAAAGTAAAAAGCATACATAATAATAACAAGTGCATAATTTGCTGAATACTATTAAAACTGATTACTTTCAAGGACCATTACGGCTGCACCTGCCAACTTGAAGTGGGAAAGATGCATCACAGTTTTCACGCCCTATGCTAAAAGTGTAGAGCCACGGATGTAGCATCATTACCTCCACTATGCTCTTCAGGTCCCTCACGTAGGCCTGCTCTGTTTCCACAATCTCCAGCGCCACCCTCTGTAGGCGGGACAGTTTGGGCAGCGGTGTGGAGGGCATGGGCAGCAGGGACAATGGGGTGAGGTCCAGACTGATGTCAGAGCCCTGACGTTTGGGGCAGGAGTAGGTTGGCACAGCTCCATAGGGCAGTGAGGAAGAGGAGGAGGACTGAGTGTCCTGCAGCGAGGCGGAGGAAGCTGAGGAGCTGAGGCTGGCCGCCCGGTCACTGTCCGAGCACACGGTGTTGACGGAGGTGCAGCTCCCCCGGGACGTGCCCCCTGACGAGGCCATCCGGCTCACGATCCCACTCAGAGAGGAGACGGAGGAGGGCCGCTTAGCCGCTGCAGAGAGGGAGAATGAAAGGTGAAGAGAGAGAGAGAAAGGAAGATTTACATTTTTTTGATTGATGGAGGCCATGAGAGTGAGAGAAAGTGAAAGAGACAGAGAGAGAGAAAGAGAGAGAGAAAGCAAAACACGCAAATTACTAACCATCATTACTTTCTGTCTTCTCTACACACTTTTTTTTGTGTTCCACTTTTCAAATACATCCTGTATATTCATTTAATTCTAACTTCATTGCTGAACCTACGCCATTCTCAGGTTATTATGGAATGTAAAGCTCCATTCCTCATTCTGGATATGTCTAAAAGTCAGTTTTTTGAACATCCCCCTTGCTTCCTGCTAATTATTGGAACTTGCGTGGATATAGCATTTTAGAATATGAAATAATATCTGCATCTGCAACAACCTTTTGGTTTTGTATTGTTTTGAATGGAGTTTCTATTAAACAGCAGTACAGGCCCATGTGCAGAAGTGGATGTGCTTTTGATGTGCTCTTAACATTAATTACAAAAATGACTCCCTATTATTACTTTCACGGTCGCCTTCACAGAAGTTTTCAGAAGTGTATGTGCAGAAGTAGACATGCTTACTGTGTGGCTTTGCTAATGTTTCCTCTGACAGCTGCTCAGGAAACAGTGTAGCCTGAAAAGGTGTGATTGAGCAAAAATACACTGCACTAATTCACAGCAAAAAACCACAGAGTCAGCCTGTCAATCAGGCAGCACTGCAGAAGAAAAAAAAGCACACAGAGAAAAGACAGGAAACAGGAATCGCAACTTCCTGCCCTCAATTTCTTGGATGACCAAACATGAAAACACAGGAATCATTCAGACAGAACAGTCCTCGTATCATCCAGTGCATGTAAGACAACACAACAATGCTGGAACTGAAAAGATACTGTACGTGGGCGTGAACTAAACAGTCTAGCCGTCATGGCTAGCAGAAACAGGTCATTGTGGAGGGTAAGACTGGACATTGTCTAGAGACAGAATGTGGAGCTATGGCTCCTACAATGGTGGCCCATTTACTGAACAGAGGCCAACAGAGACCAACAATCCTTCACTTCCTGTGACCCAGCAGGGCGATGCAGTCGACTGTTACGCGCTCTCACCGGCCGGCCAAGTCTGCCTATCATCCATCAAGCACGCCATCAAACCATTAGCTGGAACTGCTCACAAAAGCCTTCCCCTTGCTCCAAAGCTTTGAAAGCACTTTGGCAATATCGATTGTCTAAATTTGATTTAAGCACCCTCATAAACTGCTTGAAAGCAAGTGTTTATCTTTCACTGGCTTTTTCCCAAGATCAACAGTGATATGGCGGCAGTCTCACGTGAAAAAATGTGAAACGGGGAGAAAAAAACAGCAGAAAGAAGCGAGTAATGCCCTCCATGCCTAAGCATAGAACACTGATAGCCAGACTGGTATGATTAGCGCCGGCTCAGTTTGAGCTCAGATTACTAAGCTGCCAGTTCTCTGACAAGTTTTTTGGTCTGAGTGAGTGAAAAAAAACAGTATCCAGGGCCAAGTTGTTTCAAAGTCTGAAATAAATCCTACTGGACAAATGTATGAAGTGTGACAATGTAAACCTGATGCATCCTCTGGAACCAAGACAAACACATATTGCTCTAAATCACTATTCAGTGCAGTCAAATGATTTGATGTGGCACTGATAACATCCTTATATCATGAATAAGAATTTATTACAGCTACATTTAGAAGCCATAACAATTTTCTTCATAATTGCAAATCATAAAAAGTGCATTTCAGTATGATCATACATTATGCCTAAAAACATCTATATAAGACGCTGGTGCTGGGCAGTGTTCAAGCAATACTACTCTACATTAACTTGTCTAAATGATACCTTTCCAAAGGCAACGTGGAAATACATAATTCTAGCTGTGCACACACTTCTAATACTTAATTCATAGCACATTATTGCTGACTACTCTCATTATATACATGACCAGAGACTTGTTTCTTAGACAGAGTATTTAAGAGACCATTAAAGATCAAGATTTAGGATAGTATGAAGCAATGCTTGCAATGCCTTTCATCTAAGCGATGGGCAGTAATGAACTATTTGGCCTAATGCAGATGTTATACAGCCACGTCCTAGAGAAGCCAACACAGCCAACAGCACCTACCTGATTTTCAGTGTGCAGTGTGAAGACGCTGTGAAGAGATCACCAACAACATTGACCCATAGTTAACTTTAGTCCTCTTACTCCAAAGTCCAAAACAGTGCCTAGTGTTTCAAAAGGCCAGCCCACACTGCCAATGAACAAGGGCACCGTGGCCAAACTCCCAAATTACAATTGATTATTTTCTAGTTTTCTGATTGTAGCACACCAGCACTGCATACGGTCTTTCCTGACAAACGGTTCAGCTAAAATGAGTGAAACAGAAAGAGTTGTATATGTCACACCCACACCCCTTTCTTCCTGCCTAAACACATATTGGTGTGCAGCCTTGCAAAACCAGAAAGACTATATGAAAGTCCCTAAAACAAGGCATCAAGATACCAGCCTGCACCTCAATTCATACACATACACATACATTTCCAGTTAAAACAGCCCTCGCTTTTCCAGGTAATATTTCTTAGTAGTTTAGATATAAGATACAAGACTGAACGTGCATGAGGATGATGAAGGAGAAATCAGAAAAGAAAACAGAAGTTTCCAGAGCTTAGGACTTTTAATTAATAAAAGATATAGAGATAATAAAACTCTTTACCAACTGTGCAAGACCTGGTAAAACCCCATACTGTCACTGTTGGATGAAGAGTATTTAAAACTTTGAGAGATCATGCTTTACTCTAGCTTCAGATCTGAAAAAGTCCACAGGTGTTTCTGTCCAACCTTTAACTGTGAGAAGATAACTCTACACTGTGGGTCTGAAAGGATGCATATCTGTCAAAAAGTCATTACTGAGAAAAAGAAACAGGTGAAAAAGAAGAAAACTGGCAAATTAAAAAAAGAAGCTGTTTGTGTTGTCAAATCAATGGACTGTCCACACCAGAGTCCATGTGTTTGGGATTACTTGGATCGTGGAATGCCAAAAAAAAAAATGCAACCAACTTCTAAGACTGAACTTTGGAAATATATTTCTGCAGATTTCTTTAAAAACCTGACAGCAAGTTTCCCAAAAAGAATGCAAACTGTAATGAAGGCAAAGGGTGAACAATACTGAACAATACTGAACACTTTTCAGAACTTTGTGTGTAAAAGTCTGCTAAGTGTATGTTTCTGTCATTTTGCCTTATACTTGGACCTGTTTTGGAAATGAAAGAAATTATAATTCTAACAGTCTGTTAGCCCAGTACAGCATGGCAGGCTGCTTACAGTTACAAGGTCTATCAAATTCTGTCCTTTCACAAGTGGGCAACAAATAATACTGTTCTTAGTCAAAGTAATACCCTTGTATTTTCTAAATGACAATACAACATTACATTACAGTCAGCGCCTACTAATACTTTCCTCTAATATCGGTGCACTCGTAAGGTGCTACTTCCTCTATTTGCACAATGCACAGATATAGAGATGTGGCACTCTGCACCTGGCTGTGAGGATGTGGTCAAACCAGGCTTGGTGTGTTTTCTTCTAAAAGAGTTTGGCGCACAACACCGGCATTAACAAAGAACACGCTGACTTGAACATTAAGATATGATCAAAATTCATAATGTGTTTGTTTTCTCTGAGGTGTATTTCCTCTTTTAATATAGCCAGTCTATTCCAGAACATTAGTTAGAACATTAGCAGTGCCATTTCAGAGTCCATTAACAATACTGCTGTGCTGAAAACATGCAATGCTGTTGGAGTACTGTGTCATGTTGTTCTCGAATGGGGCCCAGCTAGCTGTGACCGTGTCTTCTAAACCACCACTGCAGAAGCGAAACCCTGAATAGTGACTCTCCAGTAAACAAATTTAAGAAATTAACTGCAGGTTCTGAACTGGGCTCAGTAAATGGAAGGTTACGGCACTCTAAATAAAGCAACAAATGGAGCTAACCTGCAAAACAGGAATTCAAAGTGCTAGAGTGCTCAAATACAGTACGGTGGTCAAATACAGTACAGTACAGTACAGAAGCCAAACTGCCATTAAGTACAAGTTACTCATGTTTCAGCATAAGGAAACCATTAAGAAACATTTATGTAACAGAAGATTACCTAAATCAACTAAATATAATAGTAAATTGTTCAGATATATCAGTCTTAAAAATTGGTGGAATTCTCTGCTTCTCACAATCCAAACAATTCCTAACACATTTAGTAATGTGGAGGCCTGGACTCTGATATAGGCAGTTCATTTGGTCTGAGAACACCAGCAGTTTCTTTGTTTGATTTGCAAAGTTTATGTTTTTTTCAGTAACAGTTTCTTGACAGCTACACATTCTTTTAGATTTTTTCTCCTGTCTCTTGAAGTTGAGAGCTTTAGGTGCTGTTTATCTGCTGGCGACAGTGTGGTGGTCTACCAGGTCTTTCATGACTGTTAGGAGTCCCATTTTTAACTCCAGTTTTGTTTTTTCCTATATCCGTCTACCCTATCTTATAAAAGAGGAAGACTTTGTGTTTAATCTCTCTAGAAATAGCCTGTAAAATGAGAAAACTTGTACTTAATGGCTGCATTGACTGGACTGGAAAATGCATACATGAAGGGTGATCTCTGACTTTTGCACAGTCCCGTACACGCGAGAGTCAATGCACTAGGTTTTATTTCAACAAACAAATGTCGTATTACAAAGTCTTCAGATTCTTGGCTGAAGGACTCAAGTATGTCATTTGGGTCCTGCATTACTACACTGATCACAGGCTTTTCTGTCTCTTGTTTACAGAACTCATTCCAAAGAGGAGTGACCGGCCCTAAACAATTGCAATTGTCAAGATATTTCCATGACATGATTCAGTTTGCTTTCCTTGATAATGTAAGCAAGTATTCTTTGTTGGAGGAGGCTACGGTCTAAAAATATCAACAGTGGTCATTTACTGGCCGAGGATCTTGGCATTCCGGACCCGTATCTAATGTTCTTACCGTTTCATTTCTGATGGACATATTTATCATAAAACATGCTTTGTGTCTTATTTGCAGTGAAAATTGTGCTGTATCTGGTGAGAGGCTTTTCAGATGTTCCCTTCTTTTAGTTGGAAACATGTTGCTGTTTAAACTTTCACAGCCATCCTCTGCAGAGCAAAGCAATTTAAACATCATTAAAATGTTTTTATCATCCCTCAACACTGTAATTAAATGGGTCCTTTCCCTGATTTCTCACTGATTAGGGATGTTGTGTTAGTTTCCTTTAAGTTTCATCTGCAATTGTATTGTAGAGGCAGCAGCTGACCTGGTTTGCTGGACTTCTTCTGGTTATCACGACCCGCTCCCTCAGGCATGGTGTGACTATGGCACAGGAAGTAGAAACCTGCAAAAGACCTTCCATTAAAATAAGACAGTTTACATTTAACACAGTACCAAAGCGCCTTTTTACAAACATTCTCTGAAACTCAAAATAAAGAAGGGTTTCCAAATTCAATCCAGTGCAGTCCGAGAAATGCTGTGTGACAATGTTTTATCTTATTCAACCACATGTGCAATAATGTGAATGAGTGTGTGGGTTTGAATGAGTTTAGAGTTTCTGTTTGTACTAAGCGTTCTGCGTGGAAAGAAATGTTCCCAATCACTCAATGAAAAATCTCTCGGCACTGGAGCTGTCAAACCCCAGGTGCACTGTATAACACATTCATACTCAAAGCAGAAAACAAGAGTTTGGAAGTGGAGCAGAACTGACAGGCAGTCTTGACCACAAAGGTCAAGAGGGAAAAAGTATGTTCTATTGGACAATTGCCTTTTGTGCAACGTTCTAATGCTCTGGCATGTTGTGAATGTCATATTAAAAGCTTATATCTGTTTTAGCTGGACAATGCCAGCTATCCTTTGCAATATGTGAACCATTCCATGATGAATGCATTTAATTAAATCTTTCAACATTTTTTCAAACTTTCTGCAAGATTATGAACAATTCTGACTCTAATACAGAGCATTTCACATCAAACCACAATGATGGACTTTAGATTTTAGATTTAGATTTTAACTACAACACCTGTTTCCAAAAAAGTTGGAATTCTGTGCAAAATGTAATTAAAAACAGAATTAAATGCAGTGCAAATAAATTAAGCCCTATATTAAATTTATAGTAACACAAAGGCAACAAAAGATAAATGTATTATTTGTTGAGAAAGTCCATTTTTAGTTTAATGCCAGCAACATGTTAAAAAAAGTTGGGACAGAAACAACAGAACACTGGTAAAGTTGTGCAATGTTAAAAATACACCTGGCAGAACATCCCACAACTAATTAGGTTCATCGGTCAAAGTACAGTAACATGACTGGCTATAAAAAAGAGCCTTTCAGAGAGGCGGGAAATT
Source organism: Semaprochilodus insignis (assembly GCA_034552555.1). Lineage (NCBI taxonomy): Eukaryota > Metazoa > Chordata > Actinopteri > Characiformes > Prochilodontidae > Semaprochilodus > Semaprochilodus insignis. The sequence goes on from CM067488.1 coordinate 13,310,921, forward strand.
TCAGAAGCAAAGATGAGAGGGGTCACCACTCTGTGAAAGACTGCACAACAATTGAAGAATAACGTTTCTCGATGTAAAATAACAAACAACTTGGAGATATCATCTTCTTTTTTGGAATTCACGGACGGCACATTCTGTGTATTGCATATTGTCTGTGTACTATTTTCAATTAGATACAGGGTTTGAATGATTCGCACATTGTCACATTCAGTTTTTATTTATGTTCTTCATAGCGTCCTGACATTTTTGGTATTTATTGTCCAAATAATTTGACAAATCAGTGGAATTCCCCTTCCAGTGTTTCTCTTTTCACACAGTGACCATTTAGGAGCAACAATGAGAGAAAAAACCTCCATGATTCACCACTGCAAAAAATTAAGCACAAATAGTAGTCATATTAGAATATGACTCTTATTCTGTTATGCTTCCTTCTAATAGTTTAGAGTGAGAAAAGCTGAAGTCAGATGGTGCTTCTTTATCAGTCCTGCAGTGCCTTCCGTTTCTTTCACTGAAAGAGGAAGGCTTTGGGGAAAAAAGCACTACAGAGAAAAAAAATATGTTCGGAGCCAAAGCAATTACAGAGCTGATTTTTTTTTTTTTTTTTGAGGGAGGGGGGGGAGGGGGGGGGGGGGGGTGCTACAGTCTTGTAGAGGCTTTCTTTTGCCTTTCTCTCCCTCTCTCTCCTTTAAAAGAGTAGAAAGCTGAACATATGTAATGGTTGGCTTGGACACAAGAATGTGCTCCTCTCTTGCCCGAGCAGTGTGCTGAGCATGTGTCCTGTCGGCACAATGGGGACCGGCGCTTCAGTGAAAGGAAATCATTAGGCCTGACGGGCTAAGCTACAAAGTGCTAGTGTTTGTTTATGGGGCTGGGACAGAACCTGTCCCCCAGTGACACCTGCCCTTGGCCTTCACTCCACACACTCCCGTCTCACCCTTCAATCAGAGAACACCACCAGCAGGGGGTTCAGCTTCATAGAGACCTGCTCCAAACTTTCTAGCTGCTCAGACAAAGCTGGGAAAGCTAGACATTTGGCCTTTTCCTCTGACTTCTGACACTTTCTACTTTAGGGATCCATATATTGGCCCTTGACCTTACAGATACTTAACATACTTATAGGTTTAATAGTGCATACTAGAGCCTGATCCTAAAACTTTATGACAGATACCAGTTCTACGTAGTAGTGACAATAATATCAGCCAATATAATTTTATACGGTCAAAAGTCAGACTGGCTCCAACTGTTTCAGTTAAATGGTGCTTTATCAACCGATATGCTCAGCAGTTGACTCCTGTATTATTGTCAGCTCTCAGTGGTCATAGTTCTCACTCAAAAGCAGAAACTAAAGTCTTAAATAACGGAAATATCATAACGCAGGGGAAGAGTTTCACATTTTTAGTGGTTTTGGTTGTTTCCGTTAAATAGTTCTCTTTTTTTTGTCAGTTTGTGGATGGATTTTCGTTTTTTTCCCCATGTAAATTATTTCCCATGCATCATGTGAACTGGAGGCCCTTCAAACATGAAGTCTCATAAGCAAAAACAACTAGAAGCTGATCTTTAGAGTTGGACTGAACAGCTATGCATGTGAACGGACAGCAGCGATTAGTTTCTCTTCCATCTTAATTAGAAACAAGATGACTGACTGAAGCCCCATCCCAGAACTTTTTTTTAATGGCTGACTACATTAGGGAACTCTGATGAATTTTCTAAATATACAGTCTAGTCACATTATTATGACTAATATCCAGAGTAACTGGATATTCGCAGCATGGACAGCAGCTAGACAGGTTGGGAGAAACTCAGTAAGGCCCTGGTAAGTTGTTACAGGTATCTGGAGCAATGCTGACCGCAGTGCATCCCACAGCTGCCGCAGGGTGTGTGGGGGAGGATCCATAGAGCTAATGATGTGGTCCCAAAGATGCGCAACTAGGTTCAGGTCTGGGAAATTAGGGGGCCAGGGTAGTACTTGGAAGTCTTGGTCATGCTCGTCCAACCAATGTCGGATATTTCTAGCCGTGTGACACATCGCAATGTCTTGCTGGAAGATCCCATCTGCCTCAAGGAAGACAATCAGCATGTATGGGTGTATGTGATCTGCAAGGATGGATTCATACCCAAATTAGTCGAGAGTGCCTTCTATGGATGAGTGAGCCCAGAGAATGCCGAAAACGTGACTTCCTTCATGTGCTATGCACTGCCATCGTCAACAGTAGGAAGTGGTCATAATAATGTGACTCAACTGTGTAGTTTAAAAAGCATAAATTTGCACACTGTTGGAGTCTGTTCTCTGTCATTGCATTGTTCTTGCTGAAATCAACAGCAAGAGGTATGTTTTTGTAAGATAAGTGTCCTTGTGAATGGGGCCTGAAGATTGATAGCTGAATAATAAGCCTAGGATTCAAGGGATTAACATTAGCAGGGGAGTTTTGATTTATGTGTGGCAGTAAGGAGGTGTCTGTTATCTCACGGCCTAGTACACTCAAGAGAGTCTGGGTCTGGGTCAATAACTCCTTCTATCGAGGCACTTCTGTTTGCCTTTGTGTTTTTTCGTTGCAGTTAATACTTGTGAGCCAAGCGAAATGATCTGTTTTGGACTTCTCTGCAACCAGAACCAAATTAAAAATGAGTCTGGCTCAATGCCATGCACTGTCTCTCTCGCCGCATTTCTCACCGCACGCCCCCAGGCCTTTTTAGAGCCCCATTTCCAGTGTTGCCTCATTAAAAGGCATCACACTTCCTGTAACTGTGACCACGAAGGCTTCAGAACGCTACGCGACTCCGCGGTTGAGCCTCGTGTATACTTTTTTGGCTCCAGAGCTTGTTTGCTGAATTCCAGAAATGGAATTGCGGTAAGAATTAACTCTGCTCTCCCCCCCGACGGCCACGGAGGTTCTAATAGCGGGTAAGCAGCTCTGTTAAGAGCGGGGGCAGTGGGGGTTTAGGGGTTGGGTTAAGGGGGTATTTTCAGGCCAAGTGGAAATGGGCCAACATCTGGTTAGCCAACCCAGAGGTTCGTGCGAGGCTAAGACCACTCTGCAGCTCCTAATGCAGACCGCCGACCTCAGTGTCAAAGTGCAGCCTAATACGCTCCTTGAGCAAAAACGATGTCATCATAAAAAATGCAGCGAGGGAGGACTTGTTCCGCCCTGTAATTTCATGTGTAAGTCGTATCTCTCATGGCATGCTTCCAGGTGCATTTGCGTGCTTCTTCCAGCCCAGCTTCTTCTTCACCCTGACAAACACCCCTGCTGACAGAGCCCTGCTACACAGCTGGACAGCTGTGTGTGTGTGTGTGTTGATGTGTTTGTTTTTGCACATTTCCAGTATATAAATCAAAGTAGAACAGAGTTAACCTGCAAAATTCACAACCACTAAAATGGTCTTAACGGTGCCTTCTTTGCTAGCTACATGCATCATTTTTAATAGAGAAATGGGCATAAGTTTGAGGATATTGTTAGGGTTGTGGCAAGACTGAGAAAATGATATTTATTAAATGATCCTACACTGGCCCGTCACAATTATTAATCACCTGATTGCAATATTATCACTCAGCACAACTAATTGCACAGTTCTTAGCTTTTACAATCATTTAGTTATGTATATGTGAACTTCTGGCTGGTGCTATAACACCTTAAGAAAGCAGCATTGTTTGTTTACACCTTAGAAAACCGCAGTGAATTCTGTTTGTTTATTTGTGCTCAATTGTCTATGTCATCAATTGGGAGCTACCAAATGCTAGATAGCTAATGAGCCAATTTGGCCACATAACAATTAAGCTGTTAATCACAATTAATCACAAACATTTCCTGACTGTGACAGGCCTAACCCAACGTCCTGACTTTGTATGGAAAACAAGTGTGTGTTTGTGTATGAGCATGTGTGTGAATGTGTGCGTGAGTGTTTGGAGGAGTGCAGAGGGAGTTTTTCCCTTTGTGTGACTGATTGTGGAGGAGGCATGGGACAATTCCAGGTTAAAAATTCGACGTGTGAGAGGGATCAGAGTTGTATAACTTAAGAATGACTGATCGCATGCATTACAGCCTAATGTAATGCAGCTGGCTCTTGACAATGTCATACAGTATGTCAGCGCAGACGGCGCACATAGCGCAATCTAACAGTGATGTCATACGCTTGAACCAGCAGAATGAAACAAATGAACTGCATGTTAGCTTGTGGTTTTAATATAAGAGAAAAGAACTTTAAAACATAATGCACACAATGCAAATCTGTGAGCCATTAGCTACATAGGAATTTACACAGTGAGCAGGGCTGCTGTAAAGCTACTGTAAACAGCGATGTGTATTCATTACATTGAGTGCAGGCTTCCCCCAACACTCTCACGCTCACACACACTCCACACTGTAGGCATTGCTCCTGTGTGTGTGTGTGTGTGTGTGTGTGTGTACATTTTGTACATGTCGTGACAGCCAGAACTAACACAGAACGTCAGGGAACGCAAAATGGTTTTACCAAAGCTACAGTATTTCCCCTCTCCAAAAACCCCAGGCCCATATGCACTGGCCTCCCTTAGTCCAAGAAGTTGAGGCAAGGTAATTCAGATATAATGGAAGAAATCAGTAAAGATGTATATACGTGTGAATGAAGGTCTTTGTATAACATATTAGTAGAGGTTTCAATTTATGTTATTACCCATTGTGAAGCCTATATAGCAGGACAAGTGAACTCCAATAGAAGCCAATAGAAGATATCAAATAGATAAGAAATAAGGCAGGGCTCAGAACTGGTCGATTATGCATTGATAAGAGGTAGACACAATTATCGACAACATTGGAAGTGATTCACGGACACTGATAAACATAAACATTGCATAATAACAAACGTGTTTGTGTGTGTGCGTGTGTGTATCAAGGACAAGGTTACACTTTGATGTTGGTCAGTTGACCCAATCTCAGAGGGAAGCCACCGCTGATGCACCCAAACACCCAAAAATAAACAGTAGAAGAGCAGTAAAGGACAGTGTGGGAGGGGTCAGCATCAGCCTGCCTGCCTGCCTGGCCCATTGTTCGACTGCACACAGAGGGACCACCACATCATTGTTTCTTTTCTAGCTGACCTTCACGTTTCCCAGTGGACTCAGCTCCAATTCACGGGCCCCTCAGCCTCCTCCTTATTCCCTCCAACAACAAAGGCCTTCTATTGTGGTGTGGGCAACAACAATGGAAAGTGCTCAGCTGGAGTGGATGCCCATACTTACACACAGCAAAACAGGGCTGAAGCAGGACAGGCCTTAGTTTGAGCAGGGCAGATGAGGGGAACGAGCAGACAAGCTAAGTAGGCCACTCTGTATGTGGTCCTCGATTACCAGCTGTGGAAATGGTCCACATTTCTTTGGTTGCCTTCTATATCAAATGCTGTGGTGGTTCCAGCACTGGTCCTGGAGTAACAATGCCCAGCGTAGTTTGGTGTTTTCCCTTTCCAGCACACCTGATTCAACAAATCCCTTCCTGAGATAAAGCTGTTGCGTTACAGCTTGAAAAACACTAATATATGCAGCGCACACTCATAAGGGGAATTAAAAATGGCCACTTTCAAGCAATGCTACTATTATTATTTTTATTATTATTATTAATGGATTATTGCATATGGATAGTGATACTCCAGAATGTCCTGTCTTTGGGCGTCTGAATGGCTCTTCAGATTGTTTCCATTCATCATGTGCCTGGTCATCTTCTTCCTCTTTTACATTCAACCCTTTCAAGCATAATGGTATTTTCCAATGCATTGGTTCCTTTCAAAATATGTCCAAAGTAAGAGATCATCAGTTTGGGTACAGTTTTGGTTTTGAATGAGAGGTGAGATTTCATTTGGTTCAGGATCCATTCCTTGTTTTCTTTGCTGTCCAGGGTTCTCTCAAGTCTTTGCCAACAGCAAAGTTCAAAGGCATCAAAATTTTTCCTGCCTCAGCTTTCACATCCAAAAAGAACAATATAGAAGTCCATAGCCTGGACAATTCTGATCTTTGTGTGTGGAGACCCATCATTGCATTTGAGTATCCTGATTTTGCTGAGTGCCAATCTGTGTTGTATCTTGAGTGCTGAGCAGCACCATAGGCCCAGTTTTGGCTCCCAAGAGAAACATTCAATCGAGTGTTTTCAGTTGTTGTGGGTAAAAAGAAGGTCAAACTGTCAAAGCCAACTTTTCAGCATCGGTGTCCAAAATCTTTACTATTTTGTCTTGTCTCAAACTTACAACAGATGTGGGCTGTATCCCTTGTTTATGTTTTGGCGGAAGGCACATCAATTGCTTTGAAAATCAATGGCTCAATTAGCTTCTCTGTGTAATTCTCTCCAGCAAAAATGTTATCTCTTCATGAGTGTGACAGATAGGCTTACTGAGCTCTGTGCATGAAAACATACCCGTCTCCAAGCAAATTTGAAGGCATTCGGGTGAACATCTGCTGAACACTCCGCGAACTGATGTCGTTTACATATTTCAAGCGCTCAGCAGATCTTAAACTGGACATTCTGAAGCTGTGAAGGTTTGGACCACACTTGTGGCACGTTGCAGTGATAGCCCCCTGAGTGAAAACAGCCGTGGTGTGCGTCAGTAATTTGTTACTGATGCAAGAACAAGAACAAGAGCACCTACTGAGGGAATAACGGAATTGGCTGCTGTCCTGAAAAGAGTAGGGCATTCCCAGACAGCCTGCGACAACACAGGGAGAACGGCCTCCACATGACATAATGATAAGCAGCTCAGGGCAACGTCCGGTGATGTTTGCTCTTTGCCGTGTTCCGTTTGCCTGTGACGCGTCGTAATTTCACACGAAAGCGTTCATTACCCCGGAGAGCACGCTGTGAGGGGAAAAGGGTCTGACCGGGAAAAGCTGCAACCTCCAAACTTTCCCGAGGCACTGTAAAAGTGTCATCGACTGTAATAAAGAATAGGACAGGAAAAAAAAAAGAAGACTGGGGGTGGAGGCGAAAGAGTATCAGTTTGAGCCTCCCACTGCCAGGGAAATTCCATCTGTTTCTCCGACTGTGTGACTAATTATAAATAGCTGGTGAGCTCTGCACGAACAAGGAGAATAAAGCCCTAATCTGTATTTGAAGTGCAAGGTGACGTATGCACTTTCAGCACTACATCATGACAGAGTTGGAGATTACTTGGTAGTAGCCACAGGGACATTTCTGAACACTTGGGGGGCATTTGCAACATCCTGCTTGAGAAGATCCTCACTCACCGCAATAATCCTGAAAGCCAGAATGAAATTATCACTAGCTAGCATAAGAATGTAGCATTGACTCTACTGTTTACGATTCCTCTAGTATCAATAGAGACATTATAAAGGAGACAGCTGACTGGTTGAAACATGAATGGGAAGGGTCAAGACCCAACATGGTATCTATTGTTGGATTGTCCCACCCTTGAATAAAAAGAGCCAGTGAGCTTGGTGATAAAGCCAAAAGCAAGAAAAGCACCTCCTGGAGATATGCATGTGTGGAGTAGCCAGAAATAAAATTTCAAATGTGTTGTTGAAATGTTAACGCTGCTTCCAGTTTTACATACACAGGACCCCTGGTGGCTTGGGCGTCCTCCGCGGCGCTTTAAATGGCTTATAGCATGCAATGGCCCTGAATGAATGCAGCAACATGAGAACCAAAATGGAAGCTATGAATGGAAACTATGGATGAAGGTCACAGATAAAAGGTAAAAGGAAATGAAGGTAATGTGCAGGAAGTGTCTAAATCAAAAATGATTCAGATGCAGGTGAAAGCCAGACACAACTCAAGATGCTGGAAGGATGAGACGTCTGGGATTTTTATAGTGACACATCAGGGCATGACGGGGTACAGCCAGTGATCTAACAAGTTCTAGAGTGTGTGCGTCAAAATGAATAGGACTTGGGGGTGGGGCAGATGACTCAAGAAAGACGCTGCCAGATTCGCGAGACGCTGTTGTTTTTGAGTCAGCAGACACGCACACCTGCTCTCAGAAACACAAACTTAGACGCAGTGTAACACTCAGACATAAACACTCAGTCAGAACTTTGTGGCCGAAGACTCAAAACTGGACTAGTGAAAGGATTTTCATTCATTATATTGACTACCATAGTTTTAGTCTACCCATTTATACTTGATGGATATTGTCAGGACCTAAAAACTTCCTAACTGCATGTGTGATAACAGAGAGAGCATAATAATGTTTAATTGCATTTATTGCAGTACAGTGTGTTAAATATTAAACACAAATCATCCTTTGAGTTTTTGACACAGCAGTTTTTAAACACGGCACTTATCAGCAGTCAGAAAAGAAATATTATGTAACTTAAAGGTTTGTCCTAGAACCATATGTCCAAACCAAGAACCTTAATTTTTATTTTAAAGGACATTTATCACGTAATTAAATTTCCCTTACTTTTTTGTCTGACTTTTTTGTTTGAGCTTGGTGTGGTGTGTCAACAATGTTTACGTGTCAAAATGTAGTCGGCACGGCCCAGTCCATACAATCCATATATGGAAACTAAACAGGAAAAATAGGCCACTAATTTGTTTACACGCACCTGCCTACTAACAGCAGCATTGCTCCACCAATCTACATGGAAATTGAAGTCTTTCAGCTCAGGCTCCTCTTTTAATAGCACACAACACAATACACAAAGCTCTTAGGGATAAAAAGAATTTGGAAAATGGTCATGTAAAATGCAAATAAGATTTTATTTGGTGCATTACAAAATATAGGTAATGGGCCTTTTAAGAGTGGTTGCTTTGGGTTTTGAGCTCTGAACGGTATGAAGTGGATATTTCGATGGATAGGGTTTTGTCTTTTTTGCTGTAGTCTAAAGTGTTTCTACATTGACAATGCAAAAAAACTTGAACTTTAAGTGAATTAAGGCTTCACCACGGCCCGCCCCACCCCCCAGTCCTTCCATCCACACTGGCCCTCCCTGTCAACTGAAGCCAACTTCTCTCTCCTCTGCAGGCTGCCTGTGTATTATGGGGTCGGAAATGCCGCTGCACGAGGGAGCAGGGCATTAAAGCCAGGTTCTGACTGCAAGAGGAGCTGAGTGCTGAGGTCGAAGCGGGAGGCCTCAGAGAGGTCAGAGTCAGGAGGAAGCAGTCAGTCTGAGGCTGCATTTTAATACTCACCTGGACCTCTGCCAGATACACACATCATTGATCTATTTGTTTTCATTTGGAGCTGGGGGGAATACTGTGTTACTCTAGTTTATGGGGTTGTGTAACAAAATGCACAGAGACATGAGCATGAAGTAATTATTGTGAATGTATTCAGAAAATACATTCAAAGGACAAAAGGTTGAGTTTTTATGCTTACATTGCAATAAGGCTAATAAATGGGCTGCAACTGTGAAATGAATGTAATTGGTGTACATTTGCAACTGCTTGTTCTACTTTCTCTAAAATAGCTTAATAAGAGATGTGCTCCAATTGATTTATCCATGCTCCAACCACAAACACATTCATTAAAAGCATCTGTTTTTGAGTTGGACAAGCTTTACAAGATGTTGGTAAACTGAATCTCCTGAGAAAGTGCTGTGCATAACTCTGAGTGCAAAATAAATTGCAAAGTATATTTTGTACGTGTGAAATATCGCATGGTTACGATGTATCAGGTGCAGTTTTTTGTCACATGTTTGCACAGTGGCATATTCATTGTCATTTTCTTTCTGTGTAGCATTGATTAGCTACATCATCTTTTGCGTGTTATGTAGCTTTCCTCCCTTTTCTCTGTTACAAGGTGACATCAACTCTTAACACAATCCTTATTGCCCGCCTACTGGCAAGCTTGACATGTCCTCACACAACGTACAAAGATCTACAAAGCTATAAACTGACCACTCTGAAGCGTCCTGCTTCAGTCTAGCTTACAAAGATGGATCTATCAACTCGTCGTACCTGACTTTCAGGATCAGATTCTGGTTCAAACTGATACAGCATTACCAAAACCATTAAAAGGACAACCACAGCTGTGTGGGTGGATGGAATTTGTATCAGGGTGTTGCTCTGGTGGTTGACCATTCAGTTCAGAGTGGACTGGCTGACCAATCAGAGCACCCTGGGCTTGTTGGGAGGCGGGGCTTAAAAACATAGGTGCTCTTACAGAGTGTTTCAGATAGAGGGAGAATACAGATAAACTGTATGAGAAAATACTGTGTTTTGGGGAAAAAATAAAGCATATAAAACGATTTCTGTTGACCTTAAAATTATGAACACTGAATTTGAGTATAATAAGTCTCATTTAATGCTTAAAGAACCTCCACATGACTTTAGAATTAGGGCTGGCCGATACAACAATATTTCAATATGAGCATACTGTGGATATTTGATTACAGAGAGAGCATAATCAGTCATATTTAATTGAATTTACTGCAGCACAGTGTTTGAAATGCTGAATACAAATCACAGATTGAAAGTTTCTGAAGTTTCTGACAGTATTTTTAAACATAGCACTTTCCAACTTATCAGTCATCAGAATAATTACTGTGTAATATTTTGTGTTTGAAGTATTGCGACATTACATTTTGTTATATCTCCCATCTCTTTTCAGGATTCTGTACTAGTTAAAGGGTTTCATACATACCTTTACTGATATATGCCAGTAAATGATATATTTTTTTAAAAGTGTGAATACAGACATGCAGTAGGAGAAAAATATTGTGTTTTGAGAAAACTGAAGTATGTAAATCTGTTCTAGTAGCCCCCCCCAAAAATCATGAACATAGAACATAAGCATAATAGGTCCTCTTTGAATGGCGAACTCAACGTGTTGTGAATCTAAACTCCAGTCTGAATTCATTAGGTTGAATGGGATGTTTGCCAACGTTCTGTAAAGTTTACCAAACTTTGCAACAGTGGCAAGCAAACAATGCAGACAGACAGGACAAATCTTTTAAAGTTTGCTGGTCAAATAAGAACCATTATTTTGGCAACAAAACACTTTGTTGTTGAACAAACCTTTAAATAGAGCAAATACAAGTCAATGTATGCAGTATACACACCTTCTGTAAATAGCCTCCTCAGAATGAAGAGTATTTGTACACTGTAGGACAGAATTACCCCCCTGATAAACATGATATAAGATGCTCTGTAGACACATTACAGTCTGGGTTCATGCTGACAGAGCCTGTGCAGGCAACTGGGAAGCTCATCAGGCCGCATTCCTCTAGCTGGGGTTCAGCAAAGGAAATGGGGATTAGGGTTATTCCCTGTGCATGCTCAGGAGATGGGGTCGCTCTCTAGAAACGAAAAAAAAGAAAGAAACAGGCCTCCACTTTCCCTACTGGAGAGGTGAAAGGGATGCCGGTTTTCAAAGCAAACAGAGCTTAGCATGTAAGCTTCACATTCAACACTCCAAACACTCAAGAGGGAGGGTTTGTCGAACTTCCTGTCTCTGAGTTCAGATTGCACGACCAATTCCGAGCCCCATTCTTCTCTGTGATAGGCTCTGAGTAGTAAAACAATGCCCTTTGCCCACGAAAACCCCGAGGCTGATATTCAAGACAGATATTTCTTCCCTGTGATATGCAACAATGTTCAAAATAACCACGGAGTTGGGGAAAAAGACAGAAAACTCTTTTAGGTGGGAATAATTCCATGTTTGCAGAGATCAGGCGCACTGTTTTGCTATGGCAGAGATATTAGTGTGCGCTCTAGGCCAGAATCCGGCACTGTCATGTTTAAGCCAAGGTCTACATGCATGTGTCCAGCAGGTCCACTGCATGTTTACACAGAAAATAAACAGGAGCTGGCCGCTCTTCCAGCAAATAGCACTTGGCAGGCTTGCCACATACGTCAACCCGCACCATGTGTAGCTAAGCTGTGGCGCAAGCCCCAGCAGTCCGCTAATTTATAAGAAGAACATGGATAAAGTCTTTTGACAAATGACCCTCTCGGCTTAATTGCTCCATATTCACTCAGAATCACTCATCTCAGAGGTATGTGGCATAATTTAAATCAGGGGCCTATTGTGCTTGCAGATGAAGACTCTTGTTCAGGTTGCAATGATTGACATCCCTGGCATGACAGCTAATAACACGACGTACACCAGACTGGAGTAATGAGCGACTGAATGGAGACCAGACGGGACTCATTGCCATGTTTTATTTGTCCACCCTGAATACTCAGCATTCCAGTTGCTAAAGAAAATAATGTTGGTTGAGCAAGAAAGGGGGGGGGGGGGTGCTCTGAGAAGCCGTAGAGAAAACCAGTACTAAGCACACGCTCTCCGTTTATCTAACAGAACATCTGATGCTGGGAGCTTTCCCCAACCCTCCCCAACACTCCAGTGAAATGTCTTACAGCACTGTGAGCTCAGAGCGGGTTAATAAATCACATCGAGAAGAATGTGCCGGGCCACAGACCGGAGAATGCAGGCATATAGTTATAAGGGGCCATCAGGTGACCGGGGACCCTTTCAGAAACTCTGGTTTACTCCAATTTCAGCTGATTAGTGTTCTTCCTAACCGAGTAAAAGGAGACACTGTAAACAGGCTAATTCAATTAGAAAAGCCATTTACAGCGAGGGGGTAAGAATGGCTTTAACAATTCAGAGTTTGGGACATGCATGTCCTACACTGACTGATGTCCCATAAAACCTGAATCCACAGGTTTGAGACTTTTGTGTGCCATAACAGGAACCAAAGTGAGGTCAATAACATGCAGACCATTACATGTCGTGAGGTGGAGCTTTACTAGGTTGTGATACTGTGAAACAGTCAGTAAAGTGAGTAAGAAATAGTTTGCCTGATGCAATAATACACTTCACCTGCTGTGCATGCAAACGGACCTTTCCATGCTGCTGATTCAATGCTTATGTGGGCTATGAGTGAGGAAACTGGTTACCTGTTCTGACCTTCACTAAAACTCTTCCCCAGTATTGCTGTCCACATCAAACAGCAACTTTAACTGTGCCATTTCTGACTCCACTTCGGGCAACCACCACAATACTGGTCGTATACTCCAGCAGCCCATCGACATGACTGCATGAAGAGTTTCTTCAGCTTTATGTATGTGGCCATAAACAGTCCTGGTTCCAAAGTCCTCACCTACCTTCACAGGTGTGCGAACTGGAGTCATCAAAGGTGCTGAAGTCACTCCGTTTTCAGCCGGCTTTGTCTGTCGACCGAATAGTTTTCCCAGTTTCGCATTAGTGAGTATCTGTCACATCTGCCCCGAACAGAACGAGGCGTTGGGGGGCGTTTTGCCCCACGTACACGAACGATGCTGCTCGGAGCTCAGCTGCTTAGTCCTGGTCTACACGGTGAGGTGTCTTCACCTTAACACCGCCGACCGCTCCACCGTGACTCAGTGCCTCAGACTCACCGTCACACGTCACTCACGAGGTTCACTGAGGGAGACACAGCTGCTCTGAAGGAAACGCTGGAGGACAACTCGCCTAACGTCCTTCGTCCGAGGAAACCCTCAGAGTAGCCTATAACTCAATACCGGTTTAACCAATGGTAAAAACGTGTTTCCCGTTATTGTTTCTCGCTTGGACCCTTTAAGAAACGATTCCACTGAGAGTCCGAAAGTCCGAAAGCGAAAGAACAACACTTAAAAGCACATCTGGATGGACTTATACGGACGTGGAGCGGCTCTGTTTCATTCCTCCTCAGGCGCTGAGAAGTACAGTGGATGCTCGAGCGGCGTGTCGCTCGCGAACGAGTCTTTCTAATTTGAACGAATCGTTTGAGTCGACTGAACCGATTCACCCCCGCAAAAGATTCGTACAACTCTGCTGACTTGCTTATGTAGACAGTGCGGCGACACGCGCAATAACGAGCAATTACAGATGATTTTAAAGCGCAACTCCAAACTCTTCGAGTGATTCAGTGTAGGAACAAACAGGACTCTGAACCACAGGCGACGAGCGAATCGTAGTTAAACCAGCTCCAAATTGTGAGGCGCTTTGTTTGCTGCAGGAATATAACGACAAACAGGATTGCAGTATAGTGATCCAAATCTACTATATACAGAGATTTACACAGTGGTACTTGAAGGTTTGGCAGTTCTTTAGAATTTTCTATTTTTCTGCATAAGTTTGCCTCAGATTTTCACACAAGCCCTAAAAGTAGATAAGAAGAACCAAATTAAACAACAACAACTAAACATTTCCGTTTACTGTTGATTCGTCCTGCCATTTTAGCCTTTTCCTCCATATAGAACAGCTTCAACTTTGTTGGATAAAGGTCAGGACCTTGACTTGACCATTCCAAATCATTAACTGTATTCCTCTTTTTCCATTGTTTGAAAAAAAGGACTTGTGTGCTTAGGGCTGTGTCTTGTTGCATGCTATATTCTCCTGAGATTCAGTTCACAGAAGGGCGTCCTGACATTTTCCTTTAGCATTTGCTGGTATAATGAAGAATTCATTGTTCATTCAATGATGGCAAGACTCCCTGACTCAGATGCAAAGCAAGCCCAAACCATGATACTACCACCACCATGTTTCACAGATGGGATAAGGTTTTTATGCTGGAATGCAGTGTTGGAATGCAAACATAATGCTTCTCATTTAAACCAAAAAGATCTATTTTTGTCTCATCCGTCCACAAAACATGGTTCAAGTAGTCTTTTGGTTTGTCGGTGCATCCACACACAGATTCAATGGTTGTTTCCACCAAGACAACAGCTGGACTCATTACTGAAGATGACCTACTGCCATTCTAAGTCACTCCATGATAGTCTGGCATGACACCATTTCAGTCTTTGGTGAGGGTGATGTGGTCCCAAAGGACACACCAGAATTAGATAACTGTTATATGTGCCAATATATATACCGTTTTTCCCTGAGCAATAGCTAATGGCTACACATCAGCTAGCATCCACATCTTGTACAGCTGCAAGCCCTGGCTACAGATAGCTAGTAGCAACTTTTTTTCTGGCTAGCCCATTTTAACTTCCCACAGCAAGTTCAATTCAGGTCATTGCAGAGTATTCTGATGCCTTTAGAACCTGAATATAGTCTTAGTGCCTCTGTAGAAATCACTTAAGGTATGCCATGAACAACTCATTCTTGAATAGAGCGTACTAAGCAGGCTAAGAAATCCTCCTCCTCTTTCTTGGCATGTACGGTGGATGATTTATTATTGAGTGTGCACTAAATTGAGTTGTGCTCCAACCCTCCTGTGGATAACATATTTGATGAAGGATCTCCAAGAATACTAACTCAGCAGGATGATTTTTTATCTGATGGAGAGTTTTGTGTAAGCTATCTGCCTCTGATCTGTACTTCACTGCGTAGCTCCTGGTATTCAGAAGATGCTAAATCTGATTTGCCCTGTTATGGGTGCATTTTAGGTACTGTTAAGTTGGCCTTGCCTCGTTTAGACTTGAATATCACGTCCCCTAGTATGCCTAAAAGATGTGTTTATTTATATTGAAATCACAAATAGAAAAAGTTTTACGTGGGAACATTACTTGAATACATGGGGCCTGTGATTGACCTGTAGGTGAATTAGAAGCATCGCAACACCTACATGATGTGGACAGCACAACCACATCCTGGCCACCAGGTACATCCGGGCAACTGGTACACTAGGTTTAAGCTTCAAGCCAGATGCACTGGTCTTCTCGACCAAAAAAATCAGAGCTGGGCCTTTATTTATACAACTGAAATCACAGTCAAAATATTGAGCAGAATCATACCTAGAAATTTAATCACAAAATCATTCAGCCCTGCCCTGTAGTCTCAAGTCTATTTTATGGCCTGGAGTAACTAGTCATTGACACAGACAAGCAGTGTAGACCTAGTCAAGGCAGATAAAGCAACAGCACCAGCCTGTACAGGATAGGCAGTTGTTCAGCTCAGGCAGCTGTCCTGCCATTAGCTGTTTGGTGCTACAGCTAAGGAGCTTTTGAAATATGGTAGTTGTGCAACGCCAGACTTCAACAGTCATGTGATGAAAATTTAGTTAACGTTGACTAATCACTGATGACGTCATGAATAAACTCACAGGAGAACAGAAAGCAATGAGCGACCTTAAAAATCTGTGATGAAGTCTGCGGCAAACATCCAGAGAGCCAGAGAAATTTACAGCATAGTAACTGACTTTAAACTTTACAAGATTATAGGGGTATTTATGTCCCTTTTCCAGCAACACATGATTTTTATTGTAGGCTTTAGGAAACTAGAGGCAACATTGTTTAATATCTGATCTTTGAAGTACCACAGATTGGCAGAGAAATATTAGAACAAAGACTCCACAGATCATGATGTGTCCTTTCAAACAAGCCCTGGATCGCATTGCCAGACTTCAGGAAACTGGACTCCCCACCTGTAGTCTTTTCTGAGCCATCAATGTTATCAAGCTGAAAGCATCATCACTGAGCAGCTCAGTCAAATAGTCGACTACTCCGTGCAACCACCTATTGACTGAATCTGACCACCAACACATATTCACACTATCGTATTTCAGCACCCCCTGCCTCACAGTACTGCTGTTCCGGAGAAGTGCAATCACTTTATAGAGATGATGTCCTTTGTTGATAAGGATCCCCTCATCACTCTGTTATGCAAACTTCAGGACATGAGGAAGTATGTGAGCTTAAATATTAACATTCATCAAATATACACTGTGACATGACTGAAGACCACCCTCTGTTGAAACACCATGCAGTAAGATCAACCACCGAGAGCTAGTCTGTCACACATTCGGTATTCTGTACTGTACTAGACCTCCTTTAGAGGTCAGGAAGAATTACATAGAGCTGTAGTTAAGAATATGTCTGTGGTTTTATGAATCCCAAATGACGTATCAGTTACTTAGAATCTGCCAAAAAATCCCTGGAAGACAACTTCCGTGTGAGCAGCATGACATGGCGTCACATGGCATGTCACTGCATGACTTTATTGGAATATGAACTGAACCAACCCACAGATGCACAAGGTGTTGTTTGATTTACACTACTTCTGGGATCATCTGTAATTGACAGAATCACAGGTACATGCATAAGGAAAAATTCTGTGACATCTGTCTTGAAGAAAACTGCGATCAGAATTGGAGGAAGGGAAATATTTATGTGTCCCATGTACCCTCAGACTCCTTGAACTTCCTGTATAAGTTAACTCCTTTGCTGCTGTTGGTTATGTGCTTTTGGGAATAAGACAGCTCTGGGAGTAACTTCAGTGCTATTACTATGACTAATGAAAACAAATATCAAGAGGTGCAGTGTGGTGAACATCTCACTGAGAGGCCATTTGCCCAAGAAGGTGTTTTACGCTGTTAATAACTCATGAAAAAAGGCTGAGAAGTTACACACTGTGTTTTCAGACACAGCTGGCTGGTTTTCACTTTCACAAAAACATTTAGTTTATGTTGTAGACTACAAGAACAGCAGTGAGAAATCACTTACGCATGAACCAGGATCTATGTATGACTTACTTATGCATCATGTCTTTATCGATTGCTGTTATGTTATTCTCAGAATTGGAGTCCATACATCTCTGGTCTTAGTCAGGATAGTTCAGACAGAACCCAGAAATCAACGTAATAAGTGCCCCACCTCATGATCCAAACAGATGTTCAGAAAGCAATAGATGTCTAAAGAGGTTTGAGGTACCCTTTATATCCAAAAGTACCTAGATGCCATTTCTAACTGGTGAATTTAGTGACTTTTAGGTGTACCCATTGCAAATGATTGTGGAATGTACATAAAAATGCATTGCCTATAGAATGGGAAGTTCTGGAGCAGCTGCACATGAGTCAAGTCATGCTCAATGACTCAATGCACAGCACTGGCTAGGAGGATTTAAAAAGCCCCCAGCACTGAACTGTGGAGCAGTGGAACTGGAATGGATGGTGCACCATTCATCACATTTGGGATGTGTTGGAATGCAAACTTATTATCTCATCAGACTAATGCACTCATTGCTGAATGCAATCAAATCCTCACAGCAATGTTTCAGTGTTCAGATACAATGTTTCCATCAGTAGACTCTACCTATACAAGCTTTAAAGCAGAATAAGGCCAGACAGTAGGAAAGACAGCAACACATCAAGGTTTGTGAACCCTGTAAGATTTTCTATATTTTTGCAAATAATGACCTGAATATGATCTAAAACATAACCAGATTCTCACGCAAATTTATTAAACAAATGACACAAAATATCATACTTGGTCATTTATTATTGTGGAAAATTAACCACATCACATATCTGTCAGTGGCAAAGGTTTGTGAACCTCTAGGATAAGCAGCTACTTTGAAGGTTAAACTAGAGTCAGATGTTTCCAATCAATGGGATAACAATCAGGTGTGAATGTGTGCCCCGTTGTATTTAAAGAACAAGGATCTGAGCCAGGTCTTCATAATACATGTTTGTAGAAGAGTACAAATGGCACAAATAAAGTAGAACAAAGACCACGCCACAATTAAGGGAATTGGTCCCCAAGGTCACATAGAAATCCAGGGTAACTTCTAAACAACTAAAGGCTTCTGTCACAGCGGCTAATGTTAATGTTCATGAGTCCACCAACAGAACACTGAACAANTTCTGTCACAGCGGCTAATGTTAATGTTCATGAGTCCACCAACAGAACACTGAACAAGAATAAAGTCTATTTCGGAATAACCAGACTTTGAGTTCTGACATTAATCCTATAGAAATGTTGTGGAATGACGTGAACTGAGCAGTTCATATGAGGAAACCCACCAACATCCCAGAGCTAATGTTGTCCTGTGCAGAGGAATGGTCTAAAATTCCTCCAAGCCAATGTGCAGGACAGATCAACATGTAGTTGCAGTTATGTCTGCACTAGCGAAACACACAAGAACTTACTGAAAAAAAGGGTCACATACGTTTGCCACTCACAGATATGTAATCTTGAGTATTTTTTCTCAATAAATACATAATTAATTAATTGACCAACTGTAGTGTTTATTGACTGATTAGTTTAATTAGGTTCTCTTTATCTACTGTTAGGACATGTGAATTTCAAGCCCCACTGCATCTGGCTTGAATGTTTTATACTCACTGTAGTCCAGAACGATCTACAAACAGGAACATTTAGGACAGTGAAAAGTAAATGGAGAAGGGGCAGGGGACATTCCGAGCTCACATTTAACTTCTAAACAAGCAAACAGACTCCCTTTAGGAGCACTGCAGTCAGGAAGGTTATGCTGTTCCACAGGGTGTGGGGGGTTGGGGTACAATGTAAAGAATGCTCACTTCCAGCTTTAGGTTGCTAATTTTTTGCACAAAAAGGCAGCTTTTCCTCATCTCTTCCTCAAGGTCGGGGACATTACTGCTTTTATCAATCAGATTCCTGATTGATAAAAGATTCCCAATGCTAAAATGTGATGTTGTAGTCCAATAAATATTTGCCCCAACATGCAGCACCGTATTTTGTGGGACTGGCCAACATGAATCATTCTTATGTTTTATTAATTTCCCATATTTGAAGCTTCATTTTAAGCATATTTCATCTAATAGTGTTATGCACTGGAACACGGAACATGGAACACAGGTCCCTGTAGGCGTTCAGTGTTATGTTCCATATGAAGGCAAATCTAAAGGAAACCCCTATTCCCTGTTGTGTGCCCGAGAACTCTAAAATGGGAACCTGGATTTTACAGAGATTTACAGAGTGTGCACTAGAGAGCTTTTCCAAAAAAGGCACACTCAGAACGGCAGTCATTTGAAAGAAATTCTGCATTTCAGCACAAGTCAAAGGATGAAGGCCAAACAGTAGTTGTATGATGGTTTCCTCCACTCGGATGATGGCCTAAGCAGTGGTTCTGTGCTTAGGGTATGGCTGGTGGATAGATTTCGGAGGAGAGGAGAGATAGAAAGCTGGAGGGGGGGTGCTTCCTGAAGGTTTTTCCATGCTTCTCTTCTGCATTCTTGGACAGAAATTCAAGTCTCGCTGTCCCAGAACCAGTCATCACCCAAATACAAAAAGACTCACATGGACAATGGGGCGGTGAGCTGTTGGTTTTAGTGCTGCCTGTTCTGTGCTCGAGCTGCACCGCTGCGAAACCACTACTCCCAGCATGGAGGGGAGAAAAACGCTCGGCACACACCACAGCTGAAAGCACTCTGCTGGAGATAGCCCATAGATTAAGCGCTGCTCTCAACCCAAGCCACACACATCCCAATGACCTAGATATACCGAGAGGAGGTTGGCCCCAGTTCCATGAGCACATGGAGGGCCTGGGATGTAAAGCACAAAGAGCAGGCACAAGGGTTTACTTTGAATGCAGGTGCTAAAATGAATCCTTTGGAACAATGCCATAGAAGAACCACTACTAGCAGATTAATGGATGGTTCTTTAAAGAAACCTTTTTTGTAAAGGAGAATACTGATGCCTCTGTGTATGTGTGGAACATTGTGACTCTGTGGTGAGCTGCTAGCGAGCACTGGTGGGTGAAATGATAGGACCAATTCATACCTATCCACAAACACGGCCCTGCCAAGATAAAATGAATGGCTTTCATGTGCAACTGCAGTAAATTGTTTACTGCCACCATAAACACATCAAACACATTTAGATAAAAGTCCAGTTCACTTCTGGCTTTGTAAGTTAAAATTTCTACTGAAATAGTGGCATGGAAAATAGCTGTTACTATGAAAGGTCTAGTAGAAGATAATCAACAGGCATACAATTAAAGGTGAGACATCCATTACAGGTTAAGAGATTTGAACCCTACGATAACTTAGATAAGTCATAGAAATTAATCAGCACTGTCACTGTCATTGCTAGTAAAGGTCAGATGATGCAAATTTAAAGCTTAATAAATACTCCTCAAACTTTGTCCCAGCAATTAGCAGCCATGGGGTCCTCTAAGCAGCTGCCCAGAACAGTAAAATAACTGATGACCACAAAGCAGGAGAAGGTTATAAGAAGATAGCACAATGTTTTCAGGTAGCCGTTTCCTCAGTTCATAATGTAGAAGAATGAAGAAATGACAGGTAACAGGAACAGTGAAGGTCTGGAAGACCAAGAAACCTTTCCAAAAGAGAACTGCATATAGAATTCCTAGAAAGGCCAATCAAAACACATGTTTGACTGCAAAACCGTTAGGAAGAGGTAGCAGATCCTGGAGTGGTGGTGCACTGTTCTACTACACAAATATGACCTTCATGGAAGAGTCATCAGAAGTAAACTTTTCCTCCAATGTCACTGAAATTTAGCATTAGAAGTTTGCAAAGGAACATCTAAACAAGTTGATGTGTTCTGGTTGAAGTTGGAAAATAGACCTTTTTGACTGCAATGAGCAAACCTATGTTTGGAGAAACAATAGCACTGAACTCAATGAAAAGAATACCTATCCAACTATTAAACAAGGGTATGTATCGATCATGCTTTGAGCTTGTGTTGCAGTCAGTGGCATGGGAACATTTCACTGGTAGAGAGGTGAAAGGGTTCAGTTAAATTCTGGAAGCAAACATCACAACATCTGTAAAAAAGCTACAGATGAAAAGTGATGGCATCTACAATAATGATCCTAAACACACCTCAAAATCCACAAAAGACTACTTGAAGAGACACAAGCTAAAGGTTTTGCCATGGTTCTCCACTTAAACGTCACTGAAAATCTGTGGATAGACCTCGTAAGAGCAGTGCATGCAAAATGTCCCAATAACCTCACAGAACTAAAAGGTTTTCGTGAGGAAGAATGGGTGAAAATCTCTTGAACATTATCTTATCTTATCTTATCTTATCTTATCTTATCTTATATTAATGTGTCATTTCTTTAATAATCGTTTAATAATTACATGTCAACTTTTAAAAACCAGGTCATATTTTACTCGCTTAGCTATTGTCAGTAACATAAATTTTGGCCTGGGGTTTTGCATTCTACATTATGTTCAATCAATGTTACTGAAGAAAACAAATGCATACTTCAACTGAAGGACCTTGTAACTGTCTGGGAGAGAGCTGAAATATTTACACTTCGTTCATACAACCATTTAAAAAATGTGTAATAAGTTGCATAGAAAAAGTGCCTGAAGCATATCATCCTTAAAATAACGTTTGGTTAAAATACAGTGGTTTTCAATGTAAGTGTTTATTTTGATGGTGAGCATAACAAGTCACATGAGCAGAGTTCAGCTAAGAGCGCAGCTGCAGCATTGTGGGTCAGAACCGACATGCACGCAGAGGGAAAATTTATGGCTCTAAAATAACCTTATTAAGTTGTTGGGCCATGTATATCAACTGACAATCTTCAGAAACTCTAAAAGGGCTAAGAAGAGACTATGTTAAACTTTCTAAATTCTTTATTTTCCTGTAGTTTTCACAGCGTCTGCTGACAAAAGAGAGGGAGAGAGAGCGAGAGAGAGAGAGAGAAAATAAATCTTCCAAAGACATCAGTATGATGCGTGGCCATTACTTCATTAGACCAGTGTAGCTACAGACAACCTCCAAAACAGGCAGAAACAGTGTTTTATGGCTACTGTAGCCATCAAACTAAATTTAACAAACTCTTTATTAATAAGAGTGTTGGGTTACTTTAATTACAGATCAATTACAGGTCACTGACTCTGACCTGGAGCTGCTGAATAGCTTAGAACTCCATTAGATGACACTGACTGGCACCAGCCACCTTACATTTGCCTCCAGGAGGTTACCGTTACCGCCCAACGCCCAACCCCTTGCTCTTTGCTGTAGCTCATACAAACGGGTGAAGACATGACTAATCCATTGGTTGCCTCTGTCCAGAATGCGAACCAGACTGAACATGGCCAACATTGACGCAGTCAAAGTAGCAACGCTGGTGACTTAAAAGCTTAATTCACCTTTAAATATGACTCATTCTGAGAAAAGTGGGGCCGTCTCTGTTCAGCTGAAAGCTAGCTGGAAGGAGCTATGATTCATATACACAGCGGGAGGGAGGGAATACACATGCAGAGCTGCGGAGGGGCCCCTGTTGGTGGGGACCAATTACAAGCCTCAGCAGGAGGTTGGGATCTTGTTGTCAAGCGCATATTTTGAAGCTTGAGAACCACAGTGTCAGACTTTGTACCTATATAATTTGTTGGTGGATGAAAGGTGATGCAATAATGCAGCTGTGCAAGTGCACGTTAGTCCACACCGCACACGAGCCAGTAATGGTCTGAACACAACAGAGAGCATTTGTACATGTGAACACTAGATCTATTGTCATTATTCTCTAAATGCTGTGTCTGCTTCCTAATTACCTTTTCAAGGGTAAGTGATGTCAAGGAACTGCAGATCTATTGCACCAGTAATTATCATTATTATAATCACTGTGTTTTGCAATATTAGTCATGCTAATATACTGTATACAAAAATACCCCAAAACTGTCTGCCAGATATTTGTGAGTTATAGAGATTTTCAGGCACAAGACACGCTAACTGGGATAATGGAGGGGTTCACTGAAATCATTAGGCCTTCTCTGAGGCAAACCTCAGTTGTGTGAAAGCCATTGCAAGGTCCCCTATGGCCTCATGATATAATTCTACTAAGGATAATTTAAAGACTCTTCTAATTAAATGTAACTTATGTCAGCATTTGAGTCTGTCTTTTAGATTGATGTGAAAGTAAAGACTATTAGGTACAGTAAGATCAATATTAGTACATTTCATCACAGCATTCCATATCACTAAAACATCCACAGAGTCCAACATCATTCTAATTATTAGTGATTTGTCAAAGTTCCAGTTCTCCACTTGGCCTAATGTTCAAGGAAATTAGATCAATCTATTAAAATTCACCACAGACATCAAATTAGGTTCATATACATACACTACTGCTCAAAAATGTCAATATAATATAAAACCATGGTGGATGGCAGTTTTAGGCACCTGAGAAAAGTATATTTAAAGAGCAGTTTATTTGGACAGTAAGTGTGTATTTTCTTAAAAACACATACTATTTATACAATAAGTAGTTAGTAGTTTTGGGTAAGTCAATTATTATGGCATGTCTGTGCTTTTTGCTTGACTATTTTCAAACCTCTCCTCGAGGAAGACAACTCTTACTTATAGTTCAGTCATCCAATACCTGGTTTAGTGACTTCAATGGGGGTGTGCCAAGGAAAAGTTGAGAACTAAAGAGAACTATACCTCTGCTCATCAAACCAACTCATAAGATATAAACTACAACAAACACTTACTGGAAAGATTTAGTTTGGATTACTTGCTCATTTACATGCCTTAAGACTGCACATGTACACTATAAGTACTGTACATGTATAAAATGATTTAAATATATGAATCCTGTACAACTTCAAAAGTTTACATAATTACAAATAATTAATATGAAGCTGAATAATGTAAGAAAATTAAGTGTACAGAATGGTGATCGGAGCTGTTGATGATTCGAAAATGACTGCATAAAGTCCTAGTAGAAATTAATTGGCTATTGGCAATAGAAATTTATTGGCTAACAAACATGAAGTAATGCATTTGTTAAGATTAAGTAATACATTAACACTATTTAACTAATGTTAAGTGAACATGTAGTTGCTACATGTTTACTTAACTACTTTACTTAACTACATATAACATGTAGTTGTTACATGTTTACTTAAGATTGGTTAAGCATTGTAACTATTGTTTATCTATTACTTCATGTTATCTAATCTGTTACTTCATGTTAGTTAGTCATTAGCCATTACAAGTGTTACCAAGATACATAATATCACCCAAAAATGATAAACTCATCTTGAATATGATGACCAAAAAATCTATAAATAAATAATTCATGATTCAGCAAAATGTGCAACACAGTTTTTTCTCCAATTTCTATTCTTCTTCTACTTGGTTGATTCCAGATTGTTCTGCCTGAATTGGAATGGTGTGATCAATTTTCCTAAAAACTTGTTAAATCAAGAAAAATGAGTAGGGTAGAAAAGTGCACACCCATCCACCGTACTTCTGCTCCACAAAAGAGACTTTCTCAGAGCAGACCCCCAAGAACAAATTCACTGTTGGTCTGACCCACCTTCATCTGTTTGTTTTTTTTCCTCCATCCCTCTTTCCTCCTACAGAGTCCCATTCATTTTTGTCCCTAGCTAATAAGTATTATTTCCTTTGCCCAGCAGCCAAACTGTATGTACTTACTCAGGGAAGAGCAGTAATCCACAAACATACTGACCCGCACTCCCCTATGTGTCATTTATTCATCCCCGTTCCTCCAAACACTCCCATTCATTTTTAGCACATTAGCAACCAGCTAGCAAGAAGCTTAAGGAGTGCTTCTTCAGGAAATGCGCTTTTCTAGTTACAATATATTATTTATTCTTAAATAACTTAATGCTAAAACATTAAGTGTATTGGTGAGCGAAAACTATTTTGTATGATTTTATCTTGCATGTAAAATTTTAATTCCTGCATCACTATTCAATCTCAAAACCATGTGCAACACCATTTTGTGTTTTCCAGTTTTATCATCATGCTCTAATTTCACCCTGAAATCCTTGATAGTTATCTGTTCAGCTGAATGAGACGTGCAGGAGGATGTGGCCCTTGAATTTGAAACCAGAGCTCTGAACGTTTCTCTGAAAATAATAATCTCTAAATCTTTAGATGGAAACCCACATGTTTAATAGTATCATCCTGCGATCTTTTTAAAGATCAGAGGAAGAGCTGGTTTACTCTATAACTGTGCGATGGACTGTTGAAGGCGAGCGATACGTGACGGGTAGGCGTACAGCAATGCATTGAACCCTAGGCTTTTGCGTTCAGTGACCAAATGACCAGCAGGAAACGACTGGAGCCTTCGAGAAAGTAAACAGAAGGCTTGCTTCCTGTCTCTGTCCATCCGTGAGTTGGACACGACGGATGTGAAAGTGTTGCTGTCTGTGGTCTCGCCAGCGGTCCCTGTGGAACTCAAAGGCTCGGTGAAATCCAGCGCCTGTCCCTCCACCTGTTACTGTGGTAGCAGTAAAACTGGGGCGGTGCTGTGTATCTTGGGATGTGTTGCCACAGCTGGTGGCAGTAACTTTGTTTGAGTCCAGTCAATTTCTTTCCTCGTAAACGGATGCTTGGAATATTTGAGCAGTTATAGAGAAGAAAAGAGCTGGCAAATGCACACTAGTCTTTTAAACCCTGAAGTAGTCATGCAGTGCTATAGTGGTTCACTTTCAACACAAGTCGTTGAAAAGGAGCTTCCTGACTACCAGGAAAAGATGGAGTTTATCAGAGGATAGAATTTCACTGATTACTTCTAATCAGCACCAATGTAATTTTAAAAGGCTGTTTAGTACGGCCAGCTGTGGAGAAGTGGGGAATTACCGACTGCTAAATGAAAATGGGCATGGTTTAAAAGGCCATTTGCCTTCAAACCTCACAGACAAACTTCTCTTAGACCTTCCACCAGCTCATTAAAGATACACAAATTGATCTAGGCATGCTTGAATTATCACTTGAATGCCTTACTGAAATTGCATTGACCATTTTTAGAGCATGGGTGTTAAAGTGGGTTCATTCAGGGCCACCACTCTGTGTTTAGCTTTCTGCATCATTAAATGAAACTGATTCAACTCGTCAGCTATTTAGTCCTTAATGAAGTGAATAAATATTACATAAACTTAACTAATTAAAAATTATCTCTACAATGCAAGGGCTCTACTATTTCTCAGTGGCTTGATTTTTACCATATAAAGTTTCTCAGCTCTACACAAGATACCAAACAATGAGTTTATGGGCAGAACCAAAGTCCTCATAAGAAAGCCTGTTTAATCATCCATATTGGCAAAAACAATCTCTGCAGTTGTTCTCAGTCATACAAGACCTACAAGGGTTGGACAATGAAACTGAAACACCTGGTTTTAGACCACAATCATTTATTAGTATGGTGTAGGGCCTCCTTTTGCGGCCAATACAGCGTCAGTTCGTCTTGGGAATGACATATACAAGTCCTGCACAGTGGTCAGAGGGATTTTAAGCCATTCTTCTTGCAGGATAGTGGCCAGGTCACTACGTGATGCTGGTGGAGGAAAACGTCCTTCTTGGTGGTATGCTGACATTACCCTGGATACCGTGGCTCTTGATACATCACAAAGACTTGCTGTCTTGGTCACAGATGCGCCAGCAAGACGTGCACCAACAATTTGTCCTCTTTTGAACTCTGGTATGTCACCCATAATGTTGTGTGCATTGCAATATTTTGAGCAAAACTTTGCTCTTACCTGCTAATTGAACCTTCACACTCTGCTCTTACTGGTGCAATGTGCAATTAATGAAGATTGGCCAC
Organism: Semaprochilodus insignis; assembly: GCA_034552555.1. Classification (NCBI taxonomy): domain Eukaryota; kingdom Metazoa; phylum Chordata; class Actinopteri; order Characiformes; family Prochilodontidae; genus Semaprochilodus; species Semaprochilodus insignis. The sequence goes on from CM067488.1 coordinate 13,338,068, forward strand.
CAGGCTGGTCCAATTTAGCCATGAAACCTCCCACACTAAAATGACAGGTGTTTCAGTTTCATTGTCCAAGCCCTGTATATCTCTGAATGGGAAGAGACCTATAAAGCTGAAACCACATTAAAGTTGTAAAAACATGTTTGAAGTCGCTGGTAAAATCTTACAAAATTGTTTTTTCATGTTGGTCCAGCTACTACACATGCACATATCTTCACAGCAATGGGTGGGGGCACTTTTCCATCTATTGCCTTTACCAGTGAGAACATTGGCTCTGTTCATTGAAAGGCTGGACTCAATAATATATCCATAATATAAAATAATAATATATTATTGCCATAATAGAACCGTCACGGTGTGCGATATGAGGTATCCCATCTTTGATTAAAGCAGTGAACTGTTCACTCTTTTTATTTTATTTTTTTCCGGTGGAACAATAATAGGTCAATTAGTCAACAAAGTAGGTTAATCATTGACAATATCGATGCTCAGAGATTGCAACGCCTTCCGGCATGCAGTTGACAGCAAAATGGCTGCTATTGTTTCCATACACCATAACAGGAGACACTGCTTGGAACAGAGATAGAACTTTGAATGATGACAGCAGTGTGATAGGCATAATGGTTTGATTAGGCATAATGATAAAATGAGCCCATTAATCGAATGAGGCAATAGATTATTCGATTGCAGAAATAATTTCCAGCTTCAGCTCATTCATGCCCCAAGCAGTCAACATGCCCCCAGTTTAGCCCCCAGTTTCTTTAGCCAATGGAAAGGTTGCCATGATCAGTGAAAAGACAGACGTAAGCTATTTAATGACTCCATGTCTGGAATATGCTGTGGCAAGGATGCTCAGAGTATGATGTCACATTCTCAGACTGGCAGTGGAAAAAGGGGAAAGGGACACAGGAAGAGAGGAGTAGTGATGTTAAGGGCTGTGGAGATGGGGTTAAAAGAGTGGACGGCTGTTTTGAGTTGTTTGTTTGGGGAAGTCTTTGTTTATTGGGTCGAGTTGGCATGTGAATCCTGTAAGAATGTGAAGTTTTCTTAAACTCCAAGATCGCTTTTCTCCAACACCCAGCTCTTCTTTCTCCTCACTTGGCTCCAGATCTTCACTGCAAAAAAGGGCAAACATCATAATGAGGAACATATTGCTTCTAGGCTTTCTCTCTATCTCTCTCACGCACGCTTTTGACAGCACCCACTCAAAGAATAAGAGAATTATAAGGCTAATTCTGCAGCCACTAATCAAACACAGTAGGCCCGACTCAGTGTGGTCCACGGCCATGTAAAAAATTCAGACATTCTCGGAGTGTTCATCACGCCACTTCCTGGCAGCCGTAATGACTAAGTGAGAAAGTACACAGTCCCACTGCTTCTTGTCTCTGCTAAAAATAAGCCCGAGTAAGCAAGGCAAGTTTAAAGTTTGACTAATCTTTAAATTCCTGATTGACAGCACATTTGAGCCACTAGCTTTAAAGGAATGGTTTAGCAAAGAATCAAATGTACACAATTCTCCACTCAACCCGGATGTAGTCAGCCAGCATGATTGGTGCCCAAACTGTGCATCTTTAGTGTAGTGCTGGAGCTACTAGACTAATGTTGCTAGCAAACAATAGACGTCAATAGCCATCCACATCTTTTCCGTAAATTCATCCTCAAAACACTTCTCAAACTGCATTCAGGCCTTTATTATCGATACTGGACAATTTGCAATGCTCCAATATTCATTTCACACTATATAGATACTATTAGAGATGTCATACATGAGGAGACCAGTCACTGTAGAACGTAGATACGTTGGCACCTGAAAGCGGCAAAACATGAGCCTAAGTTGAATCCTTTTAAAGACAGGTGGCACATTGGCCAGAGTATTGAATGAATGAGTGACATAGCATTAGAGTCTTCCTGGCAGAGCTTGTGCTAAAGTTTTCATTTCCTATACGGACTGTGCTACTATTCATATGCGCCTTCTTTTGCGCAATTTGGTAGATCTGACCAGTCTGGAAAGGCTGTTTTGACAATTTGTGCTTTCTTGTTGAAATGTGCTACACAGCAATTATTTATTATTAATTATTAATTCTTGGTCAGTACATAAATCTGTAGGTAAAATATTATAAAAGCTTAAATCACCTTATCAAAAATACTACCAGCATTAAAACAATGACACTGAAGTCAATTTCTTATTCAGCTAGCTTCTTACTCAACGGCAGAACATAATGGTTGGAACGTGAAATTCAAACAAAATAGAACTCAATGGGCAGGATAAATTGTTAGAACGCAGGCACACTGATTGTACAGACAATTTCAAAGAACTTGATGATTGCCCCCATTTTCACTGATCACTGACACATTTAACAGCGTCTTACTACACTATTGCCCTAATGTTTATTATCCTATTCCTGGGCTAAGGGCCATAAGTGCTACCAACAGCTACTCTGAAGCATCCAATACTGGATTCAGCAATACTGAACTCAGCATTCTCTTGTGTCGAGAACTGAATGCACCTGGTGGTCATTAAAAATAAATAATTTGCCTGATGCCATACTGAGAGGCACTACTTCTGTATGTGTAGCTCAATAAATATTGTCCATATCAGTCTAAATTTATCATCATTTATTGCTCCTGGTGACCTTTACCTTCCTTCTTAATAGCACTGCAATACGACACTTCCTTCTGCGTGCAACTATTGATGAGTGTAGACTGTTGACACAATAGCTGTGTTTCATTCTGTCTCTAACATTTCTCTGCTTGTGTGAACATGAGCCACTCTTCAGAACAGTGATTTACATGAAAAGTCTAATGCTTATTTGGATTTGTGTATCTAAAAATTTCTCTCTCAATTTTTCAATTCTCAGATATCTCAATTTTACCAAAAATGGTATCAAATATTAGCATATTTCAAAGTACTGTAATGAAGTATTGTGCCAAGACTAGTGCAGACAAGTCGATGTGTTTTAGAGACTACATGCTTTCTTACTATAAAAATCTGTTCATCTTGAATTTTCAGAAGGAAGATATATATTTGATTATGAATAAAAACACCACAAATTGGGAACTTAAGAGTCTGTAGGCCTGTGTGACACATGGGCATGTGAAGTCAGCACAGCACTTGTTATCTAAAACAGCTGCTCTGTGTGTTCATCTACAAAGTGAATTGTTTGATGAGTTGTAAAGGTCACAGTAGATCATGCTGTGTCCAAAATCACACTGACAAGGTCTTAATGAAGACCTTTATGCCATTTGTGTGGGTTGAAAGATGGTTTTGGCATGCAGTCACAAGCACGATTTGGGCATCTATTAACGTATAGTGTTTGTTAACAAAGTTAGCCTCATAGCTCTGGTTTTAAACTAAAGAATTTGTACACACAAAAAAATGTCTGATCCGCTCCATCTGTGGGAAGTGGAAAACTGTGTCGAAGTGTTTGCTGAACTATTCCTTTAACTGAAGTGAAATGAATTCTATCCTTATATTATGTGTCATGGGTCATTATGATGTTAAACTGTATGAAAAATGAGGCATAAGACCTATTGAGCAAAAACTGCTATTTACTGACTGGATCCTGACCAATGGCAAATCTGATATACCCCAAGAGGGCTGCAATCACCAAACATGGTAATAATCGCAGGAACGATTAAACTCTAACCAAAAGCATTCCAGCTGGGACATGTGCTGTGTTTTCCATGTCACACTCGCTTGTGCAAGACTTCCAAACACAATAATAGTACAAATGACTGTCCTTGATGATTAGTGTGTCTTTAGGGCGTTGGGCCTGTGAAGATGTCATTGATTCACACCACAGCTGTTCATCATGAACTACCAGCCTGCTACTTACACAAACAGTCTACAGTACTATGAGTCTGAGACTACCTTTCATTTATTACATTTCCAATCAAAACAGCCATTAAATACAAGTATTCAAGCCATTTATGAGACGGTAAGATATAAGATACTCTTATCACATAAGGAAGGGGCAAAAGCTGGAGTTTCCAAACCTGAAGGTCAAAATTATTTAATTTCATGTTCAAAAATTAACATTAAAGGTAAGTCCAAACTACCACAGAAGACCTGGTTCACTGCTGAAACTATCACCATCAGATAAACACTACTTACAGTTTTCACCTTTGAGAGAGGAGAGCTCCACTCTTGCTTCAGATGTTTCTGTCCATCCTTCTACTATAAGAGGACAACTCAAAGTTATAGGGTCTGAAAGGATGTGTATCTGTTAAAAAGAAAAAAAAAAAAGCTGCTGTCGTTCTCCAAATAATGAAGTGGCCACTGAGAGTCCAGACATCCACATTATTAAATCAGTATTACCTGAATCATAAAAAGCAGAAAAAGCAACCAACTTCTAAGACTGAACTTTGTCGATATGGAAAAACATCTCTTCAGGTTTCTTTAAAACACTGAAAGCAAGTCTCCTGAAAAGAGTAGAAGCTGTAATAAAGGCAAATACTGTAAAATGAAATTATACATAGCTGTTGAGGGTAATTCTTTGTTGTATATCTCTTTACTATGCTCTTTATGCTGGAAAAAGCAGCAGGAGAAGCAGGGGAACTTGCAGGGCACTCTAGGCCTCCTGAGAAGGCCTAATAATTTCTGGGACCTAAAATATACTATAATTTTGTGTTCATTTGTGTTCATTTGGGCTATTTAAATCCAACTCTGCAAGTATTACACCATTTCTTGTTCCATTTCCGGCAAAAATTTTAGTCTCGAATAGTTATATTCCGTGGTAAATGGGTAGATAATGCTAATCTCTCCTATTGATTAGGACATTAGCAGCTGATGAGAAGGCCTAAAGGAGGAATCAACCTATCATGCTTTGACTTCTTGTAGACAGAACCAATTGTGCAGGTGAGAATGTCACCCTAATCAGTGGGTTCTTATTAACAGACAGCAGTGGCCGCAGTCCTATAGTGAGAGTCACTGTGAAACAGTGACTACAACGTAAAATACATTCTAATGTCTGTCACAAGCTTCTAGTAAAACACAGAATGTCTTTTAGAAGCTTCAGACATCTGTGTCTAATCTACAACAATCAACAAATGCTCATGCAAACCAATGTTAGCTTACGCTGCTAAAAAAATTGCTTTAACTAGCATGGTATTCATGTTGCCCCATGCTGGTTTATGCTGGTTAATGCTGGTTGACCAGCAAAAACTTGCTCAAAACAGAACAAAAGACCAACATCTTACTGGTCGTTTTGTGTTTTGAAAAGGTTTTTCAGCTGGGTAGTGCAAACGAAATGCTAGAACCACATGGGGACACTATCAGAAGTTAGCATTATCATGGAGGTGGACTCTTTTTTGAATTAGTTCTTTACGCTGGGTTGTTCTATAGGGACTCTAGCCCACCAACTCTGTGTTTGCGTGTATAGACAGGAATAACTGAGTCAGTCCAGTGTGGATGGCCGAGAGATCTTAGGCTAGAGCAAACTGTTAGAGCAAATCCGAGCTTTTGTACAGCATGGCTGTGGCTAATAACACCTCCTTAATAAAGCACAATGACTTGTGCAAAAGCTGTCTTCTTTCATAGCAGTGAATGCTACAGTATTCTTGTTGTTCGTAGTTGGCTTCTTTGCTGGCCTGTTTTTTTTTTCATTGCTCTGTAAAGTCATTTTGAGCTTTTAAAAGGCTTGTTATCATTATTATTATATATCATTACCTAAAAATGAAGGCCGCGCTCTAATAGTCATAACTCGCCAGTGGAAAAATGCATAACTTACTTAATGGCCACTTTGACCGAAAATGAAATGAACAAAGACTGCTTTCTGACATTTGCACAGCACTGTATATCACACAAACAACCTATTAATGAAGTTATGCTGGTTCCGAAGAGGCCCCACTGTTACAGGTGACCATGAGGAATGCCTGAGGGAAAAATGCACCATGGAGCATATAATCAGTCCTGGAAAATTAAAGAGCGCACTTCAGCTCAGCATGAAAGAGTGGCGCGAACCACCTGTCACGATATCCCAACCGCAGATCAGTGCTAATGGCCCTTATCTGATCTCAGCGTGCTGTTATGTAACAAATCAATTCGCAGTCCACTTAAGAATGAGAAATGGGAAAACATGGCTCCATTCTTTTGCTCAGTTGACGTACGAGTTCTTTTTTGTCCATTTCCAAATGCTATTTACATTTTTGAATCTGCACCAAACATTCTTTCCTTCTGATTCTATCTTGCAAAAATACAATGGGGCGTTATTTGTTTCGGGTGGGGGTGGGGGGGGGGGCGTTGTTGAGGAGGAAGGGTGAAAAAGAAGCATGTGAAGAAGGGAGGGAGTGAGTGAGAGAGAGGGAAAGAGAGAGAAAGAGAGGGTGAATGAGTGAGAGAGCGATAGAGGCTGATGACCTTAAACAGCTTCTCTTGTATCTGACATCACAGTGTGCACTCTCCCCTCCCTGAAGAGGCGTTTGAGAATGGGCACCACCCCTTAATGCTTAGTGTGCCATAAGTACAGTTAATTGCTCATAAAGTCTGCCACACACATACTTGGCTGTCCTAAAGGTTACCACCCATATTTCACCTGGCTGACGTCCTGGGCTCCAAATTTTACAATAGACACATCAAAACATCCCAGGCCTGAGCACATCACAGCTGTGGTCTGGAAAGGCTCAGCAGACATTTCATTTTACACCAACTGTGAGTCATCTAAGACAACGACAGAGACTTCACCAGTTCTGTTTGTGTGTACAGCAGTTCTCTTGCCAAACCATGCTCCAGTTAAAGTGATAATGTGCTGAGAAATCAATTTTCCACAGTTTTTCCCTCTATCACAAAAGTAGTCAACTTGCCAAGCATGTTTGGTATGTATAGATTTGGAGCTGCAGAGCTAATGTAGGTAACTAAATGGTAGTCTTAGCCACAGAGGTTCTGCTCACATGCAGACGGAGAGTCTGATACCTTTAGTGTGTTAATCTGGACACACTGTCAGGATTCTGCCAGTTGTGTTCTGATTGGCTATCCATAGCTTCAAGTATACATACTTCCGTGTATGGTTTTGTGCTGGTTCGACATGAATCAAAGTTTTGTTGTTTCAGCCTAGAGAACAGTAGTCTCAGCCACAGACCCTCCGCCCATCATATGCTTTTGTGTTTCCTGAGGGACTGTTTATGTCGCGACTCCGATTTCAAGACTGCCTCCTTCTAAACATCGCGCCAAATAGCCGACCTGTGGTTGGTTGTTTTGAATGTCAGTCTAATCTCCTCTTCCTGCAGTAGTAGGTGGTTCTTGGCCATGTTAAGTGGTGAAAGGGACCAGACTGTCCCTAGAGAGTCTGGCAATGCAAGATCAACATAATGAAAGTTAATGCCCAACTTATTCTCATCTTGCAAACTGTGTCTCTAAATCCCCACATAGTTGCATTTAACCATGTAATATTGTTGAAGGGGGGATTTCTACATAGTTAAATAATTAAATTAGTACTTGAGGCCATTCAGAGTGGTCTGTTTTAGAGAAATATACTGGACCAGAATGGTTCACTGTGGTGGCGATAGATGCCTGTAAAAGCTCAGCACAAAATGGTTATATATACCTCATGCCTGAGATCAGATCATTAGATTTTTGCAGTTATCTGATTATTCAAGTGCTCATGTAAACAGCATATTCTATATTGAATTTACATTGCAGTTGTAGCAAGCTGTTCTAACCTCTAATCTATATGCCATTTTATTCTATATGTGAGTCTAAACCAAGACAAAAATAACATTAATTTGACCCTGAATTTCTTATGTATTAAATATTAATTAAAAAAATAATATATATATATATAGAGGGCCTCTACTTTTACACTAGATATGTTTTATGAAGGGGATTTCCACTCTTACAGGAGTTGTTTATTTTGCACATCTTATTTTTATTTGTTACTTGCTTTTTGAAATTACAGCCTTTCAATGTTGTGGCAGCCATCCTCAGGGCATGAGCTAACTAACAACATGCTGGGGCTAGTTGGCACATATGAACAACATAAATTTAGCCATGAATGCACAAATTCCACAAAATGTTTTCTGACATAGGAAGTGAGGTTTAATAGCTAAGATGTTCAGCTTTCCTTTGTCTGGCATACATGCAGAGAGTGAACAATGTGCTAACCCATCTTGCTCTCTGCTACAGTGTCAAAACATATAAGCAATAAGTCTGTAGCTCCAGTGCCAAAATAAAGAAGCAAACTTCCGACACCAAACATGCCTGATTTACCACATAAAACTGATTTACTACATGTGGAGTGAGAGGGAAATCATATAAATCTGCATTTTTGTTTACATAAATTATTATTTATTATTTATTTATTATTATATATTATTTATTATATTATACTTAAATTACATTACCAGATTACTTTATCTGGTAATCATCCACAGAATGATACGTCTATCAGGCTTAAGCTTGTACCAAGATATTTAAAAGAGTTTGATGGACTCAGTGGAGTACACTGCTGCACTAGAAAATATTACATAAAATTTCAAAATGTGCTGTTCACTCCACAGTCTATATAGCCCATACATGCAAACTAAAACAGCCCATTTTGAATTAACCGTTTTAGTGCTGTCATTATTTCATTGTATCCACTTACTGTTGTAATGTCAGTATGAAAAGGTGGGCAAAACTGCTATTTATTTTATATATATTTATATGTATGTGTGTGTGTGTGTGTGTGTCTTTAAGGTACAGTAACTAATACAACCTTTTTAATTAATTCCTGGGTAGTTACCAACTGTGAGCCTGAAAATATACCTTCCTGCAGAGCGTAGATCCAACCATATTCATGTTCTGTAGAAAGAAACAGCATTTTAGATGCAGGTTGGAACTAACATCTGTGGGAAAGTAGATCTCCAGGAGGAGCCTTAGGCACCACTGCTTATAGTAGCAACATGTAAGATGCCACATACTGTTAAATACGACACTACAGTGTGGCACTCTTTGATCACCTCCAGAGGAACAAAATGGTATTATGAGACAGGACAGGCTGGGGCTAGCCGGTTAGCATGCCAACTTTGTAGATACCTCTGCAACATCACAAACAGACATCTTTGATATGCCGTTAAAACTGTTATTTCTTTGCATTCTGTTGTTGGCTTTGAAATTCTGTAAACTAAACATCTTACTCCTCGCTCCTTAAAGGGATAAAGAAAGGTTTGGAAAGTGGTTCTGGAAAAAAGAAGTAAGACTGGTACATGGTACATAAAACCAACCAAAACTCTCAGGTGGACCTCATTTAAAAAATATTCCAGAAAAAATGAAGGATATTGGCCCTTTAACCACAAGCATGATTTGAAGAATATGGGCCCTTTAATCACAAGCCTGATTTGAGCCGCTGACTTAGGCATGCCAGGGCAGAACTGCAAACTAAGGTGAGAGGGACTTTAGGGATAGACCAGAAAGCACAATAGTCTCATTGTTATGCTCCTGATTCAGATTTTCCTTATCAGACTTAAACTGTCATCTCCCTTGTGAACCTCTAAAGCGATTATACTTCTGCATCTATGGCAATCCAGACTAGGCCCAAAAGAACAGGCTTTGTCCCTTAGGAGAAGTTTGTTAGTTGATGTAACAGTGATAGAAGAGTTCTAGACAGTCAGAGCTGAATGTCCGCTAAGGAAGTGAGGTATGGAGACTAACTGCTTTATATCTGAGCTATTTTTTAAATCTCCTTTTATCTGAGCTATTTTCCATCTTTTTCCAGCATTTTTGGAGCTGGAGATTGCTTGTTTATTATGGACACTCTGACCCTGTCGCCATCTGCTCTCCTTTCTTGCCTTTTTCAGCACAGATCATCCTTCAGAAATGCCACCAGACTCCCCATTTATAGGCACAGAGACTGACGACGGAAGAACGGAACGAAGAAGAAAAAGAAGGGGCTGCGAGTCAGGAAAGAGGGAAGAAGGAGGTCGGTTGGTGTCGTGGGAACCGAGAGCGGAGTCTGGATCGCAAAGCTTCACCCTCCAGAGGATTCACAACTGCTTTCAATTTTAGACGGAGGTCACTCGAATTACAGTCCCCCTTCCGCCGTCACCCCCCTCAGCTCTGCTCAGGCCACGCCCAGTCCACGCTCCACACAGTCAGAGCCATGACCTCATCCTCAGCCTGGGCGGAACATGTCTCCATTTGCCCCTCACCCCCTGCACACTCTCTCCTCTTTCCCCTCTTTTACGTCCCCCTCATTTCATATCACCTATCACTTAGTCTTCTGGATTTTTTTCCCTCCCTGTGAGTTTCTCCAGTCTCCTTTTTTTATTCCTTTAACCCCTTAAAGGGTGCATGTCTTGATATATGCAAACGGACAATGTTCCAATTGGCTGCCCTGTTTTGTTTGAGCTAAAACAAGTCTTATAACTTCAGTGTGACTGGACAGGACTAAACTGCTGTAGGCTGGATAGATGGATATAAGTAAATGCATTTTTATTGTGACATCACAAAAACGATACATTCAAAATAGGAACTATATGTCTGAATGATATAGTCTGAAAGTTTCAAGGAGCATTCCAGCCTAGAACATGTTTTAAATATTGAGGTCATTATTCCACCATGAAAAGTTCTCCTTACTAAACACCAGACAAAAAGATACTTCAGACACACAAACTCATGGGGGAGGTCACAATTGCCATGCATTTCACTCACAGCCCCCTCCCTTTTACATGTCGACCATCCCCTGGGTGCGTGCACAATCCCAGTCAGCAAAAATGTGGAGCACTTGGTCCATGGTGGTGAGGTCCCATGTTTGCTTCTTTGCCACCGTGGATCCTATTGCTCGCGGCAAAACTTCAAGCAGCATGCCACACCATGTCCAGCACAGATGAGGGCAACAGCTGAACCTCCGAGCCAGCATCCGTCGCCCTAAGCTCGCAGCAACATCTCTTTCTTTGCATGGCAGATCACAATACCAGCCGTGTCCTTGAGCTTTCCCATGCCGGCTCTGCCACCAAGTCTTGCCATGCCATCCTCTCCAGGGAGCTTTGCAGCTATTTGCTTGGTTCTGCCTCTCTCACTCTTTGAAGCACCGTTCCACTCCAGACTATGGCTGCTATCCCACTTCTGACACCACGGTAGCGTCACTGTAGAGTAAGACACAGGGGAGGTTATTAACCTACCACAAGAAATGCTCTTTATTGAACACTGGACAGGAAGGCACATCAGATACACAAACTCACAGGGGAGGTCCCCATTAGCCATACATGGTGACGAACCCCCCCACAAAACACCCACAAGAAGAAGAAGCTTCATTCCCCAACACGGATTAACACAACTAACTCATACAGGCATGTTGAACATTAAACAACAGAAATAGTCCCTTTGCAAGAGGTCCCGCATACCTCCCATTATCCGCATGGCCATGCCTGATGAGGTTCTAGGGGCCAGTGCCAACCAGTAGCAGACAATATGTTACGCTACAATATGTTATTAGTTAAGTCACCTAATATTCTTAGTTCAGTGTTGCACTGACTACAATACCCAGCACACATTATGCAAATACATCACACACCCATTGAGAATCCCCACAGCACTTACCAAATACGGCTATCCTCAGTTGGTCATCAAACGTTTTTTTTTTTTTTTTGGTTAAAGGAACAATTATTCACCCAGCACACACCCTGTACATACACACTCTGCACCAGTCATAGTCATTCAAAATTTACTGTCACCTATAAGTTACATCATCAGAAAGGCATCTTTAAAACCCTCTTTAGAAACTACTGCAGCACAGCTGTGAGAGGTGAGTAGGCATGTTTACAGCTGGTGTTACATTTTTGATTTTGGGTCAGAGTGTGTCTTTGACAATGTTTGCGTGCTACATCAACGTCTTACATTTCAGCAAGAAGCACTCATTTTCCATTATATTGGCCTTTAAAACCCAGAAGAGGCTGTCAGCAGACTTCTATTCCTCACTATCGGAACTACATACCTTACATGTTACTTTCATAGCAGTTACTGAATAATTCATATTAGATCATGAAAAATAAGCCCCACGGCTACTGTATAGGTTAATAATGCAAAGTTTAAAGAGATCAATGTTCATGTCTCTGGTGCGGATGTGGGGTCAGCGTGCTGTCTGTTCTGCTGAAGAGGTGCTGATGGGGCTGAGAGGTTTGCAGGGTGAGAGAGCTCAGACGGTTGACAGGAGATTACAGTGGCAAATGACACCTCAGAGAAAGACAAACACTCACTGCCCAACGCAACACAGATATTATCTATGAAAGGAAGACTGATATCTACTAAAGACCAACATATAGCTCCCTTCCAAAGGAAAACAAATGTCTTCAAAATGGTTATTTCACAGGAGCAGGCAAAATGGTCTTTACGTGTTAGGTAAATTAATGTAAAGAGGTTTACTTTAAAGGGATTTTGGTGTATTTCTATTGGTCCGTTCATCATGAAGTTTTCACACAATATAAAGGACAGTTGCTGTGTGTTTAAAGACATCAATAGCAATGTAGATACATGTGGAGTTTAGTGGACTGCTGTGATCCTTGAACCCTCAGGTGGCACTAAAAACAAACATGATTCTGTAGTGTAAATCACTGCATGGGCTCAGAAACACTTTTGAAAACCATCATCTGTGAACACAGTTTGTTGCTGCTCCACAAAACGGCCCCACCATCTCTAAACCTGAGCTCAACCAAGACCATCCAGGTTGTTATCAGCATGCATTAAAAACCAGCATCTGTGATGCTGTCTGGTGGGTCAGAGGGGTGCATTAGAGCACATGGCATGAGTGACTTGGTCACCATGAAAAGAATAGTTGCACCCAGAAGGAAGTGTTAGACTGGAATGCTATTCAGAAGGAAGATAAAGGTTACCAGGAACAATAAATGGTGATAAATTTAGACTGATATGGGCAACATTTATTGAGCTACACATACGGAAGTAGTGTCTCTCAGTATGGTGTCAGGCCACCATGTTTGCTTACGCAACATGCCAGACGTCACGGCATGGAGTTGCAAGGGTTCCTAATGGTGTCCTGTGATAATCCATCCCATGCAGCTTACATATTCTCACACAGTTCCTGCAGATTTTGCGGTAGGGGTGGAGGTGGAGTGACACCAGGCCTTCTGGACGTGTGATGCATAACAACAAACATGGCACCATGGCAGTTTTTGGCTACATCGCCATGGTGTTAAAGGCGGTCGTCGTAACAGTCTGCGTGCATTTACTTCTGCATCAAGCAGCTATCTGCCGATGGTGCTGGCACTAACAGGACGACTAGGAGGGCATCACTGTTCACTGAATGTCCGTAATCATGGCAGTTGTGTTGTGTCGTGTCAGTCAGGTACAGCGATAAGGCCCTTCCTTGTTGATGTCACGTGAACCTCAAATCATTCACATGTCTCATGATGTCGAGCCTTCATTCCTGTTGGTTGATTCTTTCTGGGTGCAACTATTTGTGCAACTATTCTTTTGATGAGTGTATATGGGTTTTGGATCTTTTTCAAGGAAGGCAATCCAAGACCAAAACCTGTGCTTATTACAACAGCATGACTCCATAGCAAAAGAGGTGCTAAAATGAGTCCAGACCAGTCACCCATTGAAAAAATTTGGAGTGTTATAAAATGAAAAATATGACAAAAGGACACTCTGAACTGCTAAGCAGCTAAAATCATATCAAGCAGAAATGGAATACATTTCAAAACTACAGCAGCTGGCTTCCACAGTTCCCAAATGCTTACAGAGTGCTGTTAAATACACAGCGTAAACAAAAAACCTGTACCAACTTTATGTCTTACTAATTTCATTTAAAAATAGAGTTTAAATGAAAACAGACAGCGCAAGTATAATTTCTAGCACTACTGTACTGCACACTCACTGACGTGTGCATTAAGCTCCTAAGCTGGTACATACAGAGTTCTGTATATTCAGACAAACACAGTTTTAAATTCTCTCCCACAAATAAATGTGTGAGTGTGGTGGGGGATGGCGTGGGGGGGCATTGTATACTCATGTATTTGGAATGCAGAGTATCTGTGCAGCTTAAGTAGGCAGCTGTGAGAGGGGCGGGACAGGAGCCGGGTGTCATGCTAAACAATCACACTTACACTTACGCAGGATAGAAACCAGATGACTATGGGCACTGACAACACGCTAGGGTTAGCAGGGTCAGGGTAAACGTAGCATATACACACCCACACACAAGTGTCCCAGCAGTCTGTGGGAGTCTGTGGAGGAGAACTTTAACCACCCTGTAAACACTGAGGCTGTTTGGAATACTGCACTCTCAGGGTCTGAACACTAGCAGTGCGCTCTTGGATAAACTTCTATCACATCTCTCATTTGACACAGTAGGAACTGCTTCAGGAGGTTTCTGACTTTTGAGGGGTTCAGAGTCACTCCATAATCACGCATGCCTTTCACTAACCACTTTGCTTTCTGCGACTGGACATCTACCTGCAACCTCTCAGTGGAAGCTGCTTTCAGCTAAACTAAAACTACATTTCTAAAAAATAAACAGTAGTTGGTTGGGATTCCTACGCTACTAAACATAAAGGTTCCAAAAAGGGTTTATACTAAAGACTTTGGCATAATTTTTATGCCAATTTCTTCATTTTTTTTAATACTGCAAAATTAGATGGATTAAAATGGATTTTTGACCCAGTTTAGTTGCTTTATTTTTAAGCCCAAAGTTCACGCTGTGTGGGCTAAATGAACACATAAAACACACTAGCACAGAATTTGTCGGATTGCAATGATATTCAGAAGGAAGATAAGGGTTACCACCAAAAATAAATTATGGTAGATTTAGACTGATATGTGCAATATTACAGCTACACACAGAAGTAGCGTCTCTCAGTATGGCGTCGGGCCTCCATGTTTGCTGCCGCAACATTCATACGTCTCGACATAAAGTTGTAGAGGTTCCTAATGGTGTCCTGTGATAATCCATCCCATGCAGTTTACATATTCTCACACAGTTCCTGCAGATTTTGTGGTAGGGGTGGAGGTGGAGTGACACCAGGCCTTCTGGACATATGATGATTGACAACAAACTGTTCATCCTGGCGCCAACCACGGTGCCTCTACACACAGATTCATTGATTGTCTCCACCAAGACAAAAGCTGAACTCCCCCTGCCCTTCTGAGTCACTCCATAACAGTCTGCCACAAGACCATTGCAGTCTTTGACAAAGTTGACGTGGTGTTAAGGGCATGCATCGTAATGTCTGTTTGCACGTTGTGCAGCCGTCTACCAATGGTGCTGGCACTAACAGGATGGCTCATGGAGGACATCACTGCCTGCTGAATGTCGGCAATCATGGCTTTTGAGTGAGTTAGGTACAGCGATAAGGCCCGTCCTTGCTTGCGTCACATGTGTGGCCAAGCGTGAAACTTAAATTTCACACATGATTATGATATGACTGGTTTGTATGATATGGTGTGGTGTAGGTGTAGCAGCAGCATTCAAGCACAGCGTGAGTGCACTTACCTATTTACCTCTGCCAAATTAAAACCATTACACTAGTCCATTGCCACTTGACTTATTGGTCAGTTTCAATCTTGGCTGATTTTGAGTGCTCGTTCCGAGTTTATACCATACATCCTGGTCCCAAAAATCTACCACCCCTGCAGAGTTTAGCACCAACTCTAATATAACACATCTGACTCAGGTTAACGAAGGCTGTCATGGTCGTTTGAATATTTGAACCAGATGTATTGTATCTAAACTCTCCAGAGTTGTAGATCTCCAGGACCAGGATTGTGCACCCCTGCCACAGAATAAATGCTTTTGATTCCCTAAAGAACCTTTCAATGGATAGCTGGAATCACTCAAAAAGTTCTTTGAAGGGGCCAAAAATAGTTCTTCTGTGGCATTTCTACAAAGAGCTCTTCAGGTCAACTTGAAATGACAACTGGCTTTATTTATTGTATTAGTTTATGTCTTTGGTCATATTGAGCACAATTCATCATATCATGTCATTGTGAAGAGTACAGTTTTCCCTTCCTGTAATATTCTATCAAACTGTTACGATATTGACCAATAATACTGTATCAAGTTTCCCCTACCACTCCTGTCACCCTCACCTATCGTCAAGCAAAAAACGAGCCAGAGTACAGGATAACTAATCGGATTTACACGGTGCTTCAGAGTGTAGGGAAAACCTTTCATGTATAGTAGAACCTTTACATTATGCTCTTTTTCTAAAAAGGATACCAGAAGTGTTATAAATGTCAGATGACCCTGTCAAATTCACACGCCAAACACATAGCAGGCAACACATCACCAGAAAGTGGGGTGGTGTCCAAACCATTGTAAGAAACAAGAGAAGGCGTAGACCTTCCTCCTCAATGTTTAATGTCCATTAACAGCTGTTTACTTACCACCGTTGCGGGTTCAACATTAAACGTCATTCCCTTACACCCCAAGAGCATCTCCAGTGGTGGGAGTCCACAATAATGTTAACTCTTGTTTTTCTCCTATTTATATCACTTCTTTTGTTGGCTGCTGAATAATAATGTTATAATGGTCGCTTACCAAGAGCTTCAGCCATTGCTGTGTTTACTGACTGATCCTTTCACTGGCCACCTGCCCTTAAATGACCTAACTGGGAGCAGCATATTCAACATGACTGACAAGAGATTAGAATACACTGTCAGGGCAGCACTGCTTCTTTATCTTCTCATGTTGGACTGATTCAGTGCAACAGTACAGTCACTCATTAGCTTAGTATAAAGTGTCATTACAAGACAGGGCAGGTCGGGGCTAGCTGGGCAGCATGCTAACTAAAGTAGGTATCTCTGCAACACAATACATAAACATCTTTGATGTACTGTCAAAATGGTTACTTCGTCAAATTCTGTTGATAATGTTAGTTAATTTTGAAATGTTTAATCTAAAACAATCTACATATGGCACCTTTAAAGATCCATCAGAGGACTGTTCAACAAACCAAAGACCGTTCCTCTAAGGCATCACTCCAAAAAACCCATTTTGGCACCTTTATTTTTAAGAGTGCAGGCACGAAAAGCACAATGCCCAGTGTAAATGTTCTCACTTGCTCTTTGTTTCGGGGTTTCCTTTGCCTCTCTGCTTTGTGCGAGTGGAGGGGCTGGCTGGACATGACTGGGAAATGAGCTAATCGTTTGGTCTTTATGACCTAATTTCAGCAGTCTCAGCTTACAGAGACAAAGGCAGAAACTCGGCGCACTGAGCAGTTAGTTCACTGTGTCAAGCTCACTCATGATCATACTTTTAAAAGTTACTGCAGGGTGAAAGAGATGATAGTAAATCAGGCAGCTTTAACAATGGTACTGCTACAATGCTGTAAACAGTGGGACACTCTGAACACACCCTGTGGATGGCCAGTTGGCCAGTCCCTAAACATGCCTGTTTTTACTAGGTGTTAAGGGGATTCCTCCAAGCAGTCCATTAAGTGTACTTTTTATGCACTGTAGTCTTTGGCCTTTCATGACTGTGTCTGCTTGAATAAAGAGAGAGACCAGCTGTAATCAGTAAAGGACTGTTAGTAACATTTTAAGGGGGCTGATGGTATATTGGTGACACTGCCCAGTGGTCATTAAAACAGCAGGGGAAAATACAAACCACAGTCAAATTTCTGTACTCTACCTACAGGTTTCATTTCTACACGGAGAGGCGGGATTTTCCATTAGGCAACAGCGCCCTCTGGTGGGAGGATTCATTTTAAGGTTTAATAGCTTAAAAACGTTCAGGGAATTCACAGCATTGTCCTTTCCTTCTTTTGAACTCAGAAGTGAAGGGTGGTGAGATCCTCCTTTCATGCTCTGAATGCGAGAATGACTGGCAGTAGCGACCCACACTGTGCACTCTTAGAAACGAGTCTTTTGGAGCTCGTTCAGAGCAGAATTTCCGGGACAGCTCGAAACGCACGTTCATACGTCATCACGCTCTGGCGTCTGCATCATCCAATCAGAATGACTTGCGCCTCCGCTGTATCTGCATACAGTCATACTGAGTACACGTGGATTATTCTAACAGTCTAAATTGGCAAAACGCTGAAATTAAAGCTTTAAAACTTTAAGAGAATTGTGTCGTGTTTGTCAGTACTACACGGGAAGGCGTTGGAAAGAGAAAGGGAGAGAGATTCTTGGCGAGCTTTTTTGAAGTCAGCCCTAAATACTATGGCCATTTTAGCATAAATCCTGAATCCACACCAACCACTACAAACTAATGAAGGGTTTTAATCTACGCATATACGTACAATATACATCATGTCTTTTGACTTTTGTATTTATAAATGTAACCACAAAACAACAGAAAGCAAAAATACATCCAAAGTATACAAAAAGTATTCAGGCAAAACAACTAACAGGAGCAGTCTGTAAGAACGGACAAACCACACGCTGACTGTAGAGAGTGACTTTAGTGTTTTTATATTGAAGTGGCAGCTTGAATTTGGTGGGGCTATGGCACCACTTGGAGGAGGAACTTGGTAGAATATACAGCTAGAACACCAGTGCTAGATAATGTGTTATGAGAAGTTGAAGAATTTGCACCTCTGTGCTTCTCAGGGGAAGGAAGGGGTGTGGAGGGTATAGGGGGTTAAACTGCTAGAGGTTACACACGGCTCCTTTAAAACAATATTGATAGAGGAAAAAAGGAAAAATTCAGACAGCACAGCTTCATAACATCAGTACATTTGTTACAAAAGTGTCAAGGGCAAAAAGTAATCTTACTAAGAAAACCATCTTACCAAGGTCATGAGGATCTCTCTGATGGACTTTAAAATCCTCCATAAAATCAGGAGACTTGCTACGCAGCACCTTCAAGTCTTGAGTTATTGCGGCTATAAATTTGAGGTCATAGTCTCAATAAAACGGCCAATTTGCTCCCTGGGTTAGCCAATGGATGCCTGCTAATCTCTCTCCACACTGCTCTATTTTAGGTATTTTGAGTTCAACTGATTCCTGATTCCATTATCCTACATGCTATCAGGTCACGTGTGAAACCCAGGCTTCAAAACATTGAATCAGCAATTATTTTGCTCAAACATTTTGAATGATTCAAAATGAGCATCACTAGCACACAGAAGAGGTTTGCTGTTTGCAAAAATTGGTCAGAAACTGTATTTACAAAAGGTATGACAGCTGCAGGTTGATCAAAGAACGCAATCATTTCATGAAGTTAAAAAATCATTTTTATAAAGTTGTGAGCTAATTAATTGAATTCTCTATAGCTTGACCGTCAAGTAACGCCACAGTACCAGTATTTAAAAAAAAAACACCCTTTGACCATTGTGCTTGCACCCTGAGGAATTTGGGGGCAGTGAGCACACTTTTGCTTGGCGTGGTGGGCAGCCCTATCCACAACATATGTGGGGGCGGAGTGAGGAGTTAGGTGCCTTGCCTAAGGGCCGTTGTGTCCTGCCATTTTAGGGATTCAAACAGGCGACCTTCAGATGACAATGCTGGTTCTCTAACCACCAGCCCACAACTGCACTGAAATTCACAGTGCTTTGTATTCATCCATCAAATCTATATATAAGCTCCTGGGAAACAGGTTTTCTCTATTGTATGTGTATGTACACTGTTCAATAAGTTTCCAAAAGCCAAACAATGAGGGAGCACCTCAGAAGAACACAAAACACACAGCAAATAACATTCACATTACACCAGGATATCAAGTTTAACAACAAAGTAACCCTTTATTACTGGAGGTTTTTGAATCACACAGGTATACAAAAAAACTCATCATTTCCAATTTTAGTAAGAACAATATATCCATCCTACCATCAAAGCAGAGAACAAATATGGAACCGTAAAAAAACATTGTAGTCACCAGTGTAAGACAGTCTAATCCTTGTAAAGTACGTATATGTATATAGCTATGTTAGTTACATTAGGTTAATAAGTAAATGGCAGGTATTTAGTTCATTCTTGAAAATGAGCTAATAACTGCATATAATGGACATAATAATCATATTTAATAATTTCACATGACAGGCTCCTACCTGAGGCGCTGCTGATTTGACACAGGTCTAAATCTACACAGGAGAAGCAACCAAGGTCTTACCCATGTGTTATGAGCCACGTGGCCATGTTTGTATCATGCTGGAGTCTTACATTTTAGTAATATTGTATTCGATTTGAACTTCTAGTGCAGTAATTTTATAGAAAAAAATGTAAAAGCATTAAATTGTGCATAAATCATAAAACATAACATAAAACAGTATAATTACCAAGAAATTAGAAATAAAAGTAGTAAAACAGCAGTTAGTAGTGCATACATAATCAAGTTACTTTGTCTCTATTCTGTTTTGTACCTTTTTGTACCTCAAATCTACCATCTAACATGGGAGTGCACAAACTTTCAACCATGTTAAAAACATATTCGTACATCTTCCCTCAAGAACTGAAGCTGAATCAGGGTTATTAACTGCATTACCTGCTGTTAGATGCATCTGTGTTTAGCTTTTATCCAGCCAGCTCTGTATCAGCATTTATCAAACAACAGGATCATTATTGATACCTCAAGTGAAGAAATAAATTAAGAGGGAAAAAAGGAAACCTTCACATTTTAGTGCACATGCCCATCATCTACACAGCATAGGAGGCTACAAACAAATGAATGCATGAATGAATGTCCTCTTAGAAACCTTCTGCTAAACTGAATCCAGCTCTGTACTATGAGAACATACTCACAATTGATTTGCAGGAAAAATGAACTGGATCAAAATGGATCAATGACCTTGTTTTGAAAGTACCGAAATAAATGTCTTCTCACCATCAGGAGAAACATTTCATGGCTAAATTTTGTTTGGGGTGTTTCCGATATTTTCAGAGATTGAGAAAGCTTTTTTATACACGAGTTTCAATAACTCATCTGGGCTTTTCTCTTCCTCAGGCTTGCTAGCTGGCACCAGGCCCATATCTGTACTACTCAATGCAGTATAAATGTGATATTTAGTAAGCCATACATACAATAAGCCAATAAATCAATTTCCATACAGATTTTCTATAAAAGAATCATTAATAACGATTTTTGATGAATGAAGTCATGTGCAGGTTTGTTTGGGCATGTATAACAATAGCGAGGCACATTCAATTAGTGGAGTAGTTCACTTGGTTACTTTGCTTCTAGATACATATCAGTGTCTATAATAGTGTGCCATTCAAACATTCCCTCAAGACTTCACCCCAAAACGCATACAACAGGCTATGAGACAGTGTTGGAGTGTAGAGATAAAAGACTGACCAATAGAGATGAATGGATAGATAGATGGACAAAGAGATATTTAGTGTGGAACTGGTTTGGGCAACTCCTCTGCAGGAACATACTCTTCAGGAAGGAGCTCCTGCTTGTCGTCAAGTGTCAAGGTCAGCTGGTACCTGGTCCGGCGAGATGAGATCAGGAGCAGGCCGACCAGCAGAACCACAGATATGATGGCCAGAGTAGCCACCAGGAAGAACGCTGCAGAAAGGGAGAGGGAGGGATGAGTTTTTTTTTTTTATGTATATATAATTCTCTTTAAAAACTTCAAAGAGAGGCTTTAAAATAAGCCATTTTTAATTGAAGCTCTTTGTTAAGGATCAGGTCCCAGAAAACTGAACACAAAGTTTAAATCAGTTTGCTCTGAGCAGTACCAATATTTTACTGTCTCTGTTCTTCTGTTACAACTCCAAAATAACTTTACTAAACCAGTTAATTTTTTTATAACTATAAAAATATTTATTAAAAAATAATTATAAGAGGTTAATTCTGCTTTTTACACATGTGGTATGTAGACTCAATATAACACAAGAGCAGGTTTAACTGAAAGCTGTAAGACGCAACACAATACTGTCAGCCATTTATCGCATATAAGTGTTTATCTGTTGCACTGACATTAGAATAAATACAACTAATATTAAAAAAAAATTAGTACAATAACATATGATTATGAATCCAAAGCAGTCTTCAGAAGTAAACTCTTCATTTTCTAGCATGTTTTTAACCATTACTAATATATTACTTAAAGCACTGTGCCTCACTCAAAGGCCTCTGTCTTACCTGGGGTCCAGCGAGCACGTCCATTTCTCCCTGCAAAAAGAAAGTTTACCACCATAGGTCAGAAACATGCCAACAAATTTCAGTTTTCATTTCAGTAATCTGTTCTTCTAACATATATACACACACATCTGTCTCAATAGTCTTAAAAGCAGCACCTGTTTCTATGTAAACTTTCCCTATTTATTGCCCTTTGCACATGAAGTACTGGAGTTTTTAAAGAACTTTATTTAAATTACTCACATATTACAATCACAAAATCATACACTACATTTCAATATATCTTCATAACTCCAATCACACAATATATACATAGAAAATACACATCACATGATACACATATACAAACCCGTCCCCGACCATTCACAAGCATTTTAGAAAGTCCCACGACATGTTCCTACTCCCCTGTCTCTCACACTTGCTCTTCCGTTTTAATTTTACTATACATTGCTTAACAACCTCACTACTGGACACAAAAACCTTTTCCGTTGTCATTTTGCATCTTGTGCACCAGATCTGATTCACAATAATACATATGCAGAGCCAGTACGGGATCCTTTTCCCACATGATTTGTCAGTGTTAAAAGTTCCATAAATGACGTGTTTTCTTATGATATCAATGTCCAGTCCGAAGCCTTTAAAAGCATTCCACACCTCTTTGGATCTATAACAGTCGATCAATAAATGGCCGACTGTTTCCGTTGCTGTGCAATCTGGCATTGGACATATTGTTGTTTTCACGTTGCAGCTCCACTTTACTACCCCTCTCACAGGCAGTCTTCCCAATGCTGCCAGCCACATTCTGTCCCTTAGCCTTCCGGGGAGCATTTTACAGCCCAGCAGATCCACTAGATTCTCATTTTCACCATCGTCACAGTCTTTAAAATTCATCTTCCCGCCATACTTAAAATCAGCCACTGTTTTATACAGAATTTTACTCGACTGTGTTTTCCAGTTCAGGTTTAAAGACCTATACTTTTCTATAAAATCTGAATATATTAATTTGTAGTATGCGATTTTACGTCGTTTAATTCCTTTTGTTTTTTCCCATTCTGTTTTATTTCCAATCCATTTAGAACCTTTTTCCAAGCATATTTTAACATTTTTACAGTAACTGATTTTAAGTTTGTCACCAATTTCAAAGGCTCCTAAGCCACCATTTTCCTTACTTTTATACACAAAGTGTCTTTTCGTCACTTCTCTGTTGTTCCCCCAAATCATTTTAATACACAGTTTATTTAATGCCGTAATCATCTTCTCTGGTGGAGGGAAAACGATAGATAAAAACATTAATTTAGACAAAATAAAAATTTTAATCAGCCCAATTTTATCCATATAGGAAATATTCCAATTTGAGAATTTATTTGCTTCTTCTGAAACTTCTGTTATTTTCTTACACCAATTACTTTCAACACTATTACCATTACTTATATAAATCCCAAGAATTTTTATCTCTCTTTTTAGGTCAATGTTTATCTTTTCGTTTTCTCTCCCTTCACCAATCCACACCGCTTCTGTCTTGGAGTGATTCAGACTTGCTCCAGATACTTCTTCATACGTTTTAAAATGTTTATAAACAGTATTTAACTCGTTCTGATCTTTAATAAAGACTGTAACGTCATCTGCAAAAGCAGATACTACACATTTTGGAAGCATGCTGTTCACGTAGACTCCAGATAGTTTGTCCTCTTTATTCAGTGCCGTTAGTAAAGGATTAATCGCTAAAACGTAAAGAGCAGCGCTTAAAGGACAGCCTTGTTTTACTCCTCTAAAAAGTTCTATCTTTTCTGTTAGGTTTCCGTTTACTTTCACTTGTACTATAGATTTTACATACAGAAACTTAATCATTCTTATAAACCTATCAGGGAAGTTGTACCTCTCCAAGACAGACCACAAATATTCTCTGGAAATAGAATCAAAAGCTTTTTTCTGGTCTAACGCTAAAATGTAAAATCCCGGATCGTTTAACTCTTTATGTGTGATCAGTTCTCTGATCATACACAAGTTGTCCCACATGTTTCTACCTTTGATTGCACACGTTTGTTCTTCATTAATTATTTGGTCTAAAATCGTTTCTAATCTGTTCATTAAAACTTTTGCCAATATCTTATATTCAATATTCATTAAAGTGACTTGTCTCCAATTATTTAATTCGTTTTCGTCTCCTTTCTTATATAATAATGTAACAACTCCTTCATAAAATTCATCATATATATTATTGTGTTTCATTCCTTCATTAAATACTGCACACATTAAACCTGACAGTTCTTTACTAAAACACATATAGAATTCAGCAGGAAATCCATCCGGTCCCGGAGTTTTCCCTGAAGTACTGGACTAGTACCTACTTCTATGTAAAGTCAGAGGGCTTTGAGGCATACAAAGATCCTCTTTGGCATCACTATGAACAATAGCAACCTAGTATACATTGCTTTAAGCTGTGTAACAAATGTGTGTGCCAATGTACAACTGCATACTCCTCTTACCCTGCTTATTAGCACATTTAGACATGCACTCCTCCATGGTGTCATAGCGGTTCTTGTTGCCTTCGCAGCCTCCAAATAAAAAGGGCTTGCAGGACTGAGAGCTGGGCTCAAAGTAGAACATTCGGAAAGCTGCACGGCATCGTCCAGAGTCAGCCGGGAGAGTACAGGCCTCTGCATAAGACACACACACACACATGTTAAAAAAGAATCCAGCGCACAGCTTACTGACACAATGGGCAGTACACTGAAAACTTCCGGATATATGAAATTATGGCTGCTGCATTTCGTTTAAATTTGTGGACTGATGATTAATTCTGGTGATGAATCAAGTAATCAGAGTAATCATGCACACCTTTCAAACATTCCCAAATACTGTTTTTGAAAAAGATACTCTTATACAAGATAAAGCCTAAACAAGGTCTTAAATTTTAAAGACATCACTTCTATGTTGTGTGTTCGGCTAATTTACTCTAATTGCTAACGTGTGTAAAATCGGCATAGGCAAACATTGTGGGTCATATTGAAGCTCAGTGACTTTCAATACAGTACTCATAGTAAAGTCGGTTTCTCAAATATCTGCTCTGCTCAAATATGTGTGTGGATTTAAACATGTGCATGTGTATAATGATGAACTTTTATTTAGGTGTTTATTTTTGTTGCTATGTACATTTTCAATAAACCAAATGAGGTTGAATGGATGGGCTGGGTTTGGTGCTACAGAACTTGTCAATGTTTGTATTGATGTTATGATTGTGGATCTTGTTTTGAGTCACATACTGAAAGAAACAAATCTGCTCTGATAGTGCAGCCCCAGCCAACTATTATGTCATTGACCACTGTATGGTTTGGTGAAGGTGGAATAATAGTATGGGGCTGTAGTTAACGACATTCCATAGCCTGATGCTTTCAATGTCTTCAGCTTGACAAAATCCCTAAACATTTTGTGCAGATAAATGTGACTAGCTCACCCAGAGGCCTGAGCACAACACTATCAAAAACCACTGGCACAAACTTTAACACCGACTATGAATATCAGTGCTCAGTCTCAAGAATGTTTTAGTTGCTCAGTGGAAGCGAGTCCTTGCAGCCACGTTCCAAAATCAGGACAGCCTTCCCAGTAGAGGGGAGGTGGTGAGAGGAGCAAAAGGGGGGACCAACTCTATAGTAATGACCATGGTTTTGCAATGAGATGTGTAGCAAGCACTTTGAAGCATGAGAAAGATGCCGTAGGTCAGTATTCTTTAAGTACTGACAGTCTGACATACTCAGCAAATCATGCAGTGTACAATGCACTGTAAAAAAAATAAAATAAAATAAAAAAAAATAAAAACACACACACACAAGGTGGCTAATAAAGACAGAGCAGAGCAAATTCTAAATGCATTATGCTCATGTAAACAGTCAGTTCATCATTGTCAAATTGTTGAATTATTATTTTTTTAATTCACTAGATAATCAAGTTTATCTGTGACTGCTCCTCTTGACATCACCGGTCAAGCGCTGGAGATGCAATATTACCATCGTAGTCCTCCATGTTTTCTTGAGCATCCTTTGAAGCTACAATCTTCACTGCAAAGAAAAGAAGTAAAATTGTAAGCTTAACCTGCAGGTGAAACTTGATTCCTTGGAGAAACTGAACATCATCTGAGTAAAAAGAAAGACAGACATGCCATAGTGTGCAAAACACAGCCTACCTGTGCAGGTTTTCATGCACTCCTCCTCGGAGCCGTAGTTGTTCTTGTTGCCTTTGCATCCACCATAAGAGAACTGCTGACAGGCGCCATTTTTGTAGTAGAAGCGTGGCATGGATGCCCTGCAGGGCCCAACCACTGGACCAGCCTGACACTTCTCTGGATGTAACACAGTTAGAAGGTATTACTACCAAATTTACCAAGTTACAGGGACAAGGATTACAAGTTACTAGCTACAAAAGCTTTATACTGTGCACAGAAGGTCTAGAAGGTCTATAGAAGACCGTGACCCTACTAAGATCCGTTTGTCAGTATTTGTCAGAAACGTAGACACAGAAGATAAACTCAAGATCAAGCAAGATTATTAAAAAATGATTACAAAATATGTGTACCTGCAAACTCGTCCGATGTCATTTCAGGCAGGGAAGCCATAGGAGCAGCATCTGAGGAAGCAGGAGTGACAATGAGACATGAGCAATAAACCACAGGATATAAAGAGCAAAGTTAATTCTGGTGAAAAAGGATTCTTTCACAGGGACTATAGGAATATTTTGAGCTCCACTAATATGAGCTCATTCAAATAACATTTATAGCTTATTCTCGGCTAAAAATTGAAAAGAACACATTAAATGTCTAAGGAGAGATTTTTCCTATATCAAAAACTTGCTTAAGTGTAGAGTTTAACTTGATACTACATACAGTGCAAAAACATTTGGAGACGAGTCTATAACTGATAGGACAAGTGTTTATTTTCACACTAATAATCAGATATGAGTAATTACACATGTTCCAGAGACTGACGGAAAACAGAACTACGTCAAAGATAAAGCACCCTGAAAGGAACACCATGTGGAGTGAAATGTGACGCTGCTGAACTATTTGTGTGAGACCTTCCTAGGAAGAAATGAGTAGAACAGCAGTCTGAAAGCATTATGTGACACTCACAGCAAGCAAAGACTATGATAATACACATCATAATCTTTTAAACTCAGCCCAGTGCAAACATTCTTTAGCAAAATAAAATATTCAAAATGGTTTATGCATGTAATTTGTGCTGCCACTATAAATTACATAGGTACCTGAGTCATTCTGCCGTTATTTTAAGCATTAGTTTTGAGCCCTGATTTATTTATTTTTCTTTATTTATTTATTTATTTTAATTCTTTTACCCCAACAGAGCACTAAAATGCTCTTGTGGATTGCTGACACTTTTCAGAGTGAGAGACAATCATTGATTTAAACATAAAACAGAAAAATGACAAATACAAGTTAAGTTTATTCTAAAAACCCCATATTTAAAGTCCCTCTTCATTAATATGGAAACAAACAACAAACAAGAGAGAGAAACCAAGACAGAGCTCTGAGCCCAGGACTGGAAGGAAAACAGGCAGTAAAATATTGGATTTTCAATTGTTAAAAAAAAAAAAAAAAGCAGCAACTGTTAAAAAATACTTGAATAAATAATAAATAATAAAAATTACAATTCCTAGAAATAAAAAAATGTGGACTCTGGAAAACAAGTTAGTTAACAAGTATAAATCGAATACTAATTGGCACTAAACACTAAAATAACTTGCCAGATCTCGATCTCAGATTTATGTTTGCCTAACTAAAATAATTTAGCTCATACCTATTAACTTGTCCTGCTCAGTAAAGTAGCTAAAACAACTAGGAAAGATATATAAAGATTTACATTTTGAACTTAGTCCACGTATCACAGCTGCTTTCTAGGTAAGCCTAAGTCCTTTCAGACTTCTCTGTTGATTTGATCAACAGCATTTCTAAACACTCCTAAGAGCATTGCAAGTCAAAAGTGACTTCATTGCTAATAGAACCCCCTTCAGACTGCTGAACACTGCTTTATAATGACTTGAGCCATGTTTATCATTCAAACTGCATTAATTTAATCACAACGGCCTAACATGTAATCCAGTATAAATCCAGCAGACTCTAATGATTACCTTTACTATTCTCAGTCATACTGCGCTCTGGTAAACTCGCAGTGTCAACAATGACGTTACCTAAGAGAGGAAAACAAAAAACAAGTCATATCAGATATTTTCTTGGGAACTATTCAGCTGTTCAGAACCTGATAAAGGACACGCAGCAATTATTACACAAAAACCAGCATCAAAGCTGGAATGACAAAAGCGCATGATACACACAAAGGAAAAGGTTGCACAACGACAGACAAGTATGACTGAACAAACCTCCAGAAATTACAGCCCAGACATTGCTTTATTTGAAGCTATTTGTCTTGATTAATCACCTCTAAAGTAAAGGCAAGTAACGTGGAAGTGGAAACACGGACAGGGAAATATGGATTTAACATTAAGTCCAAAATTCCATCCAGGAAAGGGTTATGGTAAGAATATGAATGCAGGGATAGCTGTGTCTTTTTGAACAAGACCTGTTTGAGGAAGTAATCAACCTGAGACAGAGGTCACCCAACCGGTTATTCAACAACCAGGTGTAAGCAGAAACCACCTGCACTGCAGTGTCTCTCACGATGATGAACAACTGTAGGACTGAGTGAGTCACCTTTAGTAAAGTGTTGCGCAAGGCCATTGTCTTAGTTCACAATTAACTTTGATGGGTGGGGTTTACTTTCCACTTACAAGACCAAGCTGTTTAAAGTCACTGGTTTGGCAGGGAATTGAAAGGCACTTAAGTGAGCCTAACCACATCATCAGGCTACCTAGATGAACTCGACCACAACCTCAGAGGAGTTTATGTCAACATCGCTCAAATATGGTAGCTAAAAAGGCCCAACACAGTGACCCTTACACACAAAGCCACCCACGAACCACAGCGTGGGTGCTGGATCAGTGCCCTGTTGAACTGGAAGAAGTTTTCTTTTCTGGTTTTTTCTCCCTCAAATCATGGTTCTTCCTCTTTAGGGCCTTTGTTTTAGTAGCACACGCACACACGCACACGCACACGCACACGCACACACAAATAGATACACAGAACTCGAATGGCAGGTTAAAGCTTCTCTGCAATGTGTGGCAGCCCTGCTGCCACTGTCACGACGCATTCAAGCTGACTAATCCTCAGCTTCGCAAAACCTAACAAACCACAGTTAACTCATTTTATAACACTGAGTAACAACTTTCTCAGTAAACCCAAGTTTAGATACTCAAACTAAGATTAAACTGCCTAAAGGGGTGGACTTTCACAATGACTAGCCAGTCATGTGAAACACAAGAGTCAAGTAGTTTATGTTTCCAAGATTACTGTTTACTGGAACACCAACTACTTTAAATTAGTTGAACGAACTATCTGAACGGACGGATATTCTGGAAAGGTCCCACGCGAACGTTCAATCGACTACAAATGCAGTCTGCAGATGTGGCAAAGTCTGCAAAACCTAACAGGTCTGAAGATTCACCAGACCAAATGGGCTGCATGAGGAAGCTAGTGGCGCAACGCCAGTGCCAGTACTAGATACAGCACCTGGTAAGACGGAGGAGGAGCCGGGCCCGGACAGACCCCACAGTGCCCAGAACCTCCAAGCACTACTAGCTACAACCCAAAGCAGATCATCAGAACACTGTCGGATTTTGTGGCCCGCTGCCAACAAAGAGTCAGAGTGGCACCAGTTTGATGTAGGTGTTGACACAGCCCTTGAAGTAACAGGCAAGGGAGATGTGGACCAGAGGGTCCGGACAATGAGCAGTTTCATAATGAGCATAGCATCAAATAGGTTTGGCATCAAGGAACAACGAGCCACCAAGACTACTACTGCAGCACCGATTCCAAACCGACGAGAAGCAAAGATTGTCCAACTCAGACAAGAGCTACGGACACTCAGGAGCCAGTACAAGAAAGCAAGAGAAGGGAGCCCTGGCAGAACTTAGAGGTTCAGTGCAGGAAAGGCTAAGCACTATTAGGCATGTCCAAGCAGGGGGCCTNCCACAGTGCCCAGAACCTCCAAGCACTACTAGCTACAACCCAAAGCAGATCATCAGAACACTGTCGGATTTTGTGGCCCGCTGCCAACAAAGAGTCAGAGTGGCACCAGTTTGATGTAGGTGTTGATACAGCCCTTGAAGTAACAGGCAAGGGAGATGTGGACCAGAGGCTCCGGACAATGAGCAGTTTCATAATGAGCATAGCATCGAATAGGTTTGGCATCAAGGAACAACGAGCCACCAAGACTACTACTGCAGCACCGATTCCAAACCGACGAGAAGCAAAGATTGCCCAACTCAGACAAGAGCTACGGACACTCAGGAGCCAGTACAAGAAAGCAAGTGAGCAAGAGAAGGGAGCCCTGGCAGAACTTAGAGGTTCAGTGCGGGAAAGGCTAAGCACTCTTAGGCATGTCCAAGCAGGGGGCCTGGACCAAGTGGGAGCATACAGTTGGCCCTAAGATCACCTGGGCAGAGCTCTGGAGGGTGGAGCCACACCACTTCAAGTTCCTAGTCCAGTCAATGTATGACGTTCTCCCAAGCCCTGCCAACCTGTTCACCTGGGGCCTGGTGGACTCACCTGGGGCCTGGTGGACTCACCTGCTTGCCAACTTTGCCAGAAAAGGGGATCTTTAGAACACATCATCACCTGCTGCTCAAAGGCCTTGGGAGATGGTCGATAGCGTTGGCGCCACGACCAGGTTCTGCGGGCAGTAGCAGACTCCATCTGCACTGGCATCAACAACAGCAAGCAGCAACACCCCTCCAAGTGTACCATCACCTTCGTTCAAGCAGGCGAGAAGCCCCAGCCCACAAAGAAGACTCAGGTAGGCCTGCTTGCAACAGCAAGGGACTAGAAACTACTGGCTGACCTTGGGAGACAGTTAAGATTCCCGAACATCATTGCTGCAACAACACTCCTCCAGACATGGTCGTGATGTCTGGGGCAACCAAGCAGGTAGTGCTACTTGAGCTAACTGTCCCCTGGGAAGATCAGATGGAGGAAGCTAAAGATCGGAAGAAGGCCAAGTACGCGGACCTGGTGGCTGAGTGTCGAAGGAATGGATGGAAGGCCCGCTGCGAGCCTACTGAAGTGGGCTGCAGGGGCTTTTCAGGTCAGTCTCTACATCGGGTCCTGGGACTCCCAGGGATCTTCGAACTGCACAGGCAAAGAGCCATGAAGAACATCACGGAAGCTGCTGAAAAGGCTTCACATTGGCTCTGGTGAGGAGGGGGGATGCGTGGCGTAGTGCACTACCTGGACACAAGTCGGGGCCTGATCACCCCCGGCTGGGTCACCTGGGTCACCAGGGTGTCTGATGTAAGACCCGAAACACCCCATGACCCCGGTCACATCACTGAAGATGTGTCCAGGTTGCACCACAAGGTGTATTTTAGAACACAGCTCTTACTATTGACAGTAATCGTAATCAAGAAATCTAATGAGTATTTTTGGTGATGAGTTGAATAACCATAGGCTTACCTGACAAAAACACACTACGCAAAGTCTTCCAAAGACTTTCAAAGAAAAATAACATTCTTGGAATACACATAAAGAAAGCCTTTGTGGCAAAAAATGCATAAATATGAGTGCCCATTAGGCTTTGTTTCTTACTGCATGATATGTGTATGTATAATATTACATGGGTATTGGCAGGCATCAGAAAGGTTTCAAAGCCATGCTTAATGGCAATAATTGGGGTATTTCCAGAAATCTTTAATGCTAATTTATTTGAGACAGTCACACCATGAACGTTTAACAGCTACATATCATAAATTGGGATGTTATACTGCAGAAATCTTCACTTCATAAGCAGCTTTCTAGCACATTTCTGTTAGCGTTGCTACAGGTATTTCAATGTTATGTCAGCATTCAGCTAGTAGTGGAATAAAGGCACTTTGCTGGGTTTAAGCCAACCCTACTTTGAACACAGACCTTTGAAGCTTGTGTACATTCACATGGCATATTCTTTATTCTGTATGGTTTCAGTGATTCCTTTAGTAAAGCTTAACTACATTTTACTGCTTTAACCTGTCCATGTTTGGCCCAAAAGATTAAAATCTCAAACTTAACCTGCTTTAGAGCATGTTAGGCATGCAGCAGAAGTTGCCACGCTGATGTAGCCCAGTTAAAAAATGATACACTGTTGGGAAAAATCCCCAGTTAGATGAAGCTAAGCCTAAAGCTAGCTGGCTAAACAGAGCCCACATACAGTGTACACAGGCTATATACTCTGTACACACACAGTCATTATAATAAAAGATCAAAGCTGTATCACCTCAGCCACCACACACCAGCCATTTCCTGTCCAACCCACTATCATTGAGGAAGAGATTCCAGCCAGAACTACCAGGTTCAAGAACATTTCAACTCTCAAGCTCTTAAACTTGTCACACCCTCTGCACCCACTAGATCATGAATATAAACACTACTTAGGTATATTGCATTTTATCTTATTCCAGACTCCATGTTACTGCTGACTGACCTCAAATATACTTTGACCAAACACTACCAGAATTATACATACATACATACATACATATATAAAAAACACGGCTACTGAGCTGTCCAGAGTTTAAACACCACTAATGTCTGGCACTAATCTTTGGCTGTTAACTATTAAATAAAAATCGATATTGTGTTTTTTAGAATCAAACATAATATTACAATATTTGATATGTTCGATATTGTCTCATACCCCTACTCAAGACTCTATTTGTCTTAGTCACCTGAACATAATGCAAATTTCATGAGCAACATGCAAATATTCGTTACAGTCACTAAAGCTGATCATGAAAAATGAACCATAAACCATATCCATAAAATGAGTTTTTATAACTGTAAATAAATCATCTTGTGGGGAAACATAGCAAGCTGGTTAACTCAAGTTTTAGCAATCATATCTCATGTCATATAACATAAAATATTGCTGGGTCATTCTCACATACTTGTCCATGTCCAAAACTTAATGTTTCTTTTAATGTGTAATGTCTTTCTTTTCTCGTTTTGTTTCAGGTCCTTAAAAGTTTACAAACAAAAACATTAAAAGAAAGAGGCTTTTAAATTATACATAACGGTTATCAGAAACAGATACATGTTGTATGTAAACACCCCTGGTCAGATATACAGGGATTTATATCTATTCGTTCTATTTGGAAGTACATATTGTAAAAATATGTATTTATATGTTTTTCCAAAATGTTCCAGCGAATAAACCAAACAAATAGAAATATTCTATGTATGTTTTGAAGATAATGACACCCATATTTATGGACATGGTTTGAGGCTGTTTCACAAGAGTTAGCAGTTTTATAAAAGACTGTCTAGCCAGAGACATATAATCCTTTTTGTCCCAAAGCATTACGGACAACCTCATGACTGACAGAACTCAAATAAAGCCACCCAGACACTGAAGGATTTACCTGTTACTCCACTACAAGCTGAGTTACATTCTTCCAGTGTTTCGAAGTTGTTGTCATTGCCCCCACAGCCGCCATAGATGAACGACTGACAAGCCTGGCTGGTGACATCATAGTAAAATCGGGCGAAGGCAGCCCGACAAAGGCCCACAGCTTTTTGATAACGGCACCTATCTGAGACCGACAGAGAGTAAGAAGAGGGGTTAGTGTCCAACAGTTGTACTTCCACTTACCAGTTTCAACCACATGACAAGTAGTTTAACTCTGTATAAGAATAAGGTCTCTTCTAAATGTGTTTAGTGCTTATAAACCAGATTAACTCAACAGCATTTCTATGCAATGTAATTTAGTACTTATTTTATTGCATTCATTGATGATTTCGTCCTTTGTCTTTGCTTGTGTTATTTCACTGTGTCTCAAAGTCTGCGCTTGTCTAGTTTGTCTAGTATATTAGTGGGTGGGACTAAAACAATGAGACAAAAGCAAGAAAAATGAAGGAGTTGCTTTCCTGCATTTCTGTGTACGCAATCCTCCCCACAGCCGCACAAACAGTCACATGCTTCACTGGTTCCGTCTTGTCTAATAGACATTATACAGCAGCTCCCACATTGAGACTAATGTCTGCAGGTGGGATAGCTTGGGGAAGTGGGAATATGTAAATAGGGTGGGTTCAGGTATTATGGATCAGTGTGTAGACATTTTTAATGGCATTTATCATCACTGATGATTCTGATGATAATGATAAATTGTGTAACATTACATCAGAATATGGTTTCCTGAGTAGTTACTGAGCATGTGTTTCTAGAACGAGACCATGATTACAGCACCTAATAAAATCCCTAAATTTCCTGATACATGTAAAAAAAAAAAAAAAAAAAACATACGGCTCACACATAGTTATGACATGGGACATGTAATAGATTCTAAGTGATAAAGTTGTTTAGTCAGTATCTTACTGGAAATGAGTAATGTACTTTAGCCTGTCGACTGTAATCAGTTTATGAATAAACCAGTATTAGAAGGGAAAAGGATTAGAGGAGAGTTCCCAGTCTTGAAGTCAAGAGTCTTCTATTATCTGAGTCCTTCTTAAAGCACATTATTGTAGGAATCTGACAATGTTACTATGTTTAGGCCAAGAAGGACAAAAGGAGTGATCCTGAAGATAAGTCCACACTGGTTAGCTTACACCGACCACAT
The DNA here is from genome assembly GCA_034552555.1 of Semaprochilodus insignis. NCBI lineage: Eukaryota > Metazoa > Chordata > Actinopteri > Characiformes > Prochilodontidae > Semaprochilodus > Semaprochilodus insignis. The sequence continues at coordinate 13,372,726 of CM067488.1, forward strand.
CCCAACTCAAAAACCCAAAACCTCTCAGGATTTGAAAGAGGTAATAGTCCCAGGCGTGGCTTCTCAGTTTTGGACTCATTTAGAGTCATTATGAAGGTGGAGAGTTGTGTGTAGCTGCCATTAAACATTAAACAGGGACCTGGAGCAGGCGGCGTATGACACATACAAGGAAATGGTTACATGGTGGTTAACTGAACTACAGTGTAAGCGGTAAAAATGTCTTGAAGGTTTTAAAGGTGTTTAATTTCCTCCATATCCCCCCTCTCCGTGTTTACCTGTGGAGTTCTCGCTGGTGGAGGAGCGGGTGTCTCTCTGGGAGCTGCTCTTCCGGTAAGACCTGAACTGAGTGCTCGGCGACAAGACACAAACATCTTTTCCCTCTTTCATGCAGTTGACCAGGAAGCACTGGGCTTTGCCGTCCGCCGGGGTGCCGATAAGGGCCAGCTGGCAGTCCTCCCTCCCGCAGCACTCCTCTCGGCAGCGGCCGTCCTCCTGCACGTCCGGCAGGTAAGCCGCGTAGGTGGCGCCCGCGTCCAGAGACTGCGGGTCAAGACCACGACTCACCTCCGCGTTAGAGTCCCACACGCAGCCCTCCTGCTGGGCGAACACAGCGGCGGCACATAAGAGGCAGATGGAGGCCCAAACAGACACCATACTGAGACCTAGCTGAGCTCAGAACGTCCTAGATGCACAGTGCAGACTGAAGCAGACCAGTTACTGTCGACGTTGAACTCTCTCTCTCTCTCTCTCTCCCTCTCTNGTCCCACACGCAGCCCTCCTGCTGGGCGAACACAGCGGCGGCACATAAGAGGCAGATGGAGGCCCAAACAGACACCATACTGAGACCTAGCTGAGCTCAGAACGTCCTAGATGCACAGTGCAGACTGAAGCAGACTAGTTACTGTCGACGTTGAACTCTCTCTCTCTCTCTCTCTCCCTCTCTCCCACGCTCTGACGTCATTGTTTACCACCCTCTGCTGACACTACAGTTGCGCTTCCAAACTAGTCAAAAACGTTTTTAAACATACAAACAAAGCTAAACATAAAACCAAATTGTAATATGCCAAAATTCAGCTTTAATCAGTAGGAATTTAGGAATTCTATTTTAGCTACTTAAGAGTTTAGGATTTCACTTCCTGTAAGAGGTCATTTTCCCACTTCATTCTAAAGGAATACTTTTTTTTACTATAAAATATTTCATTTTAACATGTAATTATTACATTTTCTTAAGCAATATTTAGGTTTGACTTTTGATATGCTAGAAAAAAATATCTTGACATCCCATGGAGAAAACAAATACTACAGTCAAAATAAATAAATAAATAAATAAATAAATAAAAATGTATGTATAAATAATGTAACTTTTATGAGTAGCAATAATTTTACATCATGTATGATTCATGACTTCCCCTTATTCATTTTAACAGGTGTATTTTTTTACTACAATAAATGTAATTTTAATTTGACGTTTAAAATTTAATCATTAAACCTTTCTTGCATAATAAAAAAAGTGCTTTTAACTTTAACTTTTAACAGTTCTTTCAAATACATTTTTATGAGTAAGAATTCAAGTGTGAAATAATTATTTGAAAATTAGGTCCAAACCGTTACTAACATCCTAAAACTGTTCTTGCTAAATGTTAAATTATCCTTATACATATTTTTCCTCCCTTGAATTGAATTGGGAAAAGCCAAGAGTACTTACTGATGAGACTTGAAATCTTTCATGTTAACATTATGCTTACTGATTTCTTCTTTTAAATGTTAGAATTCATTTCTTACTAGACTTTATTATATTTACTTCACATTGAATTTCTGATATCAATCATCATTTGGTATCATTTGCAGTGATTTCTCAGACAGATCATTTAAAACAAAAGTCAAATAAGTCCAATATAAGAGATAAGGGACATTCCTATTACATTGTGCTCACCATGGGCTTTAAGTTTTGCTAATACCTTTTACTAAGATCAAGAAGGAGTTGAACATTAGATTTTGTTCTGACTGCAGTAGAAACACTGTTGCATTTTAACTGCTGCAAATCTTTGGAGATGACATAAATCAACAACGCACAAACTAATTGACATATGTATTTCTTTCAACAGTGATCTCTACATTTACTCCCAGGATCACACAGAGAGTTTTATTGTATACTATTAACTATGTCACATCGTTTCTTAAATGTCACATCTCTCCTCTTTTCTTTTCCTGATAGTCATGATACATGTGACTGTGCATTTCTACCAAACAGGTCTTTCTATTCGAATGCATGAAAGGGCAATGGACTCTCAACTCTGTACAGTCCATAGCTTTGGAATTTTAATGGCCTAGGGGAATACAAGGCAGGGTGTGCAAAATCCTTTTTAACCCCCCTTCACTCTGAGTGGATTTTAGAGGGATGATGTTAAAGAATCAATAATCTGTTATGCATTTATTCCATTAAAAGATGCACTGATGCATGTCATTTTAATACAGCTACACAGTCGCATTACAGACTTTTAAACAGAATTGACTGTAATTTTGTTTATGTCTGTAATAACTCATTTCTATTATTGTATTCATTTAATATTAACATATTACTATACTATAATATAGTATAGTTTATTTAATATTCCAATTCGTTTACATGCTGCTGATGAGTGTAAACCTATTTTGCAGTTCCCTCTGTGGCCTCACGGTGTCAGCACAATCACTTGTAGCACAGAAGAGGTTCACTAGTCTCATATTCTCAGCCCTGGTCCTACAGGCCCAACGCCCTGGACTTTTCAGTGTTTTCCCTGCTCCCAACACACCTGATCCAGCTAAACAGCTCATTAAAACACCATTATTGAGTTAACATGGATGTGCTAAAGCACGGAAAGCACTAAAATAATATGTGGCCAATATAAAAGCCAATTTATACAATTGTCTAAACATTTATACAATGTCAAGTCAACATATAGGCCCATGGGCCAATAATCAGGATACAAGCTATATTTTGCAAGTACTCAACCATTTCCAGCTAAACAAAATATGTACAACTGTAGAAAATGGGAACTCTGGTCACTTTTTTTCAAAGTGCTATACTGTCGCAATACATATACAGTTGCATTTCACTCATATTCCAAATTCTGTGTAATTGATGTCCTTTTTACCTTAAAACTAAATGCTGAGTGGTTAATTTGGGCTATATATACAGGCAGTTTTTTTCTGTGTGCCCAGTGTTTTTTTTTCTTCATTTTGACACTGTGTGCAAAAATGTATGGAGGTGTAACCAGTTACCAATATTACTGTCACAGCGCCCTCTATCAGTGTTTTCTATCAGTAAGTTGATCCAAAATGGTGCAACAGGCAGATCTATTATGCACAGGCAGACCATTCCTAGTTTTATGAGACTTACAATCTATTTAGAAATGTGTCATTTTGTAGGTCCTTCAGAGTGTAACAATTTACATGTATATAATTTTACTGAGTTTTAACTGACAGAGTCAGAAACAGCCAAGGGAACGATTATGGTCTGAGCACAAATGTCTCATTCTGACTCTTTGACAATAAAGCAAAAGTAAAATCAGGGCCGAAAAATAACGTAACTGTATTTTTGTTAATATGAGACATGAGGACAATGCTGGAAAAAACTAGATTATAGTCTATTATTTCCTCTGCTGGCCTCTCGGCTGCAGCCATACTGCTGTCAATGTTTTACACAAGTTAATTTCACTTACATTCTACAGATTAGTTCAAGACTATCTTTAAGAAAGTGATCATTTGTTAGCTGTGGGAAAATAAGAAGGCTTAAAAACTCCTCTATTTGCCATGTGCTGTATGTAAGTTGATTGTATTTCACCCACAGCCACACAGCAGGCACAATTTCAACTCGATCCAGACAGCAGTTACTAAGTGTTATGTGCTTGCTTTAGTGCCCTCTACTGATGGGTGTGCACCAAAAGCAACAGGCTTGAAGCCATCTGGTTTTTAGGTATCTATCTCCATTCAAAAAGATATGGAAGCCCATTTATGCCATTTAAAGAAAAAAGGCCATAAAGTCATAATTATGAGATAGTAAGTCATAATTATGAGATACTGTAAGGACTTTTTTTCTTTAAGTGTCAGAAATGGGCTTTCATAAAAAGATCCCGGTCTCGTAACACTTGTTTTGGCGGCATTGTCAAGATGGCCACCAAGTGGACATACTTTCCTATCAGAACTTTGCTAAAACTCAGTTTAAAGACAACAAATAGAATGTTATGCTTTTGACATAATATGTTTTTCCAAGTAATTTGTTGCTGTGACCTATAAACAGCTTTGCTTACCATTTCCTTGGGGGCTTGAAGAGAGATAAGCTTACCAGACAAAAAATGAGTCACCTTGCATGAGGTGGAGAGGAAATCTGCAGGAGGATGATGGGGCTATAAACCCCTGCGTGGTGTGTGACGGGATTCATAGATTGAAAAGAGGTGGTACAGTGCAGTGAATGTCTCGTTCAATGTGCGGAAAATGGGTCCAAAGCAGATGTTAATGATTGGCAAAGGGAGTGATTGCATTTGGGCGTGCCAAAGGCCATAGTGTGAAGGAAGTACCTGAATTTGCACGTGTATGGAAGAGTACAGTCATACGGGTCTACCAGTGGCAAAATTCGCAGTCTACAGGAAACTCTTCACAGAATTGTGCCAGGGAGGGCATCCACCAAATCTGACCCAACTGTGCACTTCGCCTACATCCAGAAACTTGTCCAGTCCATGCTAAATCGAATCACAGCTGTTATTTGTGCTTGTGGAGGTATATTTCAGCCCCAGGGGACAATTTTTTTGTCTGATGAGCTTACGTGCCAGTTCTGGTGCTGAAGACTACATTTGTGTTTCCTCAATAATTTCCCCCTCCAAATGCTCATGTGACAAACTGTAACGGCCCAGACGCTGCATTGAAGCGGCGTGGCATCTGCAGAATGAACGAGGAGCTGTTTTTGTTCTGAGTATCCAATCAACCAACCAAAGTGAAACATTCATTTATCACCTAAACCGCTTATCTTCCTGAGTCACAGGGAGTGCTGGAGCCTATCCCAGCGGTCATTGGGCTCTAAATGGATGCTGAGCAGCTATGATTAAATATAAATGACCTTTATATAAACATTTAATACATGGCGTGTAAAAGCCGCGCGCATGCGCGATACAAATCAGACGCAACTCGGCGGCACTAAACCGGCGGCGCTAGGACCTGCACCTCGCTCCTGCTGGGCATGTCGGCACTCCTCGTGCTCCGCTAGCGCACTACTCCCAACACAGCCGGTCCCGTCTGCACACTGTCACTCACAGCAGCTGGACATGGCAGCGAACCGGGTCGGGAGACGGTATAACAACAAAGTGCACTCACCTAACAGAGGTGCAGGCCGAGAAGCCGGTCTGAGCGTGCAGAAGAGACAAGCCAGAGTGACCGTGAAATACAACAGAAAGGAGCTCCAGAGGCGTCTGGATGTGGAGAAGTGGATAGACGCAGGTCTAGACGAACTCTATGCGGGAAGGGTGAGTGATTTACTGGAGCCAGACGAGAACGAGGCGTCTGAGCTCTGTAGGATCAGGATTCACATAATCATTCAGGTGGAGACAAACGTGTCATGTAACACCGTTATAACTGGTTATGACTGAATGATGTGGCCACGACACAGTGAGCAGTGAAGAACTGGAGGTAATGATGATCATGAGTGAATGAGTTTACTGTAGAGCTGCAGTCTGTGTGTGTGTGTGTGTGTGTGTCTGTGTGTGTGTGTCTGTGTGTGTGTGTCTGTGTGTGTGTGTGTGTGTGTGTGTGTGTGTGTGTGAATGTGTGTGTATGTGTGTGTGGATGAATGCCCAGAATGATCCACGTGGACCTGAACATGGGTGTCTCCAGCGTACAGCAGGTGTGTCACACAATAAGAAGCAGGTTTATTGGTAAAGCAGTCGCAGCTGAGGTTCTTATTATGTATGTGCTATCATTTCTCCTGGGGGTTGTTATTAACTAGGCATGCTTTATGAAGAAACTGGAGAAGAAATTGCTGTGCTCTGTTCCTCCAGTGTCTATATAAAACCACATTTACCCAGGAAGGGCGTGAGTCCTCTCATTCCTTATAATGGCTAACTGGCTATTGTGTGCGTAGGAATCACAGTAACACACTGGGAGAGCCTTTATTTACTCGTCTTTTAAATGAAGGATGGATTTTGAGCCGTCAAGTAATAGGGGACACTTAAAGAAGCTCCAGTTTCAACTGATACGCAGTAGTGTAGTCTTTTCCAGGAAAGGACTGTTAGCAGGATCACCCTATTCAGATACTGTAAACAGGCTAATTCAACTGCACCATCATGTTTACTGGCAAATTAATTTAAGGTACACATCTATCTGTGTTATCTTATTGTCCTGAAGTTCCTGATCCATTCTACGCTCCTAAAAATGAAGGGTTCAGCGCTATTGTAGAACTCTGTTGGTTTATAGAAGAAACAATAGCTTGTTTCCTTGAAGAACCATTTTTGCAAATGAGATGTGCGTGTGTGTAGAAACAGTTTAAAGGTTAAAGAACCTCCACAGAGCTTAAAGGATCCATAAGGTCTTCAAACTATACATCCAGGCTAGGCACAATATAGGAACCTCTATTTTTATACTGTACTCAGTTACCCTCAGCTACCGCCTCATGCTGTCCTGCCCATAACCATCACATTATGGATAAGCTGCTTTACAAATTTAGCCAAAACACAGAACCTGCACACCCATAATCCACCCTTTGTCATTTTGCTGTTTTATTTTATGATTAAATGCCTCTGTGCACTGTACTGAATGGCTGACTGCAGAGAGTAAAAACATGATAGTCTTTGCTGGATCATATAATACACATTGCATCCAAAATATAAGAGTCCTTACTTAGACAGACTGCACATAATTGCCCATGAAATATTTTGGAATGCTTGGGGCAAAGGTTATCTGTCATATGCCCTAAACCAGAAACCTTGAAAACTGGAATGCAGCTTTTTTGCAGTTTGCAGCTAAACGGGAGTGGCCAAAGTTGGAGTATTTTGGGTATTTTTCTAGAGAAAGAGTGTTTAGTTCCTAAGAAGAGTGTGGGAAAAATCAGGGGCCAAATGAGAAGTGCTCTCAGTGTTGTGGCTGTGACAAGAGCACTTACTTCCTTACAAGGACAGCAGTCTGAGCAATATTGATACCAAAAGACACCTAACAAACAGTACATACACATGAGAGTTTCCAGTGAGGGAGGGTGTGCGCGAATGTCTGGGGTGGTCTAGGGATGCACAGATCCCACTTTTTCTCTGCAGAAACAATTGCAATTCCTGAAGTGAGCCAAAATCAAGTTCCAAATGGCTATGTCTATATACCCCGGGTAGTGGAATTGAGTGGAATTGCTTGGGGCCATTCTACAACATGTAAAGCAACAAGAGGCACGCACGTCACTGTCCCTTTAAGATTGTTACATGTAAATGACCTGTATTGTGCCTTATTCAAAAAGCAGTCCAGGCTGAAACACTCCTTATAACTTCAGCATGAATGGGTGGAGCTAATCTGGGTAATGAGTGGATTTATGTAAATGCATTGGGTTTGCATTGGGTTTTGTCAAAACAATGGTTTTGAAATGGCTGTTTTTTCCAGCCTAAGTAACAGCACTCAATGTGGATCCATTATGTCTGACTGATAGCCATTAAATAATGTTAGTATCGGTGCTGATACAGATCCTGCATATTGTACTGGTGCATCCCTAATGCTAACTACTTAGCACTTAACACTTAGACGTAAAACTGTAGAAAACAAAAAAGCAGCAGTGGAATGCTTTTGCAGTCATTACTGGAAATACTGTTTGGTGACTACTCAGAGTAGCTTTAGCTTAGAGTGAACCCGTTTTGTGCAGTGCAGAATGGAAAGATGAGACAAATGCTGCAATGGCTCCTACCCTGCCACATGCTCTGCTTACCCACTGAGCTGTAAATCTGCCCACCAGCACTGCTTCATCGTCCAGCCATGTGGGTCGCAGGTAGCTGGACATTGCTGTAGCCAGGACACACCTCTTTAACCTGCAGCGTCCAAATGCATCCTTTGGAATCAATTCAGCTTTCTAGGTTATTCTTTAGAGAGGTCATTAGATCATGCGTCAGGTTTGAATGATATCAGTATTAGCCAAAGCAAGGCCTGCCCATATGTTCTTATCCTATAGCATCTGCCCATTACAGACCCAATAAACCTCCAACCGTGCACATGTGTACTCCCTACAAGCAAAGCATTTATAACAGGCTAATGAAAGCAAGATCGTTGCCAAGACTGGTCACAAGCTGGAAGATAAAATCTAATCACTGGTGAGCAATAATGGCTGTGGAGCTCCACCTGCTCTAGAGACACATCCTAGGCAGATGCAGTATAAAACAAATGTATACAGATTTTATAGATGTCTTGATCACATGATTTTCAATGTGCTCAGTTGCCTTGTGCTGAAACACTGGAGAAACCTATACTGAACCCGGATAAAGGTGTCCGTTAAGACTCGCTAACATGCATATACAGTTCTAGGACCTTAAAAGGGTTCATACTCTATACCCTTATTGTATTATATATTTTTTCTTGTTCCACCAAAAATAGCCATAGTCCATTCCTACACAACATTTTCCAACCCCTCTTTATCCCTTAGAAGTAAACAGACTCATTCAAAAAGAAGTGTGGGTGGTAACTCTCCTTCATTGTTAATGTGCAGGCCTAAACTGTTGTTGGCTGAATAGGCAGATATGTGTAATATGTAAAGTGATGCTTTTTGTGACATCACAAAAACAGTGAATTTGATACGAGCTGTTTTTTCAGCTTTGTTTCCACATATGGACAGTATGGACTGGGAAGTGAACTGTACAATGTTTACATAGTGCATCAAACTCTTTTGTGAAGAAAATTTGATTTTCCATGCTATGGGCCCTTTAATTACCATCAAACCTTAGCATCAAACCTACATTCACATGTTGACTTTACCAAAGGTCCAAGGGTTTACAAAACATTTTTTTAGGAAACCCAAAGTGGTTCTTCTATTCTTTGGCACAATATTTAACCACAGTAACAGATATGGTAAACCATAATATGTGTTTGTCTGTGATGCTAAAAAAAGAACGGACCCCAGCAAGGATGAAATCAGATCCCCCATCACATCCCCCTTCATTTCCTGGCAAAGCGAAAGGCCTGACCACAGTGAAGCTGGAAAGCCAGGTCTCAATGCTAACGATCCTGGGATTGATTGATGCGATCTCCACCTCCTGGAGTGTTCTTCATGACTAAAGGCAATGGGGGCTGGGGATTTAAAGACCCCATATGTCAGTGTAGCACACAAAGGGAAGCCCCAGTGCGTCAACAACCCCCCTTCTGTCCTGCTACATCACTTCCCCTTGGCCTAAACAACCAGCATCACATGCTCCATTAAGCAGAGCCATTAGGCTCATGCTGCTCTATCAGAGATTCATCAGAGGCCTAGATTAAAAGCACAAATTGCTTTGCTGCAGGTTTGTTTGCAGAGCTACACTAGGTTAACTTTAATCCAGTGTCTGGCACCATGCTCAGCACACTCAGGGTGATGAATCTGCTTTAAAGGCCTTCCCCAGTGGTTTTCAGCCTGTTATGTCTGTATCACACAGTTGATTAATTTTTTAATTTTGATGCCTAGAAATCAATGGAAAAAGTGCTGACTTGAAAGATGTTTCTAGCTGAAACAAATGGGCAGATACTGAATCGCCTTTCCAGTGGCTTTTAATATGAGTGTCAAAAGTTTTTCCTTTCTTTTTAGAGTACAAATGTGACCAGGTGCGTGCTTTAGAGATTAGGCTGCCGAGATATTCCTTTTACTGTTTAATGTGATACATCAGTTATGTAATCTTAATAAATGAGTGCGGTCTGAGCCATCAGGAGCATGAACATCCATGGGGCTTTTTAAATCAGTAATTAAATCTTCACAAATGATCTGAAGATTTTATCACAGACTGTAATCTCTCTAGTTGATTGAGGATTACTCTCACAGTTAGACCATTCACAGTTACACCAACCACATGTATGGGACAGTGGGCTCCATTTGAAGCCATTCTTATTTCAATGTAACTAATTCACTAGCTGAAGCTGGTCATCTGAATATTGAATTATAATAATCAATGAACTACTATTATATACCACATTGGCATAAAGCATATGCAGTGTCTATTGTCCTGAGGAATAATGGCATCTGTCTGTCTGGCTGTCTGACTGACCAAATGTCTCTGACTGCTTTCCCCAGTCTCCTGGGGATATAAAGTGAAAATGGCCGCTTAAAAGCACATTGCCCCTCCTGTAAAGCAACCCTAATAAAATGCTGTGTATGTACAATCAGAGCGAGAGCGATAAGGCAAGCAGGTGGAAAAGTAAGTGAGGTACCAGTAAATGGACAGCAGGTCTGTATGACACAGAGAGAGAGAGAGAGAATATGTACTCTGCTCTAAAATATTAACATGTGGCGTTTCAGCAGACAGTATACAGTTTTGACTAACAGTAGGGTAAGATCTGGGTGGTCAGTAAATGGCACACCACTGACCACACAGTAAGTAACAGCACCAAATACTGTACATGGATCAATATATCAAACTGGCTCAAAATCAGCAATGTAAACAAAATTAAGACTTTTAACTGATTTTAGACTAAAGCCCTTTTGCTTTGAGCGACTCTATACTGTACATTACCTGAAGTTTTTTTGGGACAGGTTTAGCTCATTTTGAACACAGTAGTCAGTACATGACTACCAAACACAGCTTTTACCTTTACACAAAACTGCATAACGGTATCAAATATTTTTATTAAAACACAAAAACTGCAGGAAATAAATGTTTCTATACTGACAGTTCTTGTTACCCACTCATTTTCAGACACGTTTACTTCACAGCAATGGGATCTAACTGGTCACTGTATGGTCATTAAGAAATGCGACGCAGTCTCACTTCCTGTTTTAAATTGTATATGTGTGGCTTAAATTTGATTTTACCTATGGATTTAAGCTTTTTGTGTTTCGATAACAACATGGAAACATGAGGTGTTCTGAAAGTCAGTGGTCTTGAATACATTGTTTTAATTAAGAATGAAATTTTAGTTAAGAAAATATGTCTAAAATTTCACCTTATAAGAAATCAAAAAGACATTTTTATAACAATGTTGAAAATAATAATAAAAAGTATAAAATAGTTGTATATTATTTTCACAAGTTGAGGTTTAGGTTTGGGGTTTGGGTCAGACACCTCCCAACAGAAAGTAAACTACTGTAAATAAAGATTTTGTATATATTTAACTTATTGCCATCTCTGTGCCTTGGATTTAACTAAATTGTCTCATAATCAGTTAAATATCTTTAATATGAATGCTCAATAGTTGTAATAATTTTCTTTTGTTTTTTTTTACTGTGGGGACACAGTTTAAACAAAGCTCTCAGAATATAAATCTATTGTATCTTGGCCGTTTCATCAGCTCTAATTACCATATAGGAGATATCATCTCTGACTTTACTTCTACAGGGTGAACTAGTAAAGTAAGAGAGTCTAATGGAGTGGACACAGTGTTTAAAACTCTGATAAAACCAACAGTGTATGTAGATACAAAGTGATGTCCTTAAGTCCAAGTGGCTGGTCAGTGTATATTATATTAACATCATGTTGCTTGTAATGCAGCACAATTTTGAAGCTTATAAACAACTCGAAGAGATTTGCAATATTGAAAATATCTGTAAAAATGTGTCCAAATATCACAAAATAAGTTTTTTTTATACTTGGTGAAGGGCAAAGCTGGTTTATCAGTAAAGGAGAAATGTAGAAAACACTGATGGAAATTTCAAATAGGTGTTGACATAGAAACAAATCTTACAAACTCTAGAGGAACTCAGTTAGCAGGTCAAACATGCCAGCACAGGCTTGAATCCAGCTAACTGATGTTAAAATGACTCCTGTTTAGAGATGTTCTGAGATTGCAAAGTCAAGAGACTGGTAAAGATTAATTGAACATTGATCTGTATGTGTAGTGCCTAGCCATCGCTGAGCTCCCCCACCACCAATCCACATACTCCTCTAATATATTGTATAAAGGAGAGGTATGTGTTTGACAAGTCCTCATTTTTAATTACCAGCATTTTACAATACAGTGGAATACCTTATTAATGTTATACCATTGAATCCTGTCTGTGCACCGATGGGTAAGTTCTCCTTGTCATATGAAATGGCTTGGTGTTGAGTCACAATTCACAGGCATCTAAAAACAGGTGATGCTCAAAAGGACTTGACATTTCTCTCTTATTGGACTGAGCTGCTGTCTTTGAAGTGCTTTAGCATTTCTCCACCCCAGATTACTGCCAGTGGGATACTGTACACATAGAATATATCCCAGCTACTGGGCGCTATGTCAGTCAATCAAATTACATTCATTTGCTTTTCAGGGTGTGTGTAATTAATATGCATCAAATGGTGAATTGGTTAGAGCCTAAAGACAGACGTTGTAGTATGGTCATCATTCCAGAAATCTGTGTAAATGATTTGATGCAAGTGTTGTTTGAGCGGAATATTTAATGCAGGCATACAGTTGCTCTCAAATGAAGGAAACAAGAAAAAGCTCACAAAGTCAGAGCAAAGAAAAAAAAACTGCATTAACCATGAGCCACTGGCCTGGAATTAATGAGGACCAAATCGTAGCCCTGGAGGATCCCCTCATGTTAAACAGGATGGAGTGATTCACTCAACACTCATGCTTGCAAGACAAAATGAGAGAGCCCACTCTCTTCACTAGCAACAAGGGCAGCCAGGCATGCTGCATATTCTAGTATACTCAAATTACAGGCCAAACTCTGTCATAAGCTGTGTAAGGTTTGACAGATGGATTTGTGTTGAGATAAATGCATGAACGTATTTTAGAGAAGTCATGATCTTACATTATGCTGTTTTTAGTATTCTATAACATGTTTAGAAGTATATATGGAACAGTTCAGCGTGTTTGTCAAATTACCTGTTTTGTTGAATTTCTTTGTGAACATAAGTAACACATCCTCTGCAGACAACTGCTGTATTTAAAATACATTGTCCTACCAAAAGTCATGGGATGGCAGTATGTAAATTGATTATGAAGTGGTTTTACCTCAGAGGAAGGCTTGAGATCACCCACACCTGTATAAGTTGTGAGGTGTTATCCTGTGAGTGAGGTTGAACACTGACCAGCGTGCACATGGCAAGGCAAAGTATATTATTGAAATTCAAATGAGGCGTGATATTGGAATGCCATGATTGGGTTCATGCCAGGGTGAATGTGCAGGCCACATCATTCATCTGAACTCTTCTGGAAAAACTTGGGTGACGTGTTTAGGTGGACCAGTGGACCTAACCCATGCCATGAGAACACTCCCAACGGTATGGAACCACCCCCAACCTGCACATGCCTTGTTGACAAATAGGGTCCATGGTTACTTGGCTTCACTATCATCAGCCCAAAACAACTGGTACCATGACTCATCGCACCATGCCACATGTTGCCAGTCCTCTAGGGTCCAGTCAGCAACTTCACAAGCTACACAAGCACTGTGTCCGGTGTGGTGGTGTTAACAGAGGCACTCTGGGGGTTCCTCTGCTCACATATCCCATGGAAGCTAAAGAACGCTGCACTCACCTGTGGGATACGTGTGTGGGGCCTCCTGCAATGAATGTGGATGTGATGTCTGCCAGAGTCACTTGTCTGTTCGCACGAACAATTCTAGCCAGGTGCATGCCATTTACTGTGGGTGGTAATGCTAGACAGTGCTCAACTTCATTCAAAAGATAGCACCTCACAACTTATAAAGGTGTGGGCAGTCCCAAGCCATCCCGGTAACGCACTTCATAATCATTTGATATACTTCTATCCCTTGCCTTTTGGCATGTCAGTTTACATAAAATGTGGCTTGTGCAGAAATTCGGACACATTTTATGTTTTTTTTTTTTTTTTTTCAATTTGTTAATCTCAGTAAATAAATAACAAAACTGTGCTTGAAAATGTGCAAAAAAATGGCATATTTAAATGTGATTAAATTTTGAAGATGTGTTAACTAAGTAAATTTGGGGGCAGTGTTCAGATTTTTGCTTATGAATATATTCCTGTTCATAAACCCATCAACCTTTTAGATTCTTAAGATATAAAAAATGCAACCACAGCACTAAGATATTCACAGAGGAGTAGATAGCAAGCAGAATTTTTATGTTGCTCTTAAAGCGTCAACGCACTCCTATTTTGTAGCAGCAAAACACATAAGCACAGTAGAGGCTAATGTAGCTTGGTGTGCCATTCTGTTTATGACTCATTTTTCAATTATATCGGTGTGAATGTCATATAGTAAATAACAGACTTAGCACAACATTTTTACAGATTTATAACAGCAGTGACTAATAAACAGCAGTAGGAAGGGAGGGGGAGGATAGAAACAGTAGCAAATTTTGTCTAGACACACAGAATGTTTTGCACTGGAAGTCTAAACACACTCAATTAAAGTGAAATTAGTGTCAAATGCGCAATATTTTGCTTGTAAACGTTGGTGTGACTGGAGTTGCTGTGACCGGAGCTGGTGTGACTTGGACTGCTCGTTAATGCTCACCGTCTTTATTTTTCCACAGTTGAACCTTCTAAGTCTCTTATGTGAATTAAAACATGTTCCTTTTTGAATGCTCTGTAAGGAGCGGCATGCACATGTTCGCAGACACATATTCACTGGAGAGCATTTCAGCAGCATTTGAGTTGAAAGAAAGGTCACAGACAACCCAGTAGGGGATACTGCTTGGATCTTGCTCCAACTGACCTTTCGGTGGTGACGTGAGTCTCAGAATTTTTAAAGTACTCCCTCTGCACCCAGTTCCCCCTGGATCTCAGTAACCTTATCATACAACCTGAGAGACCACTTCTGCACCCACCAACAGCCACTTCTCCATGATCGCTTCTTTGTTACAGCCGTGCTCTCGATTACAGCTTATTTGAATAGCCTTGACCTGATGAAGTTGAGAGTGGCAGTAAAACTAAAACTGCACTGTATAAAAATCAAACCTCGCCAGCTTAATATTTCCTGGTGACCTGCTACACAAAATAATAGACTCAGTTAAAGTCATGTCAAGTGCTTATGGTGACCATGTTCTAATGTTGTATCAAATAGAAATGTTAAGTTGCATTAAAGGGCCCATGTCCTACATGTTTCTTGTATTTAATTTTTACCTTGAGGTTAATTTCTAACAAGTATCTGGTTTACCAAATACAGCAAGAATGGCTTACAATTCAGGACTTCCTTAGAACTTCAGTGTGAATGGGCAAACTAAACTGCTATAGGCTATAGGCTGATGGAAGTGGATGCATGTAAATCTTGTCACATGACAGGGTGCTTATATATATACAGAGTAGTGAATGGTTTCAAACTTTGACAAACCATTTTGACAAACCATGATATGGACCCTTTAAATGTTTTCTGTTGACCAAGTATAACTTGGTCCAATAATATAGTGTGACATTGGCTTAGAACGAGATGCAGGAAACATGGTGCTTTAAGCAATTAACTGAGCACAGTAGCAGAGGAGAACTGCCGTTTAGCACTGCCTGAAACAGGGCAGAGAGGGACAGGTCACCAACAGCCTCTTCCCAGTAGACACACAACCTCACCTAACCACCCTTCCCAGTGCTGCACAGCAAAGCACAATAAACATGTGGCACATTTCCACGTAACGTTAAGTTCAGAGCACTGCAAGTTTAAATGAGCACTACTTTTGTTTAGTTCACCTGTAAACATGTTTCAGAAAGTTGACCGAGATGGCAATTTTACTGCAGTGTAAATGTGAAAATATTCTTAATATGTTTTTATTATTTAACATTTCACTTTTATTTGTATTATTTAACCTTTTGCTTCTAGTGTGTTTACACAACAAGACAGCAGAGCAGAGTAAGCTTATCAGTTATCACATTACAGGTTAAACCGGTTCACCAAAGCATAAAACACCAGCATAGTTTGAATATCAAAACGTGGAAAATTCATTCAAATGTAATCAAATGTGAGAATATTCTACTATAATAAACTGATGACGAGAAAGCTAATTACCAGAAGCCAGGAAGAGCACAAGAAATGCTTCATTCTTCCTTCTTGCACACTATTCAATATTTTTAACATGCCACTGTTTAACAAATAGAGATTTTTGTTGTAAGGGTCGACTCCGGTTATACTCAGTGACTAAATATCTTTTTAGGTTGGATGGTAAAAACCAGAGCATGTATTATATTATAATTAGATTAGATTTTTTTTAAGTATTACAAGAACAAATTCAAGATTCTCAACATTCTTTTGGCTCTCGTCGCAGGGATTTCACCTCAGGCTTTAGCAGGAACTTCAGTATTTGTACAGATGTCGTGTTTGAGTTCTTCTTTAGGGTATGTCTTTACACGCTGTGTGCTGATAGTAAGAAAGTTATTTAACAAGCAGTGATATAGCCCACCAATTTATCTATCTATATATATTCTCTTAAACTGCAAAATATAATGCTGCCTTTATGAAAGTAACTTGGACTGAATACAGATTCTTAATTTCTGTGTTCATTTCTGTATTTTGACTACTTGTGTTCCAATACATCCTAACCCTAAATATAATAGCTGATGTTATTGATAAAATAGTGAAAGTCTAATAAATTGCTTTCTGTAGGACTACTTGGCTTTACAATACCATGCATATTCCTCTCTGCCATGCATATTCCTCTCCAGGCAGTGATTGTAGTCATAGTTCAGTTTTCTGTAATGTTGTTTTTAGATGCACTAAACTCTTCAGATGTCTGGTTCTTATCACCCCCTATGAGTTGTTACTCAGTAGGTTTCTCTAGAACAGACCATGTCATTTGTAGTCACTCAGAATGTCTTTGTTTACAGCTTAGCTATTGAATTATACAGAAATTCCACTTTAACTGTGCTGCTCATATGGGACTGACTTGTCGACACAAGCTGTACAAATGTTTAACGACACTGAGTATCTTCATGATTTCCTATTAGCTGCATTTCTTCCAAAAGTGCATATGTAAATGTTTATCTTGATAGATTGATGACTGCAGCTCCACTGTTTTCCACAGACCATAACATCTTTGTTTTGTCATCAGAGAGTGCATCTGGAGTTCAGCTGAGTCATTTTTCTCAATACCGAGTAATTCTAGGCAGAAATGTGCTGAGTTGTGTTATGTAAATAGTACGGCACACTTGGTTTCGCTCGGCTGGAGGCCAGTTTGTCTTGCTGTAGTGCTGCAAGGGAAAGAGTGGAGAGATGCGGGTTTTGCCTCTATAAATGATTTGCTAAAAGGCTCCCAACAGAAATCGCACTTGGCCTACTTTCAGATCAAGTAGTCCTGGGGCAGTAAGCCACTGTAGGAGTGAGGCAGCAGTGGAAAACCAAACAGAGGTGTGCACGCAGTCAGTCACTTGGCCCATTTCTGTATTTTCATAGAACTGAAATGCAAGCAAAACAGTCTGTTATTTTCATCAACAGTAAACGATCCAGCCGTCTAACCATGAAATGTTTCATCCTAACTGTTTCACCATCCATTAGCCTGCTTGTAAACTGCTACTTTTACTCTCTTTATATGGGACTTGGTGTATTTAACCTTTAGTCCAGTTGTTACTTTCATTTTGCTATACTATGTAAATGTTGTTTTGAGATGTTTACCTACAGGGTGATACACAATTAATTCAATTTGCATTCGACAGGTTGGAGTCTGCATCGCCAAACTGTTGGTTTTATTTAGAAACATTGAAACAGATGTTTCTTTTTTCTGCATGCACTGCAGTAACCTTTCATCAAACTCAAATCATAATAAAATATCTCCTCTTCTGTTTACCTACCACAAATCTGGAACTGACGCTTAGGAATTCACACTTTCAATTCACTATTAAGAAACCACTATTAAGAAACCACTATTAAGAAACCTCGTAATAGTGAATTACACCATGCTTTTGTTTTTGCTGCTGAAACTAAACTGCAACCCTGGGTTAGCCCCTTAACAACAACCCCTTATTAATCAGTTCAGATTTTGATAGATTTTTGAAATGGTTAAATGTAGAGAAACATACTGACTCCCGATTTAGTTTCACCAGCTAAAACAAAGACAACACAACACAAATATAGACATTTTATTTACTATCCAAAACCACCAGTGAACCTACAGATACTTTTTTATGCTATGTTGATAGCAAGGTTAGTATACTTTAGAAATGTGCATTAGTTTTTATTTTTAATTGGTTTTGTGTTTTTTTTTATTTCAGTTTATTTTCAGTTAGTTTTAAATGTGCATTAATAGTTTTAGTGGTGTTTTTATTTTCTGAATAGTGATGGATTTTGTTTTGGGTTTGAGTTCTTAGTATTATGATAAACTCTGTGTTAGTTGATATTTGATAGTAGACTGAGCTCAGCTTGGCTCCAGTTTTCCTGAAAAACAGCTGAACACAGAAGGGGTCCACTTCTAAACTCTCAGTCACGCACTGAAAACAAAACATACAAGGTTTTTTTTCCTCAGTCATTACGTTTAGTTTGACTTTATTTGCTTTAGTTTTCATGTTTTTTAAAACTCTCATTTTGATTTTATAATTGAAATTACATAAATTATTATTTCATTTAATATTTAATTACTATTAACAAGCACATTTTCAGTGCTAGTTTTGTTTTGTTGATAGTTTTGGTTAATTATAACAACCATGTTTAATAATGTCGAAAGAGTGGCAAAGCTGAAAAACATCACATTAGACCACTCTAGATCAATTATGTGGAAATGTTTGAGTATTAATGGAAGACTTATTGTTCAGTAAGTTCTATCTGAGTAATTCAGTGATGAGGAAATGAAAAGGGAACCTACACACGGACCCTTAGTGTTAGAAGGGTTGTTGGTGTTAAACATTTATGTAAGTCTGCGAAAAAGCCCTGAGATTGAAATAGTGGAGCCGGTGGGACCAGCTCATGCTTATTAACACTACAATAGATTAGAGAGAGCTGTGGTGAGTGAAAGCTGTCAGGTCAGAGGAGACAGCTGTGGAGCTGAGCAAGAGGACAATGGTACAGGCTCTTTAAGGCTCATTCACTGTGAGTGCAGAGCAGCTTTCTGCTTATGTAACACAGCTCATGCAGTTTCACTGCTAACCTTTGCAGACAGCTTGGGAAGGCATACAGGGCTATACTGTGATGGGCAGTGGAGTGAGGATATAATGCCTGTTTTCATGGCAAGGGAGCCATGAATAAGTGGTCACAGTCGCATCAGAGTTAACCCAAGCACCAATGCATAAATAGCTGCTGTAAACAGTTAAGGACCACTGTGGTTTTTAAAACCACTTTGTTTCGTTTCTGGTATACATTTATGATACAAGCTTTAATTAATTATGCTGGACTTTTATGAACTACACTGTAGGTCCAAAGTTTGGAAACAATTGCTCATCTAACAGTTCTTCTGAAAGCAAGTGAGTTTGTCCTCTCATTTGTTGTAGTAACACCCTCTGCTCTTTAGTGCAAAGCCTTCTGTGGGCATGTAACATTGCTGTGAGGATTTGATTGCATTCAGTCACAAATCAATACGGTAGGTCAGGCACAGATCATAGCTCTGGACCACACTCCACCTCATGTCATTCTAAAGGTATTGGATGGTGTTTTTTCACTGCAGAGCGATACAGCCCAGTGTCGGGGGTCTTTTTTGTACCCCTCTAGCTGACACATGGTATTTGGCTTGAGCTTATTCTATTGGCATTGGAAATTATATAAGCTGTGTCACCATTGGTCAGTTTCTGATCACAAGACATAACTAGGAGTGACATAGTGTCAGGTGTAGGAATATAGGAATATGGATTATCCGGATGCCTTCTCCAGTTATTTTTAGGGTTTACCAATAGAAGACAGGGTGTTATGCACTAATAAGCTAGCCCTTAGCAGCCCTTAGAGTGAAGGGTCCAACTAAATTGCCAAGTTTACAGGAGTGGAACGTCTTTTTATAGCTTATGAAAGATATGTACATAAAATAAATCATATCATATACAGCTCTGGAAATAAATAAGAGACCGCTCCAGTTTCTTCTTAAATCAGCATCTCCAAATGTACAGCATGTACAATCATGGCTGTTTGGTCAGTCAAGTACAGAGATAAGACCCGTCCTTGCTTACGTCACATGTGCAGCAGAGTGTGAAAAAGAATCATTCGCACGTCTCACGCTGTCAAACCTACCCACCAAGTTTCATTCCTGTCAGTTGATTCTGGGTTCAACTTTTTATGTAACTATTTTTTTGACAATCAGTGTATATTACATTAGTACAAGTATGTTTTTCATGTTTACCTGCTTTTGCCAGCAATTGTGTTAATGTAATGTGTTTTGTGCGGGTGTACATGACGTACGTGTTTGAATCAAGTCAGTTCCATTCCTTACTTTTTGCCAGTGTATGGACACGCAGGGGACAGAATGAAGACGGGTGACATTCACTCTCTCGCCTGAGGGACTGCAGAGAGGACCACTGAGCAATGTTAGATTGTCACTGTGAATCTGTGTCTCTCTCTCTACAGGAAGAGGACATGCCGGAGGAGGTGAATATTGATGAGCTTCTGGACCTGCAGAGCGATGAGGAGAGGACGAAAAGGCTTCAGGTGCAGTCCTGTTCACCCAGCACTCTGCTAAGCTAAAAAGAGTCACTTTTATATTATAATCTCTTCCTTTTTTATAATGTCTGACCTTTTTTCTTACAGGATATTCTCCAAACTTGTATTAGCAACACAGAAGTAAGTATCTCCTGTCAATGTAGCAGATTTTTTCTTTTTCTTTCAGTCTGCTACAATGGCCTGTCGTGGTTAACAAAGCTGGTCTGTCTTCCACCCCACAAAGCCTCTTTAACACAGCATGCTGTACTGTACTTCACAGCACAGAGAGTGATTCAGAGCTCAGCAGTGGAGATATCAGCAGTATTGACTGCTCAGCATGTTAAAATGATAAGATCATACATTAGCAATGTATTAAGTTCAGTGTATTGCAGAAAGGTGTCATTTTAAAGGCTTTCAAAACTTTCAAGGGTTTGAACATTTTCAAGCACTCACAATTTATCACAGTCAATATTTGCACGTTGACAAACTTACCATGTTCATCAACCATTCTCGAGAACAAATTACTTCTTAAAACCCTGACATTCACCAATGTTTTCTTATTTGAGATTTGCTCATAGGTAAGAACAGAATCTACACAAACACAACAGCACAAAGGGGTGAACAGTTCGGTGGTTTAGGGAAAACAACATGAATCTGACAAAGACTTTTTCTCAGCACCTTTCTCAAGAACAAATTTAAGGAGAAACTTTCGAAGATATTGATGCATGAGGTCCATTATCTTTTAGCTGTCTCTCACAGCATATTAAACACTGAATATAAGCTCAAATTGAAGACTTTTGGCCATTGCGGAACATTCATCTTCTTTGCATTAAACAAAGTCTTGTGTTTTCGCGTTGTGCTTCGGGTCATGGACCATCTGCACTGTGAAGCCCCATCCAATGTGTTTTACACTTCAGAATTCAGCTGCGTCTGTCAGCAGTGACATCGTCAAGAATTACGAGGAGATTCTTCTCCATCCACCAGTAATGTACCAAATATTTGATCTGGCCACAGTTAATGATTTTGGTATCTCTCTTTGTTTGGTTCACTGGCAGTGAAGCTCTTTGGACTTCACATTTAGAGAGATTCTAAAAGCAAATGCCATTCTTGAAACCAATTCTTACTGCTTATTTTTGGCATACAGATGAGTTATATTTGAAAATGGTTCGACCTTATTATTATTTAATTTATACCTCAATATGCTGTGGAGAGATTTTCTAAATTATGATAACTTTGTCAACGTCCAAACATCTGTGGATCTGACTGTATGTGAGAACTGACAACCAATATTTATCATTTCTGAAGTAGCTTTCAGAAGTCTTTTCAGAAAGATAAACTCTTTATCATTAAAATGGCATGTATTGCATAGCTTACAAAGTGGCCTAAGCCTACTGTTTTAAATGTTTTTTCCTTGCCCTTTGTGGCTTCTTTAGTTGTGTGCGGGAGCAACAAGGCTAATGTATCTAACAAGTAATGGAAGCATATATCCAAAAGATGAGGCATGGAATATTGCATGTATATTGCATGTAGTAGGTATTAATCAAACTTGCTTTTGTGGATTCTGGCATAATATTGGCATGTCATATCATGGTAATTATACAGTGACCGGCCATCTGTCTGCACTCTTTGTCCATCTTATCAGCTCCACTTACCATGTAAGTGCAGTTTTTACAATCACAGACTGTAGTCCATCTTTTTCTCTGCATACGTTATAAACCCCCTTTCACTCTCTTCTTCTGGACCACCGATATTAGACACTCCTACTTTGTTGGTCCACCTTGTAGATGTGAGGTCAGAGAGAGTAACTCATCTGTTGCTGCACAGTAATCACCGGATGCTGTTGGCTCGATATATTTCTGGTTGGTGGAATATTCTTAGTTCTGCAGTGCTGAGAATGATCCACCACCCAAATAATACCTGCACTGTAGTGGTTCTGAGGGGGCTTTCCATTGCAGGGTAAAGGGGGGGCTAACTGAGCTGTGAAGCTGCACAAGCCTATTTTAAAGCAGCAGTACAGACGTCAAATAAGTATGGGATCACAATGTGATTGCAAAGTTGGACCATGTGATACCAGAGCTGCAGCTTGTTTGACAAAAAATTAGGGACAGTATTTACATCTTAACATCAGGTGTTAAATACTATGGTATACATTACTGAATATGGACACATGTCTACTGCTATCATCAAAATGGACAAAAGCATATTGCATTACTAATACAGTAGCAGTAGCTGCAGAAGTTTTCCTCTGCTGCCCTCTGCTGACAAGCAATACAAGTATTGTAGCCTTCCTTGAGCCGTCCCTGCCTCATTCTGAAAAACTCATTCAGACAGGCTCACCTGCACTCTAAGAATGAAATTGCTCTGTTGTTGGCTTTAATCAGTTTTTTTGTTGTTGTCAGTAAAAGTCAGTTGTGTTGTTTCAATGAAATTAAGTGAATTGTCAGATTTACTTTGTGTTTGTTTGGTCAATGTAATCCTGTTAAGTAAAACTCAACATCTTTCCCATTGGCTCTTGGCATCATCTTTTTGCATGTTGTTTTACCTTTTTTAACCCACCATCTTTGTGTTGTCTTATCTGCTGGCCTGTCTTCCATTACTATGTGTGCTTTATTCTTATATTCCACAATTAACTGCCTAGCCACACTGCTGTTAGCTGTAAATGCAAGTTACCATGCACATTACTGCTGAGTGTAGTCCTATGACAGCTCCAAAGCACAGTAGTACCTTAACACAATTACATAAATCTAACATTTAAATCTAACAACATAAAGTATGTTTAAGTATGTTTTACTCATTGAAGTATCTTAAAAGCTACTTCATTTGTGTGGGACTGGTTGACATAACATTTTCTATACCCCCTTGCCTAAACAGTTTTACCCCAAAATACTGTTTTAAAATATTATTTAAAAAGCTTCTTTTGAGAAAATGTCATGAGATGATGAATGGACCAATAGAAATGATTCATCTAGAAAATCTCTTGAAAAGTTATGTTTTGTTCCGACAGGGACAATATGTATTCCCTACCCACTATTAGCAGTGATGCAGAATGCAATGTCTTGATCTTCTCCATGATCTGCCCAGGTGTTCATAAAGGAGCTTGTCCTGAAGCTTCATGGGCTCCAGAAACAGGAAGACCTCCACAATGACGGCATTGAGCACGCTCAGCTCCACATCTTCCCCAACCGCCAGAGCTCCCCCGACTCTGAGATACACTGAGAGTGCCCCCCTTTTTGCCCACCACTGCCTGGTTTGGGTATTTTAACACAGACTTTAATGGAAATTGATGAAGAGCATCCAGAGGGAACTATTCCAGCGTTGAGCTTGTACACAGCAACCTATCTACACACCTTTACTGACTGTCAGCATGGCTCTCACTGCCTAGTTGTAAATATCAGTTAGGCTCCCTGAAAGTACATGATCATCAGTCAACCTAGTTTTGTGGATTTTTTTTTCCTGAGCTATTTCTTTGTGAAGTATCAAAGGATTCCACACACTTCCTTTGTATGCCTGTATGAGCTTTCACACTTGTTGTACTGACCCTCCCATAGTGTATATGCGATGAGGACCCATCTGCCACATTTCATTACTGATTTAAGGTTTATCACTTGGACACCACACTCCAACTGTGGTCATTTCACTGTGCAGGACCAAAGATAATTTATTCCTTTAGAAATATAGACTACTTTATTTAATATGTATTATGTCTTGGTTTTCTGTTTGCCCTTATAGTTACTCTGTTTTATTTTGTCTTGTGCAAAGTGATGTTTGCCTGGCTTAAGCTTGTCATTTAGCAGACAACCTTTTTTCAGTGTCACACAAGAGTGTCTGGGTTGAAATGAAGATATGCCGTTTGTGTATTTAAATGTGATTCTGAGCGACATCTGCAACCCTGCACCGATGTTACAATGTCCATCTAAACAGTTGTACAGTATATGCTGTTTTTTTTTTTTTGTCTTGAGCTATTGATTCATTACCTGCTGCTGCTGCTACCTTGCTTGTGATTATACTCAAATGAACATGTACTTCTAAATCTGCAGGATATTCAGTAGCTAAAGGTGCAGATCTAACAGATCAGACCAGTCCTTGGTCTTTGCAGTAAGCAGCACCCAAATCCCAAAACTCAAAAGATCAGGTGTCATACTATAAGCGGCTATTAAAACCCTAACAGGCCCATTATTCCAGTGTTCGATGAAACATCCTCAGGGTCTTTTTCTACCCACTTTATCAAAAAGGTTTTTTGAAATGAAATGGGTTTTTAAAAAACATAAATTAAAGATTTAGTAGTTCATTTGTTTGTTGAAATAGCTGGATGTTCCTGTTTCAAATAAAAAGCTTGGATTACAGTTTGTGGTTTGTGGATCATCTATAAAATATGAAATAAATATATGTGGTTGGTTGAGTGGTGTCCCATATTGGCTGGTTGCTCATTCGCCATAGCAGACTTGCAAATATGTTACAGCACTTGTAAAGTTTTTCAGGGCTTTCCCGGGCCTAGTTACAGTAATCATGCTATGAAGGACCTAACGGGAGGAACCAATTTGCTACAGCGCCACCCTGAGGTAGACCAGTGTCAGTTCAGAATACGAAAGATAGAAGCAAGCCAACTGGGGTGAAGCAGCTAAGAAGCAACTAAATGACCTTCCCTGAATTTGTATTTGAGTATCTATTTCACCCTAACAGACATCATCATAACATCATAATCATTTTTCTTTCAGGGACCTCACAGAATTCTGACTCTAAAACATTCAAATACAGAAGAATGTATTTTGCACCTTGGATATACACAAAAGCAAATCTCAATGGGATCATGCAATTTTACATTTTACAATTTTACATGTACATTTACAATTGTTTTGAAAGCACTCTATATCTGGCAGAACACTTTTAAGATGAATTATGGTTCAAGCATTAGTAGATTTAAAGGCACAAACTGGTTCTTACTCAGAAATATTCACCATCTGCTATTGCTGTCAGTATTTCAGGATTTCAAGAAATGCTTCACTAAAAAATAACCAAATTAGTCCCCAATTTTCCTCACACCTCACAATAACCAAATTAGTCCCCAATTTTCCTCACACCCCCCTATTACTGTTTTATAATGGAGTTTTAGCTATTACAGCTAAAAGGTAACAGAGGTCAAAATTCTTTTCCAGTGGTATACACTTCTATTGTATTAGCTTCCTAACTCCAATGCAAAACTGTGGGAGCAAACTTGGCTAATGTCTTGGGCAACTGATCATGTATGGAATAAAGAGAAATTGCATGAACATGATTTGGTGAACCTGTCTCAAGGCCCTAACTTTGTTCATGTAGTCTGTTCCTTAGAGAATCAGTAGAGGGCACTAAAGACATGCTTGAGCTGCCGGTTAAGAATAGAGATGTACTCACTGCTTTTAGCGGGTGTGGTCTGGTGCATTGTTGTTCAAAAGCTTTTGTTGACCAGCACAACTAGTTGTCTAGTGCCTAGGACAGTCAATAGTCTTTAGGCCATGTGGGATGCTTCTCGGGTGTAGGATTGCACCCACCTCTCAGAATCAGCACACTGTACACTCAGAGGTGCTGGGTGTATTGAGTACACAGGGTACTGGTGTCATACAACAGTGTTTATTCAAACTTTTAATATTTTAACATGCAAAAGTAGGTAAGTCTTTCACGAAATGTGGCTTCTGTTGCTCTGATGTTAACAAGACTGTGTAAGATTCTCTTTGGTGTAATTTCAAGAGAAAACAGGAGAAAATAGGTTATGTCAGGTTTGTAAAGCATACTTTAGCATAGAGTACCAGCACTCAAGAAGGCTTGGTTCACTTAATGATGCAGACTTAAATATCATCTGATACTGTGACAGATTTCCATTATATCAATAATATTCAGTAATACTTTTCTTGAATCCCAGGACTACTTGGAAGAGTCATTTGCCTCAAATGACACAAATTTATGTTACATAGTATTTACCCTAACTGTGCTTAGATCTGTTGGTGGATCCACCTGCTGCTAAAACATTCTCAGAAATGAGCCACTACTTGGACCTTTGTGTGTTTATTATTATAAAAGAAGTGGTAAATCTCTGAAGCAGCAAAGTTATGTTTATTCATAAGACCTCAGGAATATAAATAGCTCCCTAACAGTCTTGACCAGAGTGGTGATCAAAGCCCTGGGTCTA
The DNA here is from genome assembly GCA_034552555.1 of Semaprochilodus insignis. Lineage (NCBI taxonomy): Eukaryota > Metazoa > Chordata > Actinopteri > Characiformes > Prochilodontidae > Semaprochilodus > Semaprochilodus insignis. The sequence goes on from CM067488.1 coordinate 13,399,491, forward strand.
TAGATCTGTGGATCTAATACACCACTGTGTCTTACAGTGGAAACACAAACAAAAGCCTCCTGTAAGGACAGTGCAGGTGCACCCAGTGACCCCAGCCTTAGCCCACCACCACAAAGTCCTGCTTTAGTTGGAGGGTTCATGTCAGGCTGGTGTTGCCATTACAGTGGGAAACCACCTTCAGACGCAGCAGGCTTGTGTTGAAGACAAGCATCAACAAACACTCGGACGGACAAAAGGGGTCCAAAGCAAGACAGAGGGCTCTGAAACAATCTCCAGCATTGCCTCCATTCAACTTCACTTCCCTTACACCACTGCATCATACTTGGGGCAGCCAATGGGCTTTGGCACAAGACTCCCTTATCGGTCAGGGCCGTTGGCAAAAGACAGTAAATAAACAAATGAAGAAGAAAGTGCTCTACAAGGGGTACCCCTGCATCATACTTCTTCCCAGGCTAATTAGTATTATCAGAAAGCCTGTGCTTTTCAGCGTCCCAAGGGGTGTAGGGAGTGGGGGGCCGGGGCGGGGGGGCGTTGTTGGTTGGTGAGAAGGAAAGGGGATGGCCGGCTTCCTGAGGAAAAAGCATCGGCTTTGCGTTGCAAAACAGCTCAGGAAGCGACCACAGCCGGCCCCAGGGTCCAGACGCGCTTTCAGTTGGGACAGTCACGCTTGTGTAGTTTAGTTGCTCTCAATTTTACCACCACATACGCTATACTTACCAACACTCTGACACCACCTCAGAGGCACAGGAATGTCCCATCTTTAAGACTACTGAGGACTTTCCATTGTAGAGCCGATAAACAAGGTAAGAGCAAAGAACCAAGGGATTTTCTGGTCAGACTGGAAAACAATGTTCTTCTACTTCTGTATTCCAGCCTTGTAATCTTGATGGGTACCTGTATTAGTGACTGTGCTGGTTAAATAAATGAAGTTTTCAGCTTCAGGGATGTCAACAGCAGGCAAAAAAGGTCAGGACTGTTTTCCATCATGTTGATATCTCTGTAGACATACATCTGCCAACTGATGTCCAATCTTGGGTTAACTATAATGGCAGTTTATCATCAGAAGCTTTAGCTCTGGTAAGCATTATACATAGCTTTTTTACCTTTGGCTGTAGTCTATGATGAATATGATGATTTCTAAGAAACTGAATGCTTGCCCTGGTGATTCAGTGATTCTTATCAGTGTGTCCGTAACTGTGGAATCTCCACACAGATGTTAGCCACGTTGTTTATTTGAGTGGGTCTATGACGCACACACAGAGTCAAGCGCCCAGTGCCGCTGTTGCAAAAGACAATGTCTTGGACGTTTTTTTTGTGATTTTTAGTTTTCTGCATAATTTGAGCTTGACAGCTGTGTAAACAAGTCGTGATTGGACCAAGTGCTACAAAACTGCTATGGGGAAAATTATTCACATTAACTTGTCTTGTGAAAGTAAAAGAGTTTTTGACTTCTTCTATGAAGTTACCATTTTGGAGATACTGTTAAACAGTGAGGATATAGCACTTATGAATAGAAATGACCTGTATTGCCAGTAAATTACCAAAAGTATCAATCTGTTGTGCAGGTGATTTTTGGTCATGTTATTGGATATGGACTAAAAGTAATCTGAATGTTCATTTAAAAAAAAAAAAAAAGATTCCTAAATGGTTCCTGGCTTTGAATGTATGGTTTTAGGGGAAAATCCTTATATAGTAGCATATAGCAATAGTATTGCTAATTTGTATTGAACCTTCATACTATGCCGAGGAGCTTTTAAAACACTCCTCCCACTTATGTCCCACTCATATCCCATTTACAAAATGGTTAATTTGACCACTGAATGTAATGTTGTTCCAAATGACCATTCAATGGAAGGTTCTCAAGAGTATCAAAGTAGTTTTTTTATATGGCAATGCTGCAAAACATTTCTCCATCTATAGGACTATAAAGTATTAGCTTCATAATAGTGCATACAGATGTCTATTATGTAGAGCTCAGTCTGTAGAGGATACTAAAACCGAAAGAAAAAAAGGGAATGACAGTTGATGATCTGCTGAATCAGTAGTTATCACAGGACCAACTGATACACAGCTGAGCAAAATCTGTGCCAATTTTTTTCTAAATCATAAAACTGTGGGAAACACAAGAATGTAGTAACATCTCCTTCCTAAGCCACAAATTGCCATTCACACTGAGAGACAACTTCCACTATGACCCTCTTAAAATAGCGTTAAACTGCGCCCCTGGCTATGTAAAGGGCCACGCTATGACGTCTAACCAGCGCCCATCCTACCGGGGATGACAGACGCCTTCACTGCAGCCAAATGGCACCAGGAAGCTACCAGCTCCAGTCAGCATGAATAAAGGATAACCCCTCTGCACCTCGTCTCTTGGTCACGGGTCTGGGCTGAGGTGGCAGGGCAACAGCAAATTGCTCTGCCTGGGCAGGACTCATGCTCCAAGGGCATTCAATAGGGCCCTTTTGTCAGCAAGGGGTGATGGCACGACTAGGGGGCACTTCCTTTGGCCCCATGGAGGGCCATCTGAAGCAGGATGCAGGCGGACTATGATTGGAGCATCCCCTGCTGTCCCTCGCGCACAGGTGCAAAGCGGCGGTTGCATAAGCGTGATGACAAACAGGGATATGGTTTCGGCTCCAGTGCTCTGGGAGCTAAGCAGAGAATGGTGCATTTCATTGTGTATATACAAGGCAATTGCACAACAAGAAACACAAACAGTAATCAGAATCAAGGATCTTCCAGGCACCAGTCCAAAATTTAAATAATCAACGGCTCGTCTGTGCGAAAGAAACCCTCACGATGAACAAAAAAAAAGTGATTTGCTTGCTTATTTGGTATCTCTCAGTCAGCTTAGTTCTCTAATGATTATTAATGATTATTAGACTCATCATGAATAGTTGCACCCAGAAGGAAGTGTCAGGTTGCAATGCTATTCAGAAGGAAGATAAAGGTTACCAGGAACCATAAATGATGGTAATTTTAGACTGATATAGGCAATATTTATTGAGCTACACATACAGAAGTAGTGTCTCTCAGTATGGTGTCGGGCCGCCATCTTTGCTAATGCAACATGCCAGAGATCTCGGGATGGAGATGTAGAGGTTCCTAATGGTGACCCATCCCATGCAGCTTGAAAAATGTCATGCAGTTCCTGCAGATTTTGCAGTAGGGGTGGAGGTGCAGTGACACCAGGCCTTCTGAACATATGATGCGTGACAACAAACTGTTCAAACCGACAAAAGCAGGACTCGTCACTGAAGATGGTGACGTTGACGTGGTGTTAAGGGCAGTCGTCATGACGGTTTGCGTGCATATAGTCCTGCGTCGTGCAGCCGTCTTCCAATTGGCACTACCTGGATGACTCATGGAGGACATCACTGCTCAGTGAATGTCCGTAATCATGGCACAGCAATGAGGTCAGTCAGGTACAGCGATAAGGTCTGTCCTTGCTTACAGCACATGCGCGGCTGAGCGTGAAACTTGAATCATTCACATGTTTCACAATGACAAACCTACCCACCAAGTTTCATTCCTGTCGGTTGATTCCTTCTGGGTGCAACTATTTTTTTGAGCGGTAATGCAAGCGGTCCAATGAAGACGTTAGGGGACCCACCCTATTTACTCGATTCACAACTTTAAGTCCGGTTCTGCAACTATATTTAAACTGAGAGCGTAGACAAAGCTCAATGGCAAAAACAATTAACATAAACAAACTAGCCATGTAAACTAAACAGGGACCCGCATACTTTCCTCGTTTGGCGAAGTGTCAGGAAATATTTTGAGGCCATGCCAAGGTGACCTTTGCTGGCAACAGAAGGGACTCGTAACAATGAAAAACTTAATGTTATGCAGTGTTATTTCCTGCTCTCAAAGCCAGGAATATACTCCAGATCGGAGCTAACCTCACGAGCTATCCTCTATTTATTCACCGCTGGCCTTAGATGTGGCGCCAGTTGCAGTTCCCTGACGCTCTTCTTGCCCCATGACAATCAACAGGAACAAGAGTGCGATGTCCTTGCTCTGTTTCCACTCAGATAGAGGCAGTCCGAGGTCCATAATTGATTAACAAGGAGGAGACTTGGGAAACCGGAGCGCCTGCAGTTAACTTAGGCCCTAACCCTGATGCGAAGCAGGTATGCAACGGGACTTGTGACTTCTCACACATGAAGATGCGAAAGATTAAATAACATGATAAAAAAAAAGTCTAAAGCATGTGCATACTGGCATAGCAATCATTTCACAGCACAGGTGAGCACACAATGCTTCACTTGTGTGATTTATTTGCCAAACCCTAGTTAATGAGTAAAGGAGCAGATCACTGAAGTTTTTAGCTCATTCTCTGATCTCAAGATTAGATCAAAGACCGAACGTCCATGAAACATACATACAGACACAAAGTGGAATAAAATAATGGCATAAAAATGACGCAAGTCATTTCTGCAGGGTAATTTGACCTCTGACTGTCTGCTATCAGAGCAGAGAGGGCAGACATTCGCGTCCATCCATTGTTTACAGCTTAAATCAGCGACCAAGCCTTCCTCAAGTGTTTACCCTATAACAAAAGGAAAAGTCATTTCTTTGTGCTCATAACGGCTGCCAGGAGTCGAAGGGAAACAAGTATTTGGAGAGACACACACTCCTCTAGTGCAGTCACAAAACAATGTTGTCCTTTTTTTTAGGCTGATGTGATTGAAATGTAGCTGTTGTGACGCACTCCACTGTCATTTCCATTGTGTTTTAAGACAGACTGATAGGTGTTTGGCAAGCTTCCTTTAGCCACGTGTCCGGCCTGACTGGGCTGTGAAAAACAAATAATATGAATGTGGAATAACAGTAAACAAGAGCATCAAGAGCATGATATGTTACAGGATTATCCGCATTTCATCTTTTATTAATGATTAATCTTCTTCCATAGTAAGTGGACTGGTACACAGGGTATAAATATATCTGCAATAATTCATTCTTGCATATCTGGCCCAAAGCCGAGTCTCCAAAACTGACCCATGCTAAATTACTAACTATAAATGTCATACAGATAATACACTCATCATCACAAAATAGCTGCAACCAGAAGGAAGTGTCGGATTGCAGTGATATAGGGAAGGAAGATAAAAGTTACCAGGAACAATAAATGATGATAAATTTATACAGATATGTATTTATACAGACAATATTTATTGAGATACACATACAGAAGTAGTGTCATCTCAGTATGGCATCAGGCCACCATGTTTGCTAGCGCAACCTGCCAGACGTCTCTGCATGGAGTTGTAGAGGTTCCTAATGGTGTCCTGTGATAATCAATCCCATGTAGTTTGAATATTCTCACACAGTTCCTGCAGATTTTGCAGCAGGGGTGGAGATGTGACGCGTGACAACAAACTGTTCATCTTGGCACTGACTATGGTGCCTCCACCCACAGATTCATTGGTCGTCTCCACCAAGACAAAAGAGGGACTCAGCACTGAAGATTCTGGGTAACTCCATGACAGTTTAGCACGGCTCCACTGCAGTCTTGGGCGGAGCAGACATGGTGTTACGGGCAGTCGTTGTAATGGTCTGTGGGCATATAGTCCTGCGTCATGTAGCCACCTGTCAGTGGTGATGGCACTAACAGCATGACTCATAGAGGGCATCACTGCTCGCTGAATGTCCACAATCATGGCTGTTGGGTCACTCTGCACTTCTCTCTACCTGTATTTTGTGTGGGTTTCCCAGATCCTTCTGGGAGGTCTCCCAGTTGGCGCGTGCTTTCTTCTATCCACTGCCGCCAACAGTGTGCTATGGTAGAATCCACATGGAGCTCTATGATGCGACCCCTCTCCAACTCTTTCAACTCCAAACTCTTCTCTGAGGCATACTTTGCTTGCAAGGTCCGTCCTTGCTTACATCACATCTGCAGCCGAGCGTGAAACATTTGCATGTCGCATGAAGTCAAACCTACCCACCAAGTTTTATTCATGTTGGTTGATTCCTTCTGGGTGCAACAATTTTTTCGATGATGAGTGTACATAGTAAGTTAGAACAACTTTGTAACAGGATCAAATAAACTATCCAAACAGGCCAAATAATTTCAATATATTATATAATGATAAACAGGATAATAATTAAATTTTTGGGGAGTGGTAGTTTGGGTTTTTGTGTTGTTTATGGCTCAGCTGCACTGCTTCACTGTTTTGAACAAAGGTAAGTCACTTTGCTTTGTACTAAAACTTGTATTTCTCTGAGCCAAGACAATTGATGTACTATAAAAGTTGTGCCCTGTGCAAGGTGAAAACTATGACCAAGTAAATGTTGGTCTTTACTGTACAACGTAAAAGGAATTTCAAAGCTATATGGTCCTTAAGCCCTGCTGAAAAAACAGCACACACCTCATTAACTTGCATGCAGGTTTAAGCTGGTGTATGCTGGTCTGGTTTTGGTTTGGCTCTTTATCATGCATGTTGATCAGCATACCAGCATGCAAAACACAACATTTGCTGTGTAAGGAGTTTATAGTACTATTCCATAGTTGCACTTTACTCTGTATTGGTAATTGATCATATTGGTTTTACTAGTGATCATTATAATAACTTCTATTCCTGCTGACCAACATCCAAAACACAACATGAGCTGTTTTTGCTTTTCCTGGTGACCAGCCATGTTGCATTTTTTTATCTTGTCAGAAGTTCCAGATGTGTACTTCATCTGAGTTTTAATATACCACTACATTCATTTTCCCAGTGAAAGGGTCTTGAGGTACCCTATAGGTACTGAAGTACTCTTGAGGTTCTGAAGAAGTAGGGATAGCATTTCTACCCTGAAAGTGAAGGCAGGCGATGTGGCAAAAATATCATATTGCAGTCCTTCAATGTTCGACAGTATCACCCGACTGGAAGATGCCAGCCTTGCTAAGTTTAATGGCAAGGCTGGAGCAGCAAGGGTCAGCATGTGGAGGGTTGACGACAAGTCTGGTGCAGTGAGTGCTGGAGACCAGAGAAGCTCACATGGCCAAGGCCGGGGCAGCAGTGAACATGTGCAGCACTAACTGGCGTCTTCGGGGTGCCGGATAAAGCTGAGTGCAGCTATTAGGGAGAGCTGGGTGGCTCATTGTCAAAAGAATAGTTGCACAAATAGTTGCACCCAGAAGGAATCAACGGACAGGAATGAAACTTGGTAGGTAGATTTGACATTGTGAGACAAGCGAATGATTCAAGTTTCACGCTCAGCTGCACATGTGACATAAGCAAGGACAGGCCTTATCTCTGTAGCTGACTCACCCACGATTGTGGACATTCAGCGTGCAGTGATGCACCATTAGCTGATCGCTGCATGACACTGGACTACATGCATGCAGACAATTACGGCGACTGCTCCTAACAGCACATCAATGCCACCAAAGATTGCAATGGTGTCATGCCAGACTCTTTTGGAGTGACTCAGAATGGCAGCGGGTCAGTAACAAGTTCTGCTTTTGTATTGGTGGAGATACCAACGAATCCGTGTCAGCGTTAAAATGATGCGCTAAGATGTCACTCCACCTCCACCTACACCATTAGGAACCTCTACAACTACATGCTGAGACGTCTGTCATGTTGTGTTTCCCAACATAGCAGCCTGATGCCATACTGAGAGACACTACTTATGTATGTGTAGCTCAATAAATGTTGCCCATATGTTCCTGGTTCTACAGGTACTGGTTGTATGCATTACATGTGTTTAGAACAGCATACTGTACTGTACTGTGATTTATCACAATATTTATATATATCATCATACTCCCCACCCATACACAAAAGTTTGTTTTTTTTTTTTTAACCAGGGAGTATAGCATCTACACCTTTAACACATACTATAACGCAACTTTACACCCCAGTAAGTACATAGATGAATGACAGTGAACTCTGTAGTAGGTTAAGTCAATTTAATTGGTCCGTCTACTTGAGTAGGAACATAGCAGTAACGTTAAACCTGTCTGAGACTGACTAAAATACATGTGAGAAACTTACTAAGACAGCTTTGCTACTCTCAGTAGCTTCACAGCTAAAAGACAGAAAAGACTGAAAACTGGATTGTCCACCTCTTACTGACGATAAGAGACCTGCAGGTCAGCGTTCGTCCGCATGTCTTAAGAAACTGGATGTTGGTCCAACCCACCAAAATAAAAGCGCTGAGAGTGGGCAGAGAGCTGTGCGCAGTAAGCCGCTCGTCGTTTGCGCAAGCGCTTCATGCAGAAGGCGCATACTGGAGTTTGACTGAAGAGCTGAGAAGGAGAATTCCACGGAGGAGCTCCAAACGCCTCGCATGTGTGGGAGTGCAGTTTTTCGCCTGGTCTCATTCCCGTTTACAGCATGAACAGGATGGGCTTTGTAAGTTTACTGCTATTTTCCTTTCGCTTAAAGTCAGACTGCTGGGCTCAGCGCTTTCCTCAGACATCTGTGAACGGACTGAATGAGGAGGGTAAAAACAAAGAATCAAGAAGTGTCAGTGTCAGTCATGATTTGATTGTGGTAGTTCTAATTGTCAAACTACAGGCTATGTTATATTACTACAGAGTCACAGTGATCACGGATTAAAGCCAACTTTTTAAATCAAGGGTTACTCTTAATTTGCACCCTTGATAAGATGTGAAATGATTTTACAAGAGCTCTCCTAGCTATTCTCAAGTACAGCCAAGGTCAGTGCTCCTGCCTGTGTCCCAGTCCAGGTATTCAGACTCCACTGTTTGGAGACTGGACAGCAATTAGACTGAATTAAGACTGAGAGGCAATTTCTCCACAATGATGAGTGTTTGGGAAAAGCTCCTGAGTTGGCTTGCTATTCACAATGCCTCTTAGTGTTTGATTCTAGACAGTGAGCAATTGAAACAGTGAGGAATCTGATCCTGGATCAGCTATGCTACTATACGGCTCTCTGAGCGCAGGCTATGGTCTTGGATAATGGTTTTTGGGAATTGAAATGAGCTGAGCCAGACATTTTGGTTCCTGTGTAAGAGAAAAGAAACCTTCACCCTTCGTGTGCTTACTAATGGCATCTAGACCTTGGTCTGCTAGTAAACAGTTAAAGATTTACCCCCACAATAACCTTGCGAAATGTAATGTGTCACGGAAAAAAAACAGGTTTATGGCAGGGCATACTCCAGCTCCGAGACTGTTGGCAAAGCTAACGTGATCTAATCGAATTTTGGATGATTTTTTTCCCTTCTTAGTCTAATAGCCTGCATTGGCAACAATAGGAGTGAACCTCGCCAAAGCACAAGAAGAATAGATTGAAACTAGCTGTCATTCTAATGAATCAGGTCCAACTAGATCGATTATAGCTGAGAAACTGTACAGCATATCGGATCACAAGTTATATTTCTCCTGTATTAAGAGATAAGTGCATGCAGCTTGCTAATTAATTTCAACCCACCTGTTTAAGCTTATTAAGCCGTAATGAGGCATTCTCATTGCTGGCGTCTAAAGCATTGTGCCGGACATGTGCCTGGTCATATGCCTCTATGGCTTGGGTGCATTTAAACCATCCCTCAGGGAAAGTCGTGCAGGGGCTTTCTTGGTATCACTCCAACATTCCAGGGCTTTTCCTCTAGCAAGCGTCTGTAGACCAGTGCCAGAGCCCTGGCCAGTATACCCTTTCTCTGGCACATCTTGACACCAGACCTTCTCTCTTACAGTGCAACACTGCCTTTCTCCTTCCTCACCTCCTTTAAAACAGGATTAGCCATTGGGAAAGAGAACAACCATGGGCCAGTGGTTTGGAGACACACGATGAAAGATCTCTGACAGAAGTAATGTTGCATTCCACTTTTTGCACATTGCACATTGGTCCAGAGATGATTAACTAATATCAGCCGTAAGGTGCCAAATTGATCAATGCCATGCAACAATGGTTCTCAAATTAGTTTACATTTTGTATCTATTCTAGCTCACAGTGTATAGCAGTACTGCAAAAGTGTAAATAGTCTGGAGAGCATGGGGACTGGTTTGAGAACCCCTACTCTAGCAGAACCAAATTTGTCTCCCTTAGAAGTTAAAGGAACGTATTTTTGTAAATATGACATGAAGAACCCTTTTAAAGTTTAAAGGTAATGTAATGTAAAGGTTCTGTACTTATCAAAAACTTCACCTGGAACTATCTGCCTATGCCAAGAACCACTTATGAACCCCTTTTTTCGGCCCTGCCTGTTAAGACAAGTTAGCCTGTATATAATGTGTATGTCCAATCAAATATAGATAAAATTCTTTTACTAGTATTACAGTAGACATTTTTATTGCTGCATGCAATCTCAATCTATTATGTAATTCAGCCTTTCCAGTTTTAGCTAGAGCGTGATATCACTTAAGAGGAAAGCTTTTCGGTATTGTCTTATTTCTGTAGAACTAACTACAATCATATTATATCGCACAGTGGTGGCCTACTAGTAGAAAATCATATTCATCATGTTTTTAATAATAAACAAAACATTCCCATTTAGTGCATGGTATTTAATTGGACATGTATGTGGTTTTAAAGCATGCAGGTCTTAACAGTTAGGGTTTCCTTTAAGAGTGCTCCTTAGTTGACAGGTTAAATGAAATGTCCATACAGATAACAGGTTAAAATTTACATTGTCCTTAAAACTGGCATACACAAATAGTTCAAGTGTGTAACCCTATTCGAAACAAGAAGGCATACAAAGTTACATGTTACCCAGGAAGAAAGAGATGGCCAGGTTAATCTCAAGGAAACAATGCGTGAAATAATCCAGATGGGAAGAGCTGGACCAAGGTCAAGCAGGACGCTCCAGGAACTCTGGACATTCCAGTGATCCACAGCAGTGGTTAGATATTAACTGGAACATAAGGGCTATTGATCTCAAATCACTGACTGGTTGAAAGGTGAGGTGACTAGCAGGTTTTTAATTCATTCTTCATTTTAAGGTGCAAGTGCAGCTTCAAAGAGGCATATATCAGGACCTTGCAACCGGTGGGTAGCATTTATTATTATATTTATATGGGTTTATATTTAGATCTCTTGGTAGGCATATGGTATTACTTGTTTCCATCCAAAAAAACAAATGGAGGATTCTTTTCCATCGCGGGATGGAATGTAGGGAACCTGTCTCTTTTGTTGGCTACCTGTGCGAGACAGGAAGTGGAGTTAGCCTGGGAAAGCGGCAGAACGGTCCTTATATCTCACCCAAAGATCTAACCCGACGTTCCACTGTAACATTTATAATTAGAGCCGGACTGGCTATGGAAGGTGATTTGAGGAATTACGAGAAAAGCAGGAGTGACTCAGGCCACCCAAAACTTCATCTCCACAAGGCTCCAATGAGATTTTGGATTCAGGCCATTGGGAATGCTTCAGTGACAGTATTCAGCATCATTGCTGAATTTCTTTGAGTCAGCTGTTTTTTTTACCCGTCTCTTCATTCTCTTGGGCTTTTGGTGGTGCAGAATAAATATTTCCCTATTTTCGCAATAGCAGCTGCTCTGACTTCCCATTCAACTTGTTGCAAAAGAACATGAATAACTGTAGCCTATCACTCTAAATGAACTGCAAGCATATACTGAACTGAGCAAAGCAGCAGAATTACTGCCTAGTGAGATTACTACCCCTATGTTTCGTATCTAGCATTGATCTGTTCTTAAGTTATTGCAGAACTTCCTCGTTTCCTGACCTTCGTTTGTAGTGCCAGTTTCCATCCGGTTAGATAATTGCATGACAAAAGAGTCCATCTACGAAATCTAGTTTCAGTGAAATTCCAGTGAAACTCTCCTATTCTTCAACTGCTTTCTACTGTCTGATCTAAATCTCAGAAGTCCTCAGGTTCAGTAACCCATATGGAAAAAACATACAGACACATTATTACTTCCAAACATTTAGGAAGCGGCAAACAATAGGCCCTCTTCAGGAATTCAAAGCTTACACACCAAACGCGGCTTGTTATTTCGAGCTGCTTAAAAGCAAGAATGTAACTGCTGTACACCCACAATTTCAATAATCAATATTCATGAAAATGTCATGCATAAGGTCTATGAATAACTTTACATATTATCTTAAGCAGAGAAATGTCACAAGAAGAATCATGCCAGCATCAACAGATATATAAAAAGAAAATATTTGCATCATGGAATATTTAAATTACAGGAATTTCAAACCAATATTTGATGATGTTTTTATCTCAAGCTTTTCCACCTCAAGAAAGCATTAAAAGCACACAGAATAACAAAACATGCTTTTAATTTCAACACGTTATGTACATATTATCCATTGTACTGCATTTGCAGGTCTCTGTGATGCTATGTCATGTGGATTTATTCCAGATTTCTACAATTTATTAATATTTACACATGAGCCAATATATGTGGGTATCAGAATCTGCCCACAATGTCAGTACCTCATTTCCAATCAGGTCACTGTGATGTAGTCTGTCAGTTTGGTGACCTGCAACTTCATATTTTGTCAGTAGAGCTTAGAAACTCATTTGAGGCAAAGCCTCATCTGCCACATGTTCATACACAAACATGCAAATTAGCCAGCAGGAAGTGATTCAGCACTCCTCCTTTCATTTTTATCACCATAATTGTCCAAATACACCCCATTAGACAGGAAGTCTGCAGACAGAGTATCGCAGACAAAGGCTCCAGTGCGATATCTGTAAACTCTTATATTCAACTGTATGAGTGAGCTGTTCAACCTCCACTAATCGCTGCCAAGCCTTGTGTTGAAGGAACTGGTTAATGTATCAGAGTAATAAAGCTGGGCGGCATATATCAAATCAAACACATGGGTGTTTCTTAAATACCTGGTATCGCACCATAAAATAGTGACACATCAGGTCTGTCTTAACAGTCAGAGTTTATGACCAAATGTTTCAATATGTCTTCACAACAGTTGGATTCTCTTGTCCGGCCTTTTAACTGAAGCAGAAGCCCAAGTTCTCTCCCAGTCACACAGTCTCTATATAGTCACCATATGTTGAAGGTCTGAACTGGCAAAGGATTAGTAGTCAATGCAATGCATGACGCTATTGCAGGAGTCTATTGAGTCTGGTTAACACACCAATATACACTCATCATCAAAATAATAGCTGCACCCAGAAAGTGTTGGATTGCAATGCTATTGGGAAGGAAGATAAAGGTTACCAGGGACAATAAATAATTAAGCATTTAGACTGATATGGGCAATATTTATTGAGCTACACATACAGAAGGCGTTGGCCCACCATGTTGGCTAATGCAACATGCATACATCTTAGCATGGATTTGCAGAGGTTCCTAATGGTGTCCTGCGATACTCCATTCCATGCAGCTTGAATATTCTCACACAGTTCCTGCAGATGTTGTGGTAGGGGTGGAGGTGAAGTGACACCAGGCCTTGGACATGTGACGCATCACAACAAGCCATTCATTTTGGCGCTGACCACGGTGCCTCCACATACAGATTTGTTGGAGGCCTCCAGCAAGACAAAAGCAGGATTCATCACTGAAGATGAGCCACTGCCATTCTGAGTCACTCCATAACAGTCTGGCACGACACCATTGCAGCCGTTGGTGATGTTGACGTGGTGTTAAGGGTAGTCCTGTGTTGTGCAGCTGTCTGCTGATGGTGCTAGCACTAACAGGATGAATCATGGAGGGCATCACTGCTCGCTGAATGTTCCATATCATGGCTGTTGGGTCAGTCAGGTACAGCGATAAGACTCGTCCTTGCTTATGTCACATGTGTGAAACTTGAAACATTTGCATGTCTCACAGTGTCAAACCAACCCACCAAGTTTCATTCCTGTTGATTGATTCCTTCTGGGTACAACTATTTTTGCAACTGGTCTTTTAATTATGTGTGTATAAGCATTATTTGTGCCACATATGTATTTTTCATGCATCCTAGATTATCTCTAAAAGGCTATGGTTTGTTATTGTTCAGGTATGTCCATTTTCAGCAGGTTACTTAATTACTAATATAACTGATATCAATAGCACAAATTCTAAACACTATAGAAGTATTACTGATGGACACCTATGCATTATGATCTGTGTCTCAAGCTGATCCTCATTGTAATGGTTATATGTCAGGCATTAAGAACACTGATGCCGGTTGTTAGGTGACACTCTAATGCTAGTTTACTTTTTGTCCTCAGTGTTTATCTTCCAGGCAGAAACATGCCCATCCTTAAGAACCTCCCAGCTCGGCTGAAGGGGGGCAAGGTGAACGTGGATTTGGAGAACACTCACGGCGAGCTGATTCTCCGCAAGATGAGTCTCAACCACAACCCGTTCGAGGAGAACGGCTCAGATGAGGACTGGGCTAGGGTCACTGGGGGCTCGCTGCTGGACGGGAGAGCACCCCGAGACCGCAACCCATTTGAAGACGAGGAGGACGAGAATGAGGCTAATGAGGAGAGGCGTGGAGGCTCCGGAAAGGGAGGTTCATTCAAAGGGACGCTGGACCGCATCCGAGGAGTGTCCCCACTCAAGACCCTGGGCAAGCTGGGCAAGGGTCTGCGCATGTCAGGCAAGAGCAAAGGCAGCGCCACTCCTTCTCCACAGGGCTCCATCGGCATGCCCTCACCCATGGAGAAAAAGAAGAAAGGCAGAAGGAGTTCAGAGGGTAGCCTCCTAAGGTACGCTTGTGGATAAGAGCTGCATGACATGGACGAAACACTGGTATTCCAGTTACAGTCAAATTACATTTGATTTTCTAAGTGAAAACGAGTGAACACATCCTCTAAGGAGAACACACATTTCATGAGGTTGTCAAGGGGCTGGGCTCAGGGGTAAAAAGTCACAAACATGACATAAACTCTACTTAACGTCTTGCAACCACTCTCTTTAGAGTGACAGTCTCTTAGAAAGACAGGAGGTAGACAGAAATACTAACAGCACCGCCCAAGCAACAATTTCAACCCCAGTCTCCAGCATGCAAGGTCATTACGTCATCCACTAAGCTATCTAGTCTCTATAAATCTCTGTTTATGAGCTCCACAGAGCCTGGATTTAATACTTGGTTTTTACAATAACAAAAACTTGGTTAAGCGTGTTCTTCGTGCCCCTTACTGCCAACATTACGTTTGGTTGTTGTCCAAAATCACTATGCAGTTGACGCTTTCTTAGAGAGATTTTCAGTGCTTTTTGGTGGGATTACCAGTGCTGTGGTGAAGTGTATATCCATGACAGGCAACACTGCATCTCGCTGTGTGAGTCTCGCTGAAACGGATCTTCAGTAATGCTTACGTAACAAATGATTTTTTTTGTACATGTCGACTAACAGACTTGTACAGTCTGAGGGCAAAAGGGCAGGAGATCAAGGTCTAACTATCGCATGCTGGATATTGTTTCATATTGTTATTGTGATATGTCCTGCAGTATATTCAAAATGCAGCAGTGAATTAAAGCTGTGGTTAAAGATCAGCTGGCATTACCTTTACCAAAACAATAAACTTCTTGAACGCCCACAGAAACCAGGGTTGGTCAAGATGCTCACAGTAAAAAACTGTGATTGGTAAGAGGGAATATCTCCTTGTAAATGCAAATATCGGAATAATTATTGGCCGATAATACTGTATAACATTAGTGTAAATATAGTGGAATGTAAAAATGGTCTGCTGGAGCCCATCATTTTCACCTCAAGATTTCAAAGTCATGGTTAGTCATTACATTTTTAAGAATGATTACAGCCAAACAAGAAAGTGGTCCTTAAATGAGATGACACGACGAGTGACAAATTGTGCCTATATGCTTAATACAACCAGAAATGTGAATTAAGAGGGTAAAAAAGGTTTGGATTTCAGGTTGATGTTACGATTTTAAAGCTCAGTATCTCAGTATTCTATGAGATTATAAGATGTTACCCTTTCTTCCACAATCAGTCTCCTGTGCTGTTCTCGCTCTCTGATCTGTTTCCCTCTTTGTGCAGGATGGCAGGCAGATGCAGAGAGAACAACCGTAAAGAGAGTTTGCCCAATGGAGACCTATGCTCCGAAAGTGACGCGGACTCAACCAGTCGTAGGCTTTCCTTTCTGAAGATTGTGGGCCGGGGCAAGCAGAAAAGGGAGTCCATGGCAGACCGTTCAGCATCCCCTGGACCTGAGGAGGAACCAGTGGAAGAGGTGCCAGAGGTCAAACCAAGGGAGCCTCTCTCAGGTAAGAGCAGACGCTGCTTACCAGAGAATGACGTGATATCTTATGTCATGGCTGACAGTGTCAAAAGTGCATGACCAAAAGCATGCAACAATATGGTCTCGATTCCATTCTAGATCCAGTGGCTAGTACAGAGTTTGATTGTTTAGCTGGACCCACATGCTCATCATGCATAGAAGGAAGGTATTTGTGCAAGGTTGCTGGCTTAGATCAGGTTGCAGCCTTTCAGAAGGCTTGTTGGGACAAGACTTGGAATGGCAAAGGACCAACTCCTAAAAGCTTTTTATGAAATGTTTTTATGTAATATAAGAAGTTCACTTAGGATTTGACCACAAATGCGAATAACATGCTCAGTACGTAGAATAGAATGATCTTTTTAAATGTCACTTACAGGTGATGTACACTTCATACTGCTCATGTTATCTGTTTCTGGATCATTTTAATGGCAGGTGTCGTACTAGCGTGCACATGATGGTGACATGCATTCCAACTCTTAATCCAAGCATTGCCCATGCCGCCCTACTCCAAAATCTAATCGCTTTACGCTGTGCCGGTGAACCAGCCATATCACCTTACCATCACCTTAACCCATCTCCAAAGCGCCATATGGGCTGTCAAAGCTGAAAGCCTTAAAGCATTGCCATTTACTTGTAAGTGCAATATGACTAAAGCAAGGATAATCGAGAAGAAGGAATCTGTGTAAAGGGGAACTGCGTATGCACCCTGCTGTGTCATGTTTGGCCATGTCTCTGCTTTCTTTCGGTGGGGTGGGGAGGGTGACAAGCTGCTGCTCTACATGCCCCAGCTGACACAGCACAAAAAGCCCTTTTATTTGTATGTTTAACCACATTATGTTGACGGGAAACTTTCTGGTGACCTCCCTGTCACGGTCATGCTGGCTTTTTGAAACACATATACTTAAGCGTTCTCTGTACTGTAAGGACAGCGTGTCTTACGTTCTGACATTTAGATTTTGGTGTAGGCATCTATACTGGCACTTTGTGTTGGCAACGTGGTTCATTTTTAATTTTACTTTGCTTTTCTTAAGTTAGTGAAGTAGATCAGATGTGTCAAATAAAAAAATCAATAATCCATTGTAATGTTCACTGATAGCAGCAATAGCAGAGCGCATAAATATGTCTGTATAAATATATAAATAAATGTATAAATGTATAAATAAATATAACTGTAAGAAGGCAAGCAGTCATGGTAAAGGTAGCTAGAACCTTAGCGGCTCGCTAACCTAAACAAGTTAAATCCGAAGGCATGGTACATGAATTAATAGGGTACTTACAGGTGGTTTTAAATGACAAGACTAAGCTTTAGAGTTTTAATTAGTTCATAATTCACAGCCTGTCCATGTATAGGTTTGGTTGACTCATTTTTTCCTTCAAAAGGGATCTTAAGTGAGCACCCAATACAGGAACGCAATGCTTTGTTTTGCAGACATTAGTTGTGTGTCAAAGGAAAACAATGTTCTGTCAAGGCAGCTGTTCTCAAGTGGCTGAGCGTTCCTTGGTGATATGTTGAGGGAGTGATTGTCATAGCATTGCAGATGTTTAAATGGCAGGAAGTGGACACTTAACATGGTGTACTGAATGAGCACATTTGCACATTAGTCTTTTGTGCTTCAAAAATAAAAACATGCTGCTAAGGATAGACTTCAGGGTCAGTAATCATGCTTTAACCCCTTGACTTCTTGAACTCCTAGACGTTTATTACATCCTAAGGATTATTACTCAGTAATTACATGGAAAACAATGCAAACTGGTTAAGTTATTGTTAAGTTTTAGGACTAAAGAATGGTTCTGTGTGGACGTACAAATCTTGGCTTATTATTCAGGTATTCATTTCAAGACGTATTGTTTGGTACCCTGGATTATTTAACTGCTACAGTGAAACGTTATCGTGAGGCTGTGAGCAAACAAAGAGAAAACACGCACTAGTGTTGCATAATCTGGCAGACATCTGGAGCTCAGTAAAGTGCCTTCTTTCTCCTGTTTGAACCACGTTACAGCTACATGTAGCTCACTTTCACTATGAATAAAATGAACAACAAAGTCAAAAGTGGCTTTTCAGTGTTCCACAACCGTGAAGACAAGACGTGGAACCAGCTGTCTTTGATCAGTGAGATGGCCTTTGGTTAGATTTGTTGAATACAAGTTGATAAGAAGGCTGTTTGTTGTGCGGTGGTTATGCACATGAGCAGTAAATCATTTCCAGACCTCAAAGAATTATAACCCACATCCCTCAACCATAAAACTATAACTGCACTTAGAACCACACAACACTGGCCACCATGGGAACAGTGTCAAAGCATGACCTTGGATACCACTACATGTGCAATAGCATGACTGGCTGACTCCACTGACTGCCAGTACCTCAGCTAAGCTACATAAAATACTACCTTCTTCGGAAAGCTTCGGAAAGATCATTGGTTGAATATGTAGGTCTGATGACACTAAGGTGGGGCAGACTTTCTAAATGGTTTAATTTAGTCTCTGTTGACACTGTACATATTCACGTCAATTAAGGCTGGGAGCAGGACCAGCATGTCCTGAGGCACTGGGTTCATGTCATCAGACTGCACCCAGCCCAGCAGTCTCCAGTGACAGAAATGGCTGAGGAGGGGCGGCGGTTATTGTAATAGCCACTCCGTGTCCAAATGCTTTAATGTTTTCAAGAGTTTAAAAAGAATATGCCAGAGTTTTTGACCTAATCTCTGTCTGCCGCGTCTGTATTGTGTGGTGATTACCCCAGACAGTATTTCTGATATGGGATGTGCATTCCAGCTAAAGAGAGTTTTGAAGGGGGACTCTGAGTCAGCTGTCATTCAGAGTGGTTTTGGTGTGAAGTGGTTTCTTGTAGGGAAATGTACAGATGCTTTACAGTGGTGATGACAATGTCTACAGTGAACATATAGCCAGTGTCTTACTATCCAGAACCTACACGTCTCTGACTTTTTATATGCAGTGCTGCTAATAGGACAATTCTGATAAATCTAAAAATAACGTGTTCTTCGGGGAATATTTTGCTTCATAACACCCTGCATGTAACCCACCTACCAGACTCCAACTAACTAAATACCTCTCATCCCTCTCCTTCCAGGACTGTTTAAAAAAGCTACCGTGGCTGTCAGATTTTTGTTTCTCTGATGACCAGGCTTCACCCTCCGTTGCTTTTTCTTGTGCTTAATAATGATCCTCCATTTGTCAAAATTTGGATTCACAAACTCATTCACAAACCCATAATGGTTAGCCAGCACTGGCAGGATCCACTGATTATTCTTCTTCCTACGTCTTCCAGCCGGCACTATAGTACAATCAAATTAAAGCTGCTGCTTTGATGTAAAATGCATAAAACACTCTGTGGAGCCAGTGTTTGGTTTGTCCGTTCTAGGCTACTGTAGAAACATGACAACACGACATGCCAGCCTCTGTTGGAAGATGACTCGCTCTAATGTAGATATAAGGGCTTATTCTAAGCTAACAAAAATACCATGATCCATAGTTACAGGTGATTATGTACTAATAAAAATATAGCTTTGTGGACTACATTCCATTTCTGTTAATAGAGCAGTAATTATCTTACACACTGCTCCTGTAAAGTATAAATCAGTGTTGTTGAATTGTTTGCCTGTTTACTTTCTCCATCTTCCCATAAAGAAATGTATCATATACTCAAATAGTGATTTCAGTAATGTTATTCGAATGCTGCTACCTCAGTTTATTTAAGTGCCTGTGCACGTCACTATTTTTGATGCATTTCCCTCTAGAACAGAAAACCTGTTGTCTCAAAGAACGCTTATAACGAAGCCAATGGGCTTCAGCAGCTGCCCATTAGCTTCTATTATACGTGCCATGTTGAAAATTTTGTCTATGCCAATAGACTGTACACATCGGGGGATAGAGGTTAGGTCAACTGCACATAAGTATTTCTTTAAGGCTAAATACAATGGGACTGAGACAGGCTCAGTCTCGCCTAGGGACACTGGACACCATGGCCCAGCAAATTTGACCCAGCTGTGACTGTGAGGGCTTTGAGGATGGGGGTGGGGTGATGAAAAGAAACCCAGACTTTGCTCACTCTTGAAGAAAAATATTTATCCACCCCTGCACACATTTGACAGAAAGGAAGGCATAGGGGATTCTAAAGGGGGGGAGTGTTGAAGGCCTGTTTTTCTAAAGCCCCTTTGAGTCCTTCTGTATGCCAGCTGAACAGGTAGTTAAACAGAGATACTGGAGAGCATTGAAGTGAAGCTGAATAATTTGTGGCACTTGGGGTTAATAAGGAGAAATCCCATGTCCTGGGCCAGGACGTAAGAAGATCCTATACGAGCTCCTGCCCGGAAACTCTGGATAATCTTCTCTGTAGTGACAGAATGGCATCTGACAGTGATGTTGATTATGCAGGTGCTTGAGCTATGTTAGAGGATATTTTGCTTAGACATTACTTTACAGTGGAGTTTGTTGTCGTACCCCACCCCTGCAATGCTTATGCCAAAAACATAGTTTTCCCACAGTCCTCTGTGGGAAATACAATTCTCCTGATTCAGATGTGGACATCATTTCCACATGAATAAAATATATTACACCATGATCACCGCCAAATGTAGGAAAGACAAAACTGTGCTGATGTACAGTACTCCGGAAAAGCCAGAGACCACCCTACATTCATTTAACCTTTAATCAAACTGCCAATAAGTATCAGTTATTCATTTTTCGGAAATCAGGAAAAAAAGCAGAAAATATATTTAACAGAAAATAACACAGCGACCTCAACAGCCTCAGGAGCCTCCCACTACTGTTTAGGGCAAAGTCATGGAGGGCTCATGAGGTGTGGCCACCCACACAGACTCTTTAAGAGTGTTGTAGCCCTGATAAAAGAGACTTAAATATGTAAATAGTTGTTGCTGTTGGTTTGGGAAAGTGTGTATGTGGTGTTTGTGGCATTCTGTGCTGGGATGTGGGGTGTTGGTGGGTGTTGTGGTCCACTGTGAACTGGCGAGGTGTGGTTGTGAGTGGGTTGCTCAGCTTCCCGCCCATTCAGTTAGCGTTGTGCATTTACGCTGAAGCTACAACGTATTTGCCTTCATTACAGCTTCCATCCTTTAGGAAGCTTGTTTTTAGTTTTTCCAAGATCTGCAAGGAAATTTTTGCCACAACTCCAAAATTCAAGCATTTTTTGCTTCTCTGGACTCTGAGGTGGTCAGTCGTAGCCTTAGCGTTGTGATGTCTTTTCAGAGTGGAATCAGAGACAGAAATACCTGTGGATTTTGCATGATTTTCATGATCTCACAAAACTTTAAAACTGATGGTTTTGATGGTCTACCTGTCACACAATGCAAGTAGATTCAAAGCATACTTTCTCATTGCCTATTTTTAGGGTGGAGTAACTTTTACATTGCTGTGGTTCCTGTTAAGGAAGGGTGGTATATCTATGCATGAGTGAAGCACACTCTTCACATCAGCAAGTTTAGAGGGCAAGTGCGTTTGGAAACAAAGACGCAGTGTTCTTCTCTTACGGATAGCTCAGCTTCCCTCCCCATTCTTGGCAGTCGCCCCCAGTTTAATGACTCTGGGATAAGCCATAAGAACAGCCCTCAACATCTGGCAATTAAGACTCAATGTGGTTTCAAGGGCATACTTGACAGGTTTCTGCTCAGCGGTGATCAG
This sequence comes from Semaprochilodus insignis, assembly GCA_034552555.1. Classification (NCBI taxonomy): domain Eukaryota; kingdom Metazoa; phylum Chordata; class Actinopteri; order Characiformes; family Prochilodontidae; genus Semaprochilodus; species Semaprochilodus insignis. The sequence goes on from CM067488.1 coordinate 13,421,269, forward strand.
TATCAGGCTATAAGTGAGAAAAGCAGGTTCAATGTTCATATTGGTGCCCATTAAAACCTACCCCACCCCCTTTAATGACGTTTTGTCCTTGGGTGGAGAGGTCTTGAGCCGGATGGGCCTACAAAAGGAAGTGGCTCTTAAGTTTTGACACAAGAACACCGAGCGCACTCATTTTTCCAGGTCCTCCTCCTCTTCTGTGATAGCAGTAGGGCTGTATTGTATGATATATTTAGACCTCCTTCCGATGGGTTGGCAAAGCGCCTCCGATACGATGCGAGGTGGAGGTGGAGAGGGACAGTGTGTGGTGGCATGGCTGCACACACTCTTTCCTCGAATGGGACAGGGACGGATAAGCTGGGCGCCAGCCGAGCTCCCACGCATCCTTTCTTGTAAAACAGCTTTTTTTCAGGAAATGAATGGGCAGCTGAAGCCCAGTATATTTAATCAGAAATTTAACAGAAACACTCATTTTCACAGCTGGTCTGGGACTCATCCTCACACATAAATGAGGAAATCACATGAATTTAGATTTTTGGGAAGCCTCTGATTATAAAAATGTAAATTTATATCTAAGTAGTAAGAGTTGTTGTCAATGTTGTCAAAGTTTCTGCATGTTAAACTTCTTGTGTTTTGCTTCATTTTAAGTGTCATTGTATTTATACTGCAAGTACTTTCAGTGGGAGTCAGTGGGAGTCATATATGTTACAATATATGTTGTATATATAGTTAATTTTATATATATCCAAAACAGGCTATTTTGGCATCTTGGTTTCCAGATATGTACTGCATGGACTGAATAAAGCTCTACACATTCACATTGAAGTTATTAGCAGTGTTTCAGTCTGACCTGTTCTTTAAATGTGGCATATACACAATCAAGTCACATTATTACGACTACCAGCTAATATGCAGAGTAACCGCTGTGTGCAGCAAACAGCAGCTAGATGAGCTGGGAGTGACACAGGTATCCGGAGCCATGCTGACTGCCTTGCATCCCACCGCTGCTGGATGGTGCGTGGGGTTGGAACCATAGAGTGAACATGAATTAGGGGGCCAGGGTAGTGCTTGGTCCTGCTTTTCCAACCAATGTTGGACATTTCTAGAGTGACATGTCGCATTGTCTTGCTGGAAAATCCCATCTGCCCCAGGGAAGACAGCATGTATGGGTGTACGTCATCTGCAAGAATGGATTCATACCCCAATCATACCCAATATGGACTCTTTAAACTGTAGTAAGAATATAAATGCTGTAATATGCACAAACCCTGCTGCTTCCTGAACTCCTGATCCAGCGCATAAAGGGTTTGGTAATTACCTGCTGAAAATAATTACAAATCAGAGTCAGGTGCATTGACTATATGCATTTCCTCATTATAATGAAGGAAAAGTGGCCACTGTGTGAATAGTGCTGAGGTGCTGACAATTAAATTCACAAAAATGCCTCAAATTTGGGTATGCACATACTGTATTTTAGATGTTTATTGAATGTTTCATCAGGACTGAAATAACCATCAGAGCTTACATATTATGTACGTGGAATATGCTGTCTTTAAGTCAAATGTAGGCATAAATAGAGGCCTTTAAACAATTGTTGCAGTTTTGTACCAGTAGGCCTATGAGGAATTTTTGCTAATGAATGGAGCTGTTGATGATGATTTTTGAAAACTGGTAAACAAATCTCATTGATTGAGTTATTGTATCACAAGTAATTACTAGAAATAGATAATTACACATAATAATAGTTCCTTATGCCCACCCTCCTCATAAAGGATCTTTTAGTTCTGAACTGATTTAGAAGCAACAGGGGAAATGACATTGTTTCCAGGTTCCCCGAGGTATAGAGGGAATGCTATATAATCAGGCATCCCTGTGTGTTTCCGAACAAAGAGATTACATAAGAGCTACAGCAGAGTTTGTGAAATCCGATGTGTTATATTTAGCATGCTGCAGGTTGCTCACAATTAGACAACATGCCACAGTTATGTACCCATTTATTAACCTCCTCCTGATCAGCCTGTTCAGGTTCTGAATAATGTGATAACCCCAAAACTCACATGTTCTGCAAGAATAGTTTAGTTCAGGCAAACTGGCTACAGAATATACTGTATATGCATATGTCATATAAAAATCTTGCAACTTAATTTTCTTTGTTTATGTAATTTCTAATAAAAGTGCATTTGCACATAATTAGGAGATATAGTGTTTTGTTAATAAACCCACAATATTATACTATATTCGGTTCACTCAGTTGGACTCGCCATTTTGCACGGTCAACAGTTATGTAATATATAACCAGCAAAGTAAAAGTGTATGAAGAGCTGAAATTCATGCTCATTAATCATGTTAATGTCATGGTTTATCCATATTACAATTAGAATGAGATTTTACTGGATTATCCTATGAGGTTTTAGTGGAGGAAAGGCATTTTACTGGCCAAAGTAGGTATAAATAAAAAGATTAAGTTACCTCTGGTCTTTCCACGCAAACCAAGCCAAGGACATTGGCTAAACTTCTGACATGGTCAAGTCCTGTCATCGCCCATCAGAACAAATTGCTTGTTTTAGGAAATTTGCTTGTCCCAAACGAGAGGGTCAGACCTGATGTAATGGGTGTGAGCACTGATCTCAGTGGGAACTGGCCTACTTCATCAATACTTTTATTGCAAATGTAAAAAGCCCTTGTTTGACCACTGTTGAGGCACCAGTGAGGTCACTATAATTCATGGCCTTGTACAAGCGTATGGATTCTGCTTAACAGCGTGACATATCCTGTGTAGCATACTGTTGGCTAAGTTTGAAAATAAAATAGTTTTTCAGGGCTTTAACTTCTAGAAACAAAAAAGATTGTGTAGAAAATGGGCAAGCCGTGGTCCTGTCTTGATTAATCGGTTTTCTTTGTGGGCGATTTAAAAAAATAAAAAATCAAACGCTTTATGCTACAGTTACATGATGTATCATCTTGGACACTTTTATGCGTGCAGTTGATGCATCATGTAACTCTACATTGCCTGAACCAGTTGAACAACATTCCTTCTTGGAAAAGACTTGCACCCTTTTCATCCCTGTAAGAATAACTAATAATGGTTTATGTCTAAAACCATGTGGTCCCTGATGAGCCCTATTGAAATGCAGGGTATTTAAGCAGCAGTCCTCCAGAGATGCTCTGAACTCCAACATTGTGTTCAGTGGTGATATGCATCAGATCTAGTTCTAAAGTGACAAAGGCAAACAAATATGCTTTTGGACATCAAGGAAATAGATGCCTCGGTGTTTTAACACCTGAACATTAGTTATGGGATCAAGTGGATAAGCATGCCATTGTATCCTCCCTCATTGCTAATTGCTCAAAGTCTACAGAAAGCTATTAATGAATATAACAACTGAAGCTGTGTGTACAATCCAGAAAGAAAAGCTCCTAAATAGTTCTTTGCTGCAGTGTCATAAAACAGTCCCATCCAATGCTAGCCCTGGAGTATCCTATTCCCTATGTTTTAGTGTTGTACCTGAACCCACACGTCCAGTACAACTTATCAACTAATCAACAAGCCCTTCTTGAATCAATGGGGGTGTGTTGTAGCAGAGAAAAACCAAACATCTGAAGGACAGGTGTTACTCCAGACCACAGTTGGGAACCCGTGCCATAGACAAACCACTTTTGGTTACTTAAAGAACTTTTCAGTGTGTGCTTCTGTAGCCTCTTACTGCAGGCCTACTAGTGGCTATTCAACTGGCAGAATGGAAATTATATTAGATGATCAAATATGATATTTTCTTTTTTTAGTCAGATTTCCCAAAATAGTGTTGGGTATTGTTGGAGTGTCGATTGTTGTAACCCAATTGAGCTGCTAGCAAGCAATCAGGATGAAAGGGCAGGTATGAGAACTCTCTGCTGTAAACTCTCCATCAAGATGGCCATGTCAACAACAAAATAGACAACTCTCCTAATATGAAGTAATGATGTACAGTACCAGTCTAAAGCTTAGACACGGCTACTCATAGAATATTTTTCTTATGTGTAGCTTAGTGCTTTGCTTTAGAATAAAAGTGAAGACATCAAACTATAAAATAGCATTCATGGTATCATTAAGACCTTAAAAACCTCCAAAATGGAACTTTACAGGAGGATAAAACAGCATTTTAACTTGCAATGGAGGTTGATATAACAAGATTTTTGTCTAAGCAGTTTTGGACCAATTCTATTGGTCTGTCCATCATGAATATTCGCTAAATTGAAAGGGTAACTACAGCCTTTAAATTGTGCAAAATAAAGACGTTTTTTTGTGCAACAAAATACATATTAGAGTTGGGATATGGCAACAATATTATATTGTGATACATCAAGAGTATATATGGTTTATCAGAATATTTATTTTTACAGACATCTTGTCAGTTGGAACTGTTAAGCGTAAGCCTGTAGATGTCTTTAAGATAACGAAACACACCCATTTAGTTGGGTGTGTCTAAACTTTTGTCTGGTACTGTGCAGCTGCTGCAATAAAAACAGCAATTAAACACAATAAAAATACTTGTAAAATATAATATAAATGTTGACATGATTACTCACATGTGAGGATGCACGTTACCAGTGGCATATCCCGCCAACACTGATAAAACAAAATGCATAACTCAACTGAGGGATGCCCATAGATGGGAGAAATAGTATTTTATAGGTACTTTGAAAAGGGGCTTGAAATGTTCTGTGGAGAGCTAAAAGTGGTTCCTCTATGGCATCACTTCAGAGAAACCTTTTTGGCACCTGTGTTATTCAGATCTTAGATTTTGAGCTATTCATAATCAGCAGGGTCCTGATTTATCAAGCTTCTCAAACTTCTTCTCCTTTTTTTCCTTCTCTCCCGTCCATACATCTTCAGTGTTGGAGATCTTGCAACTGGTGACCAAGCGAGACCTGTTCCTAGCAGACACTCACATCCTGGAGCTAGAACAGGAGTGTATGGAGGTGTCCTCCACATCAGCTGGAGGCAATGCCCCTGAAGATCTGACCAGCCCCAGCAAAGACAGCAGTCGGCGCAAGGCCAAGGATGTGGAGCTGCTGTACGAGGCGCTGCAGAAGGAGCTTTGGGATGTGGTCAGAGAGTCTCTGCGTTCTGCCACTGCTGGACCTAACCTGGGCCTGGTGGTGCAGGTCCTCCAACAGGAGGAGCAGGCTGACCAGGACTGGGCCAAGAGCGAGGGGGCCATCCAAGGAGGGCCACGACCTAGGGAGCTGAAGAAGCGCTGGAAGGAGGCCGTTTCTGAGGTTGCCGATGGGAATCTGCCTCAGCACACGGACATACAGCCAGGCGAGCTGGCAACTTACCTGGACAAGCTGAGAACCCACATGGTAGAGGACCTGGGGGCTGCCCGCCGGAATGTGGTGTCTGTGTACCCCGAGGAGTATGATGCCTTCCAGGTGTATGCACAGAGCTACCACCAGGCCGTAACCCGCCGTTTGCAGGCCATTGCTAACAGAGAGCTGCAGATTACTGACATCTACTCTCTTCTGGACTGGCTCTACAACATATACAACAGGTGAAGTTACTTTCTGTGGATGATGAACTTGTTGAGTTGTTAAGTAAACATGCATACAGTATTGGTCAGAAGTTCAGATGTCTACAGGCTTAAGCTTCACAGTTCCAACTGATGAGATGTCTGAAAAAATAATTATCTTGATATAAGACATATACTCTTGATGTATTATAATATTATGTTTTAGCTGTATCTTCACCTCTAATATATATTTTGTGGTGCAAAAAAACTTTTATCTCTTGTTTTTTGCACAATTTAAATGCTCTAGTTTCAAAGCTCAACCGAACTGGTCCAAAATTGTCTAGAAAAAAAATCTTGTTAAGAAAGCTGTTTTACACTCTTGTAAAGTTCCATTTTGGAGTTTTTTTAAGGTGGACTGCATAATGTCATGAGTGCTATTTTATAGATTGATCTTCACTTTTATTCTAAAGCAAAGCATTTAACTAAAAATTAGGAAACCTCCTATGAGTAGCCATGTCTAAACTTGACTGGTACTGTCTGTGATTTTTGACACACCATGACACACTATTGTCAATGAAAAGGAAATAAAAGGACATGGTATAGTAGCATCAGCCATCTTGAAGGCTGACGTGTTTTTGCCTGAACTGTCATCCATTTGTATAGATAACAGCACTTCATACAGTGTCATAAACCACATTAGCAAACCTATTTGAGATTATGTAACACAGTTCAAGGCATGCAATTTGTGTGATGTAACCGATGAGCTATAAGATGTAATTAGTAACTTTAACCCCGTAGCTCCAGTACAAAACTGAAGAGACAAAATTCAGACACCAAATGTGGTTTACTACTACTGTATTTTTGGGGAAAGGGGAAAACTGTGGCAATGCTTTCCTTGAATGGATGTCATAGTGATTGAGTTAAAGTTTCTAGACCATTCTATCTGTTTTTGTACAGATGTAATTTTAGTGAATGTAATTATTGATAACCTTTTGTTGATAAGAGTCTTAAAGTATGCTCCCACGCCTATCCCGTCATATTTCAATGTTTCCTTGCGACTGACGTCCAGACACGCTGTTTGAGTGACTTTTCCTGTTGTTGCTGCAGAGACGTCCTTGGAACAGTGAGCATAACATCACCCATCAACCGCTCTCAGCTCGGCCCGCTGCTGCCCACAGAGACGGTGGACAAGCTGGAACTGGACTGCCTCAACTCAGTCAGGGTAAGCGTCCAAATCCCCAAACCTTCTCCCCTCCTCAACTCCCTAGTGTTGCGTTCCTCAACACCGGGTGCGGAAAAGGGTGCACCTACGGCACTTCCTGTTCGGTCCAAGAGATGACTGGTCGTTTTGACCTGCACAGCCAATTAGAGTGCGGTATTTCAGGGTCAACTCACGGTTTTCCTGTCCACAGTGATCACCACACAATAGGAGCCAGTCTAACAACAAGGCTTTTTTCCCCCTTCACTAATTATGCAACTTGAATGTAAGTTCATGCAGGTATGAGATCCTGTGTCCACTGCCCATAGTGTAGACAAAATAATCCACAGGCATGTCCTGAAAAACGAGAGTGAGTGAGTGAGTTTACCTTAAATGCTGTTATTTTTAAGTCACTGTATTCCTGATGGTCCTCTGACATATACAGTGGGGTCCAAAATCTGAGACCATGTCATTTTTTATGTAGACCTGGAAATAAATAACAGGCAAAAAAAATATTTTTTACATACTGAAATAAAGAAAAGTGAAGTCAAATAAAGAATAAATACAAAGAAGATTCACGGAGCACATTGAGCATTGCCTTTGTACAAAAACCTCAGTTTTTTGTTTATCCCTTCTATTGAAGCACATGTTCAGACAGCTTGGTCTGTTTTATTCTTACTTGTATATATGTATCAAAAACAGTCCGATTTCATTTTCACATTTCCCAACTTCTGTTTACTACTTAGAATTAAACAGGCTGTGTTTTTAAGACACATAAAATATATATTCCTAACTCTATTTTGATTGGCTATCCTGTATAGCATCGTAATTCAGAAACAGTCCAGACTGCAACACTCCCTGTAACTAGCATGAATAAATTCAGAACTGCTTTTCTGCAGCTTGTTTGCTCTATATGAACCTTAAGAACTTTTGTATACTATATCAAACTCTCTTACTTTATAAAATCAAGGAAAATGTGGTTTTCAGTGATCTGGGCCGTTTTAGAGGCTCTCATAGAAATGGTCTTGCTGTGCTTTGGGAATGTAGATCATGGGAATGTAGATCATGCCTCATAATCAGTCCTGTCCAGTAGTAGTTGCACTCCAATTGAATATTAATTAGCACACAGGATACCACAACACAGCATATCTCTAACACAGGTTGTCTATTTAGAACATTAATATCTATATATATATAAACTAAGCTCGAAAAGAATGTTTTGAAGCATGTTTTGAATTTATTTATATTTTTTGACATCCTGATAATCAGTGCATTTGTATCTGTCCACCTATTCAGCCTATAGAAGTTTTCAACTCCACCCATTCATGCTGAAGTTATAAGTCCTCCTTTTTGTTCAAGACTCCTTTTTGAACAATGCACAATAGAGGACAGCCAAAGGGAACAGGGCTCATTTACATATATCAGTCTCAAAGGCACAGTAATAAAACATTTATTCTGAAGAATAAAGAGAGGGCAGGTCAAGAACACAGTGAATCTCAGGAAAACAAAATGAAATTCGGGGAAAAAATTGTGGGACATTTGAGGTGAACTGTGTTTAGATCAATATATTTTTTTGCATATTTATTTTACATAAGCATATTATCAGTTCATTAGTTCTTTATTGACCTAATTTGTTCTTCTGCTTCAGGGCAAAGTAACCAACGAGCTGTCTCAGGTGTTGGATGAGGAAGAGAAGAGATGGATGGAGACGCTGCATGTTGAGGAATATCAGATTCAACTGGCCCGGACAGTTATTCAGGTCAGCGCTGTAGATACAGTGAATGTTCAACAACTCTAGAAATTGATCAAGTCTTTCTTCTTTCTCCATGAATCCTGTAAGAGGGTACTTTGTGCCTGAACATGTGATGTTTAACACAAATCGCATGCTCGTTGTGTGGGCTTGTTGTGCTGTTGCTCCATGCCGGTGGTTGTTTTCCTACTGCTACTAAGATGTGCCTTGACTTCTAAAGACTAAGTTCATTGTGAGGACATAGCTGGGATATTTTGAACAGCATCCCCACATCCCCAGTGTAGCACAGTGAGAGAATAGGTTTCTTGCTGGAGCCAAAATAAATGAAAACTTCCCACTGTGCTCCAGTTTCCATTACATCACATTGTTTGTGGAGGCTCTTCGCTCACCTCTAGTGGCCATACAGGGCAAAACCCTAAAAAATGTATCTGAAGCAATGGTTTAACAAAGACTAACGCTTTCAGTTCCATGTATTTGGTGGAGAATTCCATTCAGTATTTACGTCACTTAATATGTGAATCCTTAAAGAACTAAATTAGGAGTCACCTGACCTGGTGAAGCTGTAATAAGTAACGGTCTTCCTTACTTTGTCTGTTGGGAATCGTTTTTCAGTTGTATAGAAGGGTGGAATTATTCTGTAATAATTCTGGTATACTCAAATGTGTTGACATGCATCTACAGTACATAGGAAATGATCTTCATTCTTAATTTTGTTACAGAGGCTGCAGGAAGATCTTGAAAGATCTGCAGCAGTAAACCGGGATCTGGGCTCACGAGTGGCTCAGTGCAGCCTTAATGGGCTCGCAGATTTCCTGTACAGGTGAGTTTTGTAGGCACATACACTGTAAACATCCACTTTATTAAAACACCAACTTTGTCCTTTACTGGCCACTTTTTGAGATCCATAAAATACACCTTTTCCCTTTGGCTGAGAGGGTGGGGCCTTACGCAACTTTCTGGCCGGGCCAAATCATATGGTTTTGTGGACCAACATTGGGCTGCCCTGCCCAGGTATTATTTAGGTGGTGGACCGTTTTCTGGGCTCTGACATAATAGTGTGTGTGTGTCAGACCTTAGACTACTGTCCAAAAATATTTAGCCAACAGTGGTCCTCTGACCAGAAACTGATCACTTATAAAAAGCTACAGCAAAACTGTTGTAATGAAATGTCTGGGGACTGTACTTACTCTACTGAATAATTCAAATCCAAGAAAGCTTACTGCCATGTCCACAAATCCACAAAGTTCTTCTTCTACACTTATATTTATAACTTATATATAAATTATATTGCCAATATTGGGGAAATATAGTCATGAGTTTTGGCTAGTATTTTTATAGATGGCCAGTCTGATCAGTAGAGGGCTTAAATGGCTGCAGGTTTTTATTCCACCAAATCAGGAGAACAAGATCATCTGTTTGAAGAAGGAGACCAACTGAATAAACAAGTGAAATCAGGGGTGCTCATGCTTGTTGCTTGGAGCATGCTTGGAGCCAAAAACCTGCAGCCACACCAGCCCTTTGCAGATACAACTGAACACTCTGTTATAGGTTTCCACTGTGACAATTGTGATTGTCTTACCTTGTTATCCTTTGTTATAAAGTTTTCAGAGGAAGGTGGAAATGTTCCATGAACTGTTTGTGAGTGAATTTGGAGAAAATGAAGATGGGTATGTTTCCAAGACCATCGCTCTGGCCAACTGCTGTCCACCTTTCAGGTAAGGTTTTGTGGCCCCCATGTGAATTTCGTTGTTTATTTACTTCTCCTCAGATCCTATCATAATGTGTGTATGTGTGTGTGTGTGTGTGTACTGTAAACAGAGGATTCGTGGAGAGGTGTGTAGAGTGTGATCCTGCTGTCAATGAAGACTCCAGTCGTAGAGCAAACACTTCACTGGACAGGATTGTAAACCTGAGTGTGAGAGTGCTGAATGACAGACTGTTTGAACACATCAGGGTGAGACCATCACACACACACACACAAAGACACAGACATGTTTGTTTCTGTAAGTGGTAGCAGCATGGCATACATTTCCTTTCATTTCCTGGAGACTTAACCCTATCCTCAGCCTAACCCTAACCCTTAAATCATAACCCTAACCCTAACCCCAACCCTAACCCTATCCTTAACCTTACCTTAACCCTAACCCTAATCTTACTCTAACCTTAAAGCATGTCTTTACCTTCAAATTTAACAAATTACGTTGTGGGAGCCAGCTTGTGGTCTCCACAAGAGAGAGTGGTATGAACCTGTTACACACACATAATCTACTAATTGCATGTATTCTGTTTACCATATCTGAATATTGTTCATTACAGTCATTTAATTCATACAAAAAGTGAAAAGTAGGGGGAAACGGAGCTGGTAGGCACACTATTCACCCACTGTCATATATATATGCTAGGCATACCATATATTAGTGTAACCCAACTAACAGTAAAAGAAAGCTAAACTAATACACTGAAAGTCAAATATTTGACTTGGGCCACTTTATCCATTCAAACCTCTTTATTATAAGGTTATAGTAAAATATCACTGTTCCTCACAATGTCTGCTAAAGTAAAATATATTATTCCAAGTATATTGGAATAAAATATCTAAATATCTTAATACAAGTTTGGATTAAATGCTATGTGATTTTCAAATGCCATATTAAAATACTGCTAATTACAATTTGTATTAATATTTCTACTAACTATGATGCATTCACTCAAAGACCATCAAAAGCTTTCCTTAAAAGATTGTAACATTCTGTCCTTATGACAAAATGAGCGAATGTTGATCAAGAGGTCAATGTTTATTTTCGGTTCAAGTACCTAACAGTTCATCTCTGGAACTGCAGTATATTTCCAAGATATAATTTTTAGGAATATTTTTATTAGTACTAAGGTAGTCACACACATGCATATTTATAATGCACTGATTCCCTGTTGGTCATGTGCCTTTGACCAAGAACATAAAGAATTTCTTATCAGTCTTTCCGTCGTGGTTTGTTCTCAGGGATGTTGGCTCACGCTCAGTCCAGGGTTGAAGCACAGAAATAGATTGTTGTGACAAACACTTTTGAACATGATGTTTTTGGCCGCATGCCACACATTACGTTCAGCGCCTGCAGTGGAGCGGGGCACTGCCAGGCCTCGTGGGCTACAGTCTTTTTAAGCATCCTCTTTGCCCAGGAATGAATTTTCCTAAGGGTTGTTGTGTTTTTAACAGGAAGTCCATTTCAGTCTCAGGAATTCTAGATATGAAAACTCACCCATCCTGAATGCGAGCAGCAAGGTTCGCTCGCTGATTATTTTGCTGCCACTGATACACGTTTTCTCTTTCAACTATTACAGCCTTTCTTTGACAAACTGGTGAAGAGGAAATGGCTGAGCAGCACAGAAGCCTTTGAGCATATCGTCTCTCACATCAAGGACCACTTCAAGAAGTTCCGGAGAATGGACAGCCCACCATACCAGGTCTGAAAAACACTAAAACACTTCAACTACTTCAACTCTCTGCAGAATACTGTCTTATTCTGAACTACACTAATACCTTTCAGTCAGGATATTCATACATTAAATCATTTACCAGATTCTCTAGGTGTTTCTGTTCTATACTCATAATAATACTGTAATACTAAGACTTATTTAAAGGCTTATCTGTATGTCTTCTTTGAATCTTTGTGTATTTTCCACAGTGGAACTATATACTGTTATGTAAATATATATAAACAGATGGTCTGACCTGCTACCTGCTTGTTATCGGACACCCTTGTTTGTGCTGTATAAAATAATGATTTAGTTCCATTAGGAGTGTCCAAACTTACCTGTAAATGGCTGGAGACTGCAGGTTTTTATTCCAACACAGCAGGAAATCATACGATCAACTGTTTAAAAGTTGATCCGTTGGTTAATCAAGTAGAATCAGGTGAGCTCCTAATCATTTGGAATGAAAACCTGCAGGCACACCGGCCCTTTGCGGATAAGGTTGGACATCCCTGCTGTAGAGGCTACGAGCTTGTTTTTATACTATCTAGACTTGAGCTAGACTTGAGCTTATACTAGAACTAGACTTATATATAGTATTTTACTTTAATATCAACCACTGAAATGAACGAAATCTTCTAAGATAATTCCATAACTGCAATTAACAAATTCAAGCAAGGACAGTTTTGCTAATTATGTGTGGTTGCAAGCTGCTCCTGTTACAGTTATCTTATTCTTGGTTGAAATATATTTGGTAAGTACTTTTGTTTTCCTGAACTTCCCCATGATTCATAGCCAACCCCAGGTTTTGGTTCCCAGGAGTAATTTAATTGGGGATATTGCTATATTAAGTCATATATATATATATATATATATATATATA
>CM067488.1:13434361-13545480 GCA_034552555.1 Semaprochilodus insignis
ATATATGTGTGTGTGTGTATATATATATATATATATATATATATATATATATATATATATATATATATATATATATATATATATATATATATTTTTTTATATTAAATGTCCTGAGTGAGCTGAGTGAGCATGTTTTGACAGTACCCTTACAGGGTGCGTAGGTAATATTAAATCGCGGCCGTTAGTTTAGCTACATTGTGTAGACAGTGAAGTGCTGTGGAATTACAATAAAACAGAGGCATACAATTACATCTAGAAAACAGGAAAGGTTTGTATAAGCTATATCCTTCTTTATATCCTAATAGGATAGATATATTAGTTTTTATGAACATACATCCGCTTTGGGGATATTTCAGTTTTGCAAGCCATGACAGTTTCCATTTCCTTCTTTGCCGTGGAATGGAAGACCACAAATCTGCTGCTGTTCGAGGCTTGTACTTCCTAAGAACAATTTCAGTCTTTTGGAGTTTGCTGCCTTTAACAGCCCAAGCTTATGTTTGAATCGTGTGGTCAGTACCAGATCCAGTTCAGAAATTCTCTGATTAGCACTACTGCAGTTCTAGAACCTGAAAACTGGCAAACAGAAACAGTGAGGCGTCATGGCTGCCCCTCACTGAGTTTCGGGAAAATTGTGGTTATTTTGGTACCGTGCCAAAGTGTATGGGAACTGAAAGGATAAGCTTAGTCAGTAACTACCACTGTTCCAACTGCACGCATAATTCATTGCACTCGCCTAAACTGTATCAAGTTGTTCAGCAATCTCAAGTACTTTCTTATGTGGATTCTGGCACTGTATAAGATACTGTCCTCAGGACAAATATATGATGCATAGCTAAAACAGGAGAGAAAGCATCTAGTGAGATTTTTGAGATTACTGGACAGCTTGATGCAGTTCGGAGCACACAGCTACAAGTTAGCTACACGCTTTCCTCAGATACTTTTGTTTTAATTACACTAGCTCTGCAACTCCAGAGCAAAACCAAAGAAGCAAACTTCAGACATTAAGAAGTGTCTCAGCTGATAAACTATATATTTGGGTTGGAGGGGATTGTATAAATTTACCTGCTTGCCATGCCATGCTGTCACTCTAAGGCCTCACTGACGGACTCATTGCAGGTCCTGGTGGGAGAAATCCATCGGCGGGTGATGACAGAATATATTCGGGCTATTATGAGGGGCAGAATCATCTGTACATCACTCAAGATGAGGAAGAGGATGGCAGGCCGCCTCCGCGACGAGGGCAGGCACCTCAAAACTCTCTTCAAAGACTTGGTGAGTCACTCGTCTGTTCCATTTTTCCATGTAGAAAATGAGACCGCTGCAGGATATGGAGGCAGTGATGATGAAACAGGAGGACCTTCCATAGTATCAGTAAATAGTCACTAAGGTTTACAAGAAATGCACAGGTTTGTAGATGAACAGCTTTTACTGTAACAGTGTGACCAAGTAATGTTACAGATAAATTGTGACTCACCCGTGGTCCAGTAAAACACCCTTGGAAGGGCTGGGATCACTTCCATATATACTTCCAACTAATAATGTGTGTTATTTATTTTGATAGTAACTTATACTCTGTAGACTGAACATATTAGAAACTTTACTGATGTTATTAAATGATAAATATTTTTCCTGTAATTTCTATTCAAGTTTTGAGATGTTTTGACATTTAACCATGACTATTCTATTATGTGGCATATGTTATAAAGCTTTATCTGTTCTTTTAGAGTCATCTCCAGCTCTGTTCATCATTCTGGACACATCTAAAGTGTATTTCTTACTAATTATTTGAAATCTATGGAGTACTGTCATCATTTTAGAATATCAATAGGTGTTGCATGTATCTTCAACAAGATTGGTCTGATGTTCTAACACTGGGGAGAATGAACACTGTCACCAATGCATATGAAAAAATGGCCCTCCATTTAAAAGGTCGTCTCTCCGACCCCTCGCTCCCCTCTCTTCTCTTGTGCTGCTCCCGCTCCTTGCTCCAGTTAAAACATCCGTTTGTCACCTCTGTGGACAACAGGATGGCTTTGTTTACGGAGGAGCGTCCTGCCCTGGGACTTTGAAGCCTTTACCGACCTTTAAGGTCAAGCCCAGAGCCAGGAAAAGCACTCTTCATATAGTGGGCAAAGATATGTAACCTGAATTACAATAGCATGTGCTCCAGTGCAGAATCCTTAGGGTAATATGTTTTTCCAGACTATGAATAAACAATAGGTTGTTCGGGTTCTGTGTGTGTTTTTTGCCTGGACCAATTGATCCATGACTGATGAGTGTCATTACAAGTAGTTGGCATTGAAAGTTGCCATGAGAGAACAGCAGGACATTCAGAAAAAAACATAAACATTGATGATGTTAAGACTTAGTTTTCATCTTCGGATAAGACAGCAGACTAAAGAGACTGATGCTCTGGGAATTCACTTTTAGCTTATAATGAAGTTTTAGGAATCTACTAGATATCTACTTATGCTACTGTTAAAAAGTTTGAAATCATCATTCAAAAATAACGTACTAAACTAGTATATTAAAATACCAGTTTTGTTGTACAACCCAAAGCTAGGAAAAAGCTGGGACAGCGTAGAACATGCAAGTCAAAGAAATGCAGTGTTTCTTACATTTACTTTGACTTTTATTTCATTGCAGACAGTATAACCCCAACATATTACGTGCTTTGTCTGGTCAACTTCCTTACATTTGTTAATATACACCCATGCTTGCTTTTCATGCATTCCAAAAAATTCGGGGCGAATTAGGGCTTGTTTGAGGAAGGATAGGAGAGGATCTCCAGTTTGTCAACAAATGTGTGAGAAAATTATTGAAATTGAAAAATTGAGGTATATGGACCATCACACAGTGGAAATGCATATTGTGGTCAGACTTATCAGTATTCCTGATTTTTATTGGAAGAAATCGATGGTGTGTGCTCCAGAACAAAGATGAAAAGGACCATCCAGACTGTTATAGGCAACAAGTCCAAAAAACAGTGTCTGTCATGAAATGGGGTCAGTGTGTCCTTGGTCATTCACACTTCTGTGATGCAGAAAAGTACACTGAGATCTTAGAGCAACACATGTTGCCTTCAAGAAGAAATCTTTTCCAGGGACGTCCAGACATTTTTCAACAAGACCACATGCTGCACACTTTACAAACGCATGGCTGCAGAGGAAGAGGGTACGGTACTGGACTGGCCTGGCCTGTCTGGAGAATGCAACAATGATAACCCTGTACTGTTGCACACCTTAAGATGTGTTGGCAGGAAGAATGGGACAAAATAACACCTGAAACACTTAATTGCTTGGTATCCTGGGTGCCAAAATGTATTTTTTTTTTTTAAATGTTGTGAGAGGGAATGGCAACATTACAAAGTGGTAAATGCTTCAATGTTTCAACTGTTGCAGGCCTGAAAAGCAGGAATGGATGTATTTTAACAAATGAATTAAGTTGCAAATGAAGTTGACCAGACAAAACATGAAATATCTTAGGTCCATGCCTTCTGCAATGTTAAAAGTTAAAGTATATGACTTTTTATATTTGTTTTGTTTGTTCTTTTTTGCCATACTGTTCCAACTTTTTCTAATTTGGGGTTGAAGCTACATGTAAAGCATGATTCTGTGATGATGCTACTGATCTACAGGTGTGTAGATTTCATCTTATTGGTAGCAGGCTGTAAAAGAGCATTTAGTGTCTAGAATGATGACCAGAGCCATAGATGGTTTAATATTGACTGAAGAAAATGAAATTAAGATCCCAAATCCCTCATATTTAAACACTGGTGAACTTTTTTCAACACTTTGTGATGAAAAGTGCTATAAAAATTGAAATTTTAACCACTGCATTTTGGTTTCGTTATTTCAACAACAAATACTATTGTTGTTTTTCTTTTTCTTCTTCCTTTTATATCGTCCTGTTTCTTTTCAACCTTAGGAGTCCACTGCCTCGTGGCTGGATAGCGCCATTCCCCACATATCAGAGATTATCCTCCTAGAGGACACTCCCTCCATCCAAATTGAGGTTGGCGTCCTAGTTCGGGAATTCCCTGATGTGCGGTAAGTTTCCAGAGCATTGCTCTGTCACACAGCCGACATACCTTGCAACCTCCTGATATGGTGGAGGTCAGTGAGCAGGGATCTCAGGTCATTTGGCAAAAACATAGCTGCCTCCATCAATTCAGCCTGACGACGAAAGAGGGGCTTGTGAAAGCAAACAAGGCCTTAGTGGCTTCCTGATTTTTATGGGACCCTGTTTGGTTATCCCAGATTCGCATGAAAGCCGTGGACTTGCCCATCTCCGAGCCATGACAAAGACAAAGCAAAAATACAGGCATCCTGCCCAGGCCTAACATATTGGCTGGGGCTTAACCTACAGAGGGCAGTTGCTGCTGAAAAGTCCCACAGGACTAAGGAAGTAGTATCTTGTGAAATATGTGCTAAATAAAGCAGGGAAGTGCTAGTACTACATTTACTTTCCATTTACACATTTGAACTGTCAGCAAAATGAAGCTGAAAAAATATAGTTGATATAGTCTATTAGTTGTAGAGTACTAAAGACAAAACCTTCTGGGTGCAACTATTATTTTGATGATCAGTGCATATACGAATGGGCATTATACAGTATAGAGAGAGAGCAGCATTCAAATAATTAAAGAAGTTACAGCACAGGTGTGTAGTAATGGTAAAAGGGTGTGTGATCAGTCTATGGTGAATGTTGGAAAGGGTCTAGATTAGTCCACACGGATGTTGGGGAGCATCTAATTTTTCAGGAGTCTCACTGCCTCAGGGAATAAGTTGGTGGGAGGGAATGTCTAGAATGGTCTTGCAGATGCAATGCTTATGTGTAGAACGTTTCGATGGTGGGTAAAGATACCCCGATGATCCGCTGTAGGGTCCTGTAGTCTGAGACTCATCTCAAACAGGTGAACTGTGACCTTTGATCCCGCAGACGGTACTGCATTATCAGCCAGCATGGCTCTGTGATGGATTTCAACAAATGGACTTGGGAAAACATTGACAAACCTTTGTGATTAAACACCATTCATCACTGCATCCACAAATGCATGTGAAGACTTCTCTGAGGTGACTTTTCTGAGCTTCAGCTCATCTGAAATGGACTGGTGTACAGTGGAAACATCTATGGTCTCATGAGTCAGTCTTTCATATGAGTGGATATCCAGACTGTCACCAGCGTCAAGTTTAAAGGGCAGGGCCTGTTAAGGTATGGGAGGTGGATTAGTGCCTATGACTTAAATAACTTACACACTGAAGGAACAGTAATGCTGAAAGACAGATTGGAGCAACATGCTGCCTTCTAGATGATGTCTTGTATAACAGAGGAATGGTTGTTGTCTTCAGTACACAAATGGTCAGTGTTGTTAAGGAAAGGTAACACTGTTAAACATGCTCCTGTCATTTTGCAAACAAACTGCAGACATCAAATATGCAATGACCATATACTTACAAAATAATAATACTTTGAAGACTATAATAATGAGATAACTAATCAAATATGTTGACCACATATTTTGCAAGAGCTTCCTTGAGACAGGATGTTCAAACTACTGTCCTATAGGGCTGGGATCTTTGCAGATTGCAGATGCTAGTTCATTATCAAGGTTTGCTAAAGCAGTGAAAATGTTGAATTAAGCAGTACTGCAGAACTACCAGAATCCACCAGAACTAACCGCTGGTTGTTAACCTTCAGACCCCACTGCTATAGTCAGGAAGCCATTTTGGGTTCCTGCCACTCTGCTTGGAGATTTCCTGCTGTCATATCAATAGGCAGTCCCACTTCAAAAAGTCGGAGACAGTTGATTTATGAGTGTGCATGAGAATGAGTTGTGCCACCTCATGTCTGTTGTGTGTCACCTGGTGGCACTTTGTCTATATTGTCATTCATTTCCTTTGTGATGATATTTCAGTGTATCTCAAAACAATGCATTACTGTAGCCAAGATAAATTTAGATGTGAATGGATTAGTATAGCAGATCAGTAAGTGTGTGCCATATATTTTCAGGTTTTATATTCAATTATAAAGTCAAGGTTCTATTCGGTTTTAGATATTTTGTGGCCTTAAATATTCTATGTAAATGTCTTTATTTGTTATTCTACAGAACTCTCTATTATTTACAGATTGATTTGTTTTTTATGTCAGTGCCTGGTATGTCAGCCTTCTCAAAAAGTTGACTTATAAGCAACTTATAACTCAAAAATAGTGCAGTTATTTGAGTGAGGATGATGGCCTAAGCCCCACCTCCTGCTGCCCACTTTACTCTGAATTGATATGCCCAGATGTATAGATCACTAACAGTGGTTTCTATCGAAGTCTAGAGAGGCCGTGTAGTTATAATTTTCTCTTGCGACCTCAAAATAATATTTTTGAGAGGCATAATTATTCCAGAGGCATAATTGTTTTCTCGAGATCACAGATTATTTGACTTGTGAGCACAAGATAAGCTGTGATCTTCAGAAAACAACTAATTAAGCCATGGTCTCAAGATAACAGTCCAGAAAATTATAACTACCTCATAGCCCCTCTGGAGTTCTGTAGGCTTCCACGAAATGCAGTAAATGAAGGATGCTTGAATGAGACAGGCACATTGCCAATGCAGTTTGAAATTTCACTACACTACAAACATTAATTTTAATGAGATTTTTTATTGAAATTATTGTCCCCTTACTGATCAAGAAGTACGAAATAAAATAATTTTTACTGATAGACTATAAACAGTTTGATTCCCTGAGCTGATGGGACATGAGTGGAGTGCCATAAAGCAAGGCATCAAACCCCCAACTGCTCCCTGGGTACCATGAATAGGGCTGCCCACTACTCCGGGCAAGTGTGTTCACTGCCCCCTAGTGTGTGTGTTCACTAGAGTGTGTGTATGTGGGTGTTTCATTGCATGGATCGCTAAAATCTAGGGGACAAATTCCCCTGTGTACAAGCACAACTGATCAATGGTTCTAAATTCTAATTCTAATTTTGGACTGACAGGAACACCACAGCAGAGCTTAATGATAAACAAGACCTGTTTTTCCTCCTTAAGGAAGAAGCATGTATCTGCCATCCTGAACATTCGTGGGATGACTCGGCAGACGGAGAGGCAGGAGATCCTGAACATCGTGAAGGACATTGAGAACAGCGATAGTCTCTCACGACTGTCGCGAGATCGCGCTCTGTTCGCTGATGTGCCAGTGACGTCCGAAGTGCACTGCCTGAATGTGGGCCTGAGTCGCATAGCTCTCACTGCCTCCTCATTCTTCTCCAGCATGAGGAGAAACCGCAGGAGCACTCCAGCCAGGGAGAACCAGGAAGACGTGCTGTAACCAACTGAAAAGGTTTTTACACATTCAAAAGCCCTGCCGAGTCATTCTGACTCCAGAATGAACCGTGAGCAGTGTTCAGTGTGGAAACCTTTGGAAAACAAATTGTATCATTTGTCAAGCCACACCATAGGACTTGTCCACATTTCAATGGATGTCTTAACTAGGAAAATGGCATCATCTAGCGCTGTTAAACTGATTTTGAATGGAGAACATTTGTGAAATGTTTCCCTTTCTATTGGCATATATTATTCATGGGATCAAAAGTATTTAGGCCTATTATAAAACTACTGATATAAACCATCACTCAGTATAGGATACAAAAACTGGAAATATCTGAATGAATGGGATCTTTTGTCTTGGCCTACGTGCTCGTACTGATGGGACTGAATTTTATGTTTTGTTTTTAATTGTACATGGAGATTTAATACTTGATCTAAGGTACTATGAAATGATCTATGATTTGTAATTTTTTCTCATATTTAAATGAATAATTTCATGCTGCAGTCATCTTGTATTATCATAGAAAGTAAATGTCTTGTAGTACTGATGATACTATTCAAATCTGCCTGTGGAAGAAATCAAGGGTGACTATTTATATACCAGATGCCAGATAGACTTTATTTATTGCACCAAAGTTGGTCACATTTCAGTCATACTTTCTTTGCAGCAGTGCAACAAATATCTACATGCTTCATTTTACTGAAATAGCTGTCATTATAAAGATATGCAACAATGCCTTTTTATGCTCAAGTTAATGGACCAAAATCTTTAGAGGAAAGAAGTTCTGGATTCTGGATAGCACTTTTCTATCAGTCTTGTCAAAATGTTTTGTTTTTCTTCATGGTGCCTGAAAAAGGTGTGTGTAACACCATTAATTGCGGGCTGCTTCAGTCAGTTTATCTGCCTAGCTTCTGATTGGTGTGTATATGTTGATGTTAGAGAGACACTTTAAAAGGCATCAAAGATTCATCTCTGCAATGTGCTTTAGGGTACTCTGTATATTTAAAAGATTTAATAGGAGCCTTTTATTCAGAATTGACATTATCTCCACTTTTGGACATAGAAACCCCTTATACATTTCTTAAATCATATAAGAATAAATGATAAAGATGCTAATATATTGGTCTCTTGAGTTTTTCATGTTTTTATTTATTCCATTACACAATGACTTAGTGTGGCCATTACCAAGAAAGTCTACGTGGTCACAGGTAGGGTTGTGTCTAATTTTGCCACTGATGCATTGATTATACTCAGATTCATGCAAATGATGCAAAACTGATAGTAGCCACATCTCAATGGAAGGGAAATCAGCATCCCGTGATATCCATGGGTTTCAAACTTCACTGCAAAGGATTTGCATCCAAGTATTAAAAATAACCCTTATGTTAGTCTTTTTTTTTCAATTAATGTTGAGTCTGTGAAAATGGAGAGAGTATTTAAAAATGGCTGTAATTCCTAAACAGTTGTAATATTTGTAAATTGTATAGTTGTAATCAACCCCTCAAACTAAAGCTGAAAATCTGTACTTCAATCACGTCTTGATTCAAATCCATTGTGGTGGTGTCCAGAAGCATAATTACAAAAATGATAAATTATAAAAACTGTATAAATACTTATGCACGAGACTGCGTATAAATATGGTAAAGTTTGACAGATGTAGCAACAGTAACTAATAGAGGCAGGACTTTGTATTATAACATCACTTTATGCTTCTCTTACAAATCTACTTAAAAATACGCAAAAAACATCCTACTGTCTTCAGTCGACATGGTCAACAACATACACTGTACGACACAAAAGAAAGACACAAGTTGTCTGTTATTCTCAGTTTTGCGTCATAATTTCTTCATTTAATTTTCCAGTTTTGACCACCAACAGCGCATAATGAGAAGAATTCTGCAGTGTAGTTTGGTTTTCAGTTTCTCTCCAAAACTGTTTTAATGTTATCTTGCAATTGTCATGTTAAATGCTACTTGTGCATATTTCTACTGCAGCCTGTTTTCACAAATGCAGAGACTGACTATGAAAACTAGAAAGAAATCAGAGTAAAGAGATACATGTGCTGAGAAATCTGATTGCTGAGCTAAAATCCAGTTCTCCTTATCAAATTTATTCAGATTTCTGGGCCTTTTTCCGATCTATGAAATCAGAGTTTGCTGTTTACATGATGACTCGAATAATCAGATAACTGCCA
This sequence comes from Semaprochilodus insignis, assembly GCA_034552555.1. Classification (NCBI taxonomy): domain Eukaryota; kingdom Metazoa; phylum Chordata; class Actinopteri; order Characiformes; family Prochilodontidae; genus Semaprochilodus; species Semaprochilodus insignis. Next base: position 13,443,878 of record CM067488.1, read on the forward strand.
AACTCCAATTATAATTGACTTATTAAGTGCACGTAAACACACTCAGTGTTGGTTCTGCAATAGAGCTTGTACTGAGAATGATACCGAGGTACAAATAAATAATCATCCTCATTCATAAGATGCATGTCTGAAATACCAAAACTGGCTTCTTGGTGTGACTTTTATTTCTCAATGTTTTTCATCAGACAGTTTAACTGTGACTAAAAATTAGCCCCAAAACAGTATCAGTGCTCAAATATTAGGACACTCGAGATCTCACCACAGCATAAACATTTATTAATATTGTAATTAGCCTATATGAATTTCCTTAGACACTTAGATATTGCCTATTTCTTATGCACCCAACATGATTTTTGGGGGTTTACCACAGAAGACTTGTGCGCGTAAGGAAGCAAAGTTTACAGTATGTGACAAGTGTAGGAGAACATTAATCCCCTTAAAGGGGAAAAATTTACTTCCTTTGGGCTTCAGAAGGTAGAAAAACAGAAGGTAAAAACATGACCTACATTATCACATCATATTTGTCGTAGCTGCACTGTTAGATTTCATTGTGATGTCATCATTTTCAAAAAATCAAATCAACCCCACAAAACCAAACGTTCTGATGTCATATTGAGAAGCGGTTACCGACATGTCAATTCATAATGCAGTTTCACGGAATGCATTAAATGCATCATTTAAAAATGTATTTAATCAAAGAATTTAAGTGATGGAAGATTCCATAATTCCACTTCATATTCAGCTTAATTCAGTGATAAGACTGTAACTTGCAATTAACATGACAGTGTGAAGTGTGAAGAGCTAGAAACGATAGAAATGTATTTGTTAGCTACACCATTTACTTCCAAGATAAATCAATCAAATCCAGATTAAGACTTTTTCATAGAAATCTATCTTGGCTCTTTCCTCCCAGAATTGAACAGTGAATTCAAGAAATTCAAATATCAATTCTGTATCCACTGCCACCACATAATGACTGACAGGAGAAGCCTGAGCAACAAAGTTCTGGTACTTTTAATTGGAGATGCTGGCTCACACATACCTGTACCTTTACACTAAGTATTCCTGCATCTGTGCTTCTTAAAATGTTAATTTATGAAACTGGGTTTTAAGATAACCTTCAGATAACCTTCTGCCCGTTTTTGACATTCAAAACCCAAAAATATTTAAGTCTTTGCATATAGAGTTGACCATAATGAGGTCACTGACATCTACAAACACATAGCCAAAAGAAGAATTCTGCTATTGCTCCACTACCCCCACACCCCCGTGACTACCAAGCTCCATAAAATCATATCTTTCTCATTAACATGATCCCATCTGTGTGTATGTGTGGGTGTGTGGGTGCGTGTTTGTAAAACAAACATTAATAGTTCCCTCTGTGTTTTACATGGGAGGTGTTTGTGACGTAATCATTTTAATGGTTTAGAGTTCCATGTGTGTTTAATTCAGATCACCTAATAACATGTTAATCTTAATCAAGTATGAAGACTATTTCATCATACATAATGTATCATAGCTTTGTTGCATGGTAGTGGGGTCTTCTGGCATGCATCAGATATCCTTTTTCTATTTTGTGCCCCTGCTCTTTAAACAGCCTGACCCCACCACTGGTTACACCTCATATTGTCATGAGCATCTATGGATTTTGTTTTAATCCAGCTGTAGTCCATGCACTTTAAGTGTTTTAAGTGTTCACTTTTGTACATTATTCAATGACCAGACAAAATAACTGAATTTCATTACAGGAGGAGCTTACTGATTGGTTAGTGAGCTGAATCAGATGTACATGATGAAACAAAAATTATGTGTATATGCCAAAAAATGTGCACAGTGATAGATCACCAGCACTGGGATTGGGAACTCCTGGCATGAGGCAAACAAGCCAGAGACAAGGTCAGTCAGGCGTGGGTCAACAACAGTAAACAGGAAAGTAATTGTGGTTATATATGGGCGTTAGCTGATGAGCTGGAAGAGAGAACAGCCGTGTTGGGATAATAAACATGCGCCAGTGGTTACAAGTTTACCAAGCAATATAGTTTATCATGTCACACACAGGTGTGTGTGTGAACTACGAGAACTATGTGTGTGAACTATGGGAACTATGAGAAAGTGCAGCATTTTGATACCGTCATATGCCCCTCACCAAGCTTTGAAAGCATCAAAATGGGCAATTGGGTAACTGCAAAAATACTATACCATATACTGTGGTGCTGAATATCATGCCAAGTCTGCTAGGCCACAGAACCACAAAGAGGTTCACAAAAAGTCAGAATGAGCCCCTTTGTAAACTAGATGAGTGGTAGAACTCATTATTGCCGTTCTTGGTAATGCACTCTTAAATCTGTCTGCAAGTTGGAGGAAGGCTGGAGAAAACAGTAGCAGAGGCTTCCAGAGGAAGGAAACAAGTGAATTCTACATGGAAACAGTTTTCAAACTAAAAATGATTGTAGCATGTGATGTCCAATCTGTGTAGCCGGATTTCTCTGTTCATACATCTTTTTTGGCATGTCCCAATGTTCACACATGCGGCTCATAATGCAAAACGTGCAAACGTATATCGTCTAAGGACGTCAGTGTGATTTAACTTTCTCCCCTGGCATTTTTGAAGCACTGCACCAGAACCAAGATGTTAAACTTTGTATTATATACTTAGCCTAACATCGTGTGTGAAAAAAGTGTTTTAGATGTTTTAGAAATGGGACACATTTGAACACTAATGAGAAAGGGCATGAACATGTACACAAGTAAAGGAAAGGCCAATCCCCACCAGAGCTAAGAAGTGAGCAAGAAATGCAAGGCAAGGAAACAAGACACATACAAACCTCAAATTATGTCAGGGGCTTTCCAAAAGCTTCAGCTTGTGTTTCTCGCAGTAGTTCATGGTGGCTCATTGTGAAGTAGGTTTTAGATGATCTGTTTTAGCTGGCCTGTTTTTAGCTGCAGTGTCTTGTTTAACTGTGACAAGTTCCAGAATTTGCTGATATTTACTGGAATTCATTCTTCTATCTACCCGAGCAACGGGCACCACAAACTCCCAAAGCAGAACACATCCACCCGCATCCTTTTTCATCAAATGCTGTTTCCTTTTTGCTCCAAACATACTTTTGTGATGAGGTCGAAGGGAAGGGTTCTTGATGACTCTTCCATGAAAATTCGTTGCAGATCCATTGCTGTTCTTTACACTGCTGAGCAAGATAAACATAAACTCCTTATCATCACTGGCTGAGTGATGCTGTTCTTCAACTGTTGGATTATTCGCTGGTGCTTCTTTTTTTTTTTTTTTTTGGAGAAGTGGTGAAACTCGACCAGTCTGTGCTCTGCATGTTCTTTTATAGCTATTTCTTACATTTCACAATGTTTTTAGTCTTAATGGTGCAGTCTATGATTCTGAAGAGTGACTGTCGAAATTTGAACTGAACAGCTAAACAAATGCACCTCTCCTTTCAGCACTCCTTCAGAAGCTTGCCACACCCCTCCATATTCATGGATGCGCATTTCCCAGGTAAAGGACACTGGGCTAGAAAACGTGTTTTTCTTCGTGTCCATAAAACCCTTCGTACAAATACTATGATATAACATTACAGAGTGATCAACAACACATCAAGTAATGCATTTGACAGTAGTATGTACTGCATTAGTAAACTGTCGCTACAGTTGCTGCTGCGATGTTAACCTGTTACTATCGCAAACATTGGTTCTGATAACTACCGGCCCTGTAACACAGCAAAAAATAAATTAATGGAGGGAGCGACTCTTATTTTGAAACTCGTGCGGTCGGAGGATCTGACGTCACTTGTTGAAAATCTTTGGTGCTCCCAGATGCTCAACTCGCTCAGATAAGCATAGGTCGCTAACGTTAAGAGTTTCTTGATGATATTTATACTTTAGCATATCTATCTATTTGTGGTCTACGTCAGCTCTGTCACATTGTGTCAATGCAGTTTGCAGCTGAGGCGCAATGTCGAAGTACGAAGTGTTTCAGAGTCAAACAATGATGATAATGACAGTGTTAACAGAAACAGCCCATGCTGAGATCTGCAGAGTTTTCGGCGGCCAGCCTGAATGTTCAGAGGACGACAGAGATCCAGCGTGTTCAGGAGATGAGAAAGAGCGCAAGGTAGTAAGTTTAACCGGGAAACAGTGAGCAACTGTAATCAGCTAACGACCCAGCCGGATAATGTTAGCTTGCTAGCTAGCGCAGCCAGGCAGCTACTAGTCAAGTTCATCCACACGTTTTGTTTTTTTTTTGCACAACGACAAACAAAAAAGCAGCCAGGAATAAATACATACACTGGAAAAAGAGTATATAATAATGAAATTAACGCATCCTAAGAAACCTCAATAAATTAAAGAGCACAAGAAATACAGTGCAAACCATAAAGCAGATTAATAACACAAAATGGCAAACGCTGATTCCAGCTTTTCACATCTTGCTTATTACAAGAGGAAGAAAGGGATCTCAAATTAAACTCCATGTCTTTGATAAGGTGACAACAAGGGGGGTTTGCTGAAGTTACTTTGTTGGCTGTAAGGTCAGAGAAGTTCAGCGCCTCTAACATCCGACTAACTCCCGCCTCCTTAAAGCCACAGTACGATCTATCCCTAGATTTCCTAAAACACTGAAGGAAATCCTTTTTAACTCACCCACATACAGTTCCTGGTTGGTTAATGAATGCAAGGAATCAACAGTACCTAAACAGACAGACATAGTAATTCTATAGAGTAAAAATCTCTATAGAATTGATTTAATACAGTAAAGAAGTTTGACTTTGAGCTAAGGGATAATATGTGTGTTTCAGGAACAAAAGATGAATAAAAAGTACAGTTCTGTTTCTGTTTTCTTTTGAGATACAATATCATGCATTTCTTTCATTAATTCATGTCTAAGCCGCTTATCTTCTGGGTCGTGAGGAGAGCTGGAGCCTATCCCAGCACTGATTGGGCGGAAGGCAGGAATCATGCTTTTAATGTGAGCTAAAAATGTTCTTGAGCTCTTATGTCAAAATTCCTCCCCTGCTCACAATTCCTGCTCTGTTATATGTGCCTCTTGTCTTTCTGTGACTGTGATTAGAAAGAAAAAGTTTTTTCTTTGTTTTTAAACCTCATAATCAGGAATTGTATGGATTGAATAGTAGGGCTAATACTAGCGATGGGGATACCTCTGATTTTCCATTTGGTCCGAAACCAGGTAATAACAAGGATAATATCCAGTTATCCATACTTTTTTGTGTTGTGATTTTGAACGATGATAAATGGTAAATGTGAATAAAATGATAACAGAAAGTCTGATATTAATATAATATTTAACTTGTACTTTACGCATCAACTGAAAATTTGGTAACTAAATGTGTATTCATTAGATTAGAAGGCAAAGGAAAAGTAGTTCCTATAATAAACCGTTGTTTGTGGCATTTGTTTAACACTGAGAGATAGAATACTTACTCATCCCACTAAATAAATAAACAAATGATATTGATATTTTTGCACCAGGATTCTTAAAAGTAAATGCCAGGATCAGTAGTATTGACATTTCCATGCATCCCTAATTCATACACTTGAGTATCGCAATGTTATGTTGTGTGATTATGTATTGATTTTTAATTCAATTTTAATTATGGCAGACAGTGATTGCATTGTTTTTGACTTAGCCCGGCTTGGCTTGGCTTGGTCATGTGAACTACAGATGACTTTAGAGACACTGCCATTAAGTTGGACACTTACTACTTGCTCTAGCGTGAGCTCACAACAGTGACCGATCTCATAGCGTTTGCACTACAGCTAGAGCCACATTTTTATAGAGAGGTGTTTTTTTATTTCTGTCTGTTTAATTGAGAACCGCTGACAAAATGAAGATTGTAATCTTTAGCCTCGTCCACTCCAACATAAACATGCTCCATCATAAGTATGCTAATATTAGCATTAACAAACCTGTGATAGTGTGTTTTATACTAGGACAGTTTTCTAAAAATAAGAATAAAAAAATCACAATACATCACCTTGCTTACAGTATCACAGAATATCACAATATATTGAATTGTAACCCCTGTATCATGATATGTGACATATCCCCAGGTTACTGCCAATACAAGACATTTTATACAAAGTGAGCTGAAAAGGGTTTGAGATTATATTAATAACATTAATACTGATGACATTCACTGTATTTTGTGTCCCACTTTACAGACACAACTCAGTGCTGTCCTGGAGCTCCTGGCCAAGGAGGCAGTACGGAAAATATGCCGCCTGTTTAAGTTCTGCAGTGTAGTGAAACTGTCTAAAGCCATGGAGACAGACAGTGCATTTGAAAGAGTACACAGTCCATGGAGTCTGAAGGTTCAAGAGCCAGTACATGCAGCTGGACCCACTGTGAATACTCAAACAGCAGCAGGTAAACTTTCCTAAATTAATCAGCTGCATTTTTTGAAGGATACCTGGCGCTAGAAGAAAACAGTATATAAAGATAGAGTTTGTAGCTTTGACTGCTTATGCATTATTTAAATGTAATTTTGTAAATGTTATCTATCTGGTTATCTGGTTTCATTACAAAGGGCACTACAGCATATAAGGAGACCTCTCATATGAGCAGACTACACAGCATGGACTTAATAAAAACATGTATTTATGCTTTGGCATTTAAAGGAGCAGTATGTAAGGTGTTTGGTTTAAAAGATTCCAAAATTAACTAAAATTATCTACAGAATGTGAAATAACAGTTTTGATGGTGCATCAAAGATGTCTATCGTGTTGAAGAGATATCGACTCAAGTTATGCTAACCAGCTAGGCCCGGCCCGTCCTGTCTCTTAATATCTTAATATTGAAATATCGATACATATGCAAAGTTTATGTATCAGTGCTGGTATCGGAACTGGAAAAGCTGGATCGGTGCATCCCTACTTCTGCGTTTACAGTTCCCATGCATTTGACACCTTCTTCTCATCCTCTGTTTGTGTTTTTGAAGAAGTGCCTGTATCTGTTTCGGAGAGTGTACAGAATGAGCTGGTGGCCTTTGTGTTACCGGCAACAGCTCCACCACAGCAGGGTGCTGTTCCAGAGGTATGTTCACATATATTAAAATTGTTTTAATATATGAAAGTTGTTTTGACGAGCCTTTGCTAAACCAGGAGGATTTGATTGTTATTTGCACCTGCTTTGTCCCTTTTAGTCTCTTGCCACTCAGAAGGCCGACTCCATCGAAACTTTTAGTTTTGTTCCGCAGGAAGATGGAGGTGAAAATCAGATCCAAACCATCTTGATAGTGGAAGGTATGATTTGTTTTATCTCTGGGTATGTCTGACCAGGTGTTGGTCTGTAATAATTACTGTATTTGTATTAAACATTTCCATTTTGTGTGAGTGTAACAACTGAGACATTTGCAGGTGAAAAGTTACATGCTACTGCTAATTACTCAGTATAGCAATTGCTTGATTACTTGGCTGAACTGCTGTCGCCACTGTATCAGTTTCCAAGCTTTGATTCATATTACTGTACTGTATTATATTGTTGCAGTATTGATCAGGGCTCATCTGAAATGAAAATTTTGTAGCAAAAACCAATGCTGATTTCATGGCTGTACAAATACTGTGGACTCTACAGTTGGCCCTTCTCAATCAGTAGGCTTCTTAAAACTTACTTAAACAGCAGAAACCTACAAACCATACAATAAATATAGACTGATTAAGTTGAAGTTGTGTGTCATTCTGTAATGTAGTAGTATTAGCTGGTCCAGGACTAAGCTTGATTTCTCTATGCTAGAAATAAATGAGATTTGCCCAATTGTCAGGAAATCATGAGTTCTCGCCCATGTCATGACTAAAGAAAGTACAGTAATTATGGGCATTTTATCAGCAACATTTATGCTTATACAATGGGTCATCAATATCAGCCAATATTACTGGCCAACCGGTCAAGCTCTAATATATTCATCTACATTTCACTTAAAATTGTGTGGTTTTATTTCTGACAAAAATGGTCATCATTTATTTCTGTATTTTCTAGACTCTCTTTATCCCTTAGAATGAAATAGGCTGTTTTTGTCACTGTCCCTTTAAATGAGCAGCTACACTGCTGGAGGCTGAATAGGAAGATATATGTAAATGAGGATATATGTAAATGACAAGTTGTTTTTGCAGCTTAGTGTCTATGTGTAGACAGTGTGGACAGGGTAGTCAATAGTATGTTTGAAAACCCTAACCCTAACCCTTTAAACTCCTTTATTTAAAGGGAGCATATAATGCTCATTTTCAGTGCTCATAAATTTAGGGGTTTAATAGAACATATTTACATACTTACATTTTCCCGAAACACAGTATTTTTCTCAAACTGAATGACTGTATTCACTTTCTGTCCGAAACGCTCTGTTAGAGCTCCTGTGTCTTTAAGCCCCGCCTCCTGATGAACCCAGTGTGCTCTGATTGAGAAAAGGGCTGGAATTCCGGTTTAGGCTCCTGAGAAAAGTGGTTTCTGTGAGAGAGAGTTTCTCTCTCTGGCATGTACTTTGAGACTTTGTAGATTCTTTACATTCACAGAAATCTGCATAACGCACTAAAGGAAAAAAAAAGTCTGGAAACAGTTTTCCATGATAGGGGCCCATGTTTTTATCATGCTCTACAATTTCTTGTTGACCTACTTCATATTTTATACTTATTGTTGTTGTATTGTCTTTAGTTCTTTCCTCCTCTCCTATTTCCTCGCTTCTTTTGCATTTATGAATGTAAAGCACTTTGAGCTGCATTTTAATATATGAAAACTACTGTAAAAATTAAGTTTATTAATGCTCTTACTAAAGTCCACTGTTGTTTTTCTTCTCTTCAGATACGGGCACTCCTGCTGTTAAAAACGAGAGTAAAGCAGCTCCATTAACTGAGCAACGTAGTTCCCAAGCACACATGCCAAAGAAGAAGACATGCAAATGTGATGAGTGTGGAAAAACGTATGCAAAGAAGAGTTCCCTAATGCAGCACAAGCGAAGACACTTAAACCCAGCCCTTCCCCCCTGCGAGAAATGTGGGAAGAGGTACAAATTTCAAAAAGCGTTGGACAGGCACCTAATGTCTCACAGTGAAAAGAAGAAGGAGCCACGTCCATGCAAAACATGTGGGAAAAGCTTTATTGACCTGGAGACGCACGAACGCAACCACTTGCAGGTGAAGCCGTATCTTTGTGGCATTTGTGGAAGGGGCTTCACGCTGGAGTACATTCTGCGAGCGCATCAGCGCCTCCATACGGGCGAAAAGCCATACCAGTGCGAGACGTGTGGCAAACGCTTCACACAGTCCAGCACGCTTCATATTCACAGGAGGGTTCATTCAGACGAGAAGCCTTGGAAGTGCAACCTTTGCGATAAGACTTTCAAACGTCGCAACAGCTTGAGAAAGCACCAGATCGTGCACACCGGAGAGAAGCCCCACGCCTGTGAAACCTGTGGGCAGAAGTTTGGCCACAGAGCAAATCTCAGAAGGCACATGCGTAATCACTTGGGGCTGAAGCCGTATGAATGTGATATATGTGGTAAGCGTTACAGTCAGATGGGCTCTCTGAAGGAGCACATGCCAGTGCATGGAACCGTCAAGCCCTTCATGTGCGAAAAATGTGGGAAGACTTTTGTGTACAATTATGCCCTCCGAAACCACATGTTCACACACATGGACACCGGAAAAGGACCTAGAGCCGAGAAGAACCCTCAGCGTTGCGATGTCTGTGGCAAGTGCTACAGCTCCACTTACACTTTGAAAATGCATCAGAGGATTCATTCAGAGAGCAATCCTTTCAGCTGTAAGGTATGCGGGAAGTCCTTTAGTAGCGCGTCCGGCCTTTACGCACATGAGCAGCTTCATTTGGGGCCAAAAGCATTCAGGTGCGACGTGTGCAACAAGACCTTTGTCAACAAGGCCTATCTAAAAGTGCACAAGTTCCTGCACACCAACGAGAAAGTCCACAAGTGCTCTCTTTGTGGAAAGGGCTTCAGCCTGCCAAACGGACTTAAGATGCACATGCTTATTCATACCGGTGAGAAACCACACAAGTGTGAAGTGTGTGGAATGTCCTTTCGCACCGCCGGAAATTTCCACAGGCACAAGCGTGTTCACACCGGGGAGAAGCCATTTAGCTGTGAAGTTTGTGGAAAAAGCTTTAGCCAGCCTAACAATGTGAAGGCCCACATGCAGATGCATACGGGAATAAAACCATATACCTGTGAGAAATGCGGGAAGAAGTATGCTTATCTTAGGAATTACAATGATCACAAATGCATATGAATCCTAATAGTGCTCAAAAGTTTGGAATCACTGTTCTAAGACGTCGAGTCAATATTTTCAACAATATAAAACCAGTTAGGTTGCAGACAAGTGCATACACTTGTTCTAATATTGTAGTCCTCTAGGGCTTCATAGGTTTCAAATAGTTAGTAGGACACTAGGAATCTTTTATTCATTAATGCATTTATGCAAAATTCTAATAAAAGTTTTATTATTCATCCACACTATCCTGGCAAATAGATTTTTATTTACATCCACACTGTATACAATATTATTGTATGAAAAATAAGAAAATATTTATGGAAAGTGATTCCAAACTTTTGACCTCTAGTCTGTGCCTTTAAGTAGCAAATCGATATGTTCATGTTGTTTTATGTACAGCAGTAGCAGATGTTCAAAAAGGTGGATGGTGTTTTTGCCTGTTTGGTTTCCGCTGCTGAAACACTGTATGTATAGCATCACACCTTTGTTAAGGGTGTTCTAAAGAGTGTACATTTTGATTGTAATGGAAACCCTCTATTTGTTCCCATTTTATTCTCTGTTCTACGCGTTTGGTTGCATTTGAGTTTGTTGAGAGTTCATTGCTGTTTTCCTGCATACAGGTTCATAATGTTCATATATATTCAGGATGTTTAAAATAGACAGTTGTTGTCCGTTGTGATATCCTGTGTCACCCCTGCACTGAAATTCACTTCAGTGAAAACCGCCACACAATAAATATTTTGGTTCCTCAAATTCAGTCATTCTTAGACTGAGCCTCAGACTGAATCTCAGTATCTGTGTGGGTTGCATTTAAACTAACCTAACTGCAACCTAAAACTTTTCACTTAATTTTTATATTTGCAGTTTGGACCGCAGCTTATGTCTACCAAAACACAAAGAAGAACATTGCCAAATTATTGATGTTAAGTGTCTCTTCCTTTAGTACACTTAGTACAATAAACATTTCGTAAAAGCTCATTTTTATACTGGCTTTGGACAAATGACAAACTTAAATAAAATTGTTTCAATTCGAATCTGTTTAATCATTTTTTTTCCCATCAGCTGAGATGTTGACAGGGTGTGAACCATGTGAACGGCAAGAACTGATAATCGATATATCCATTTACTACCGTTTAAGATGACTTTTATTTTGAAAATGCCTGAAATGGCCCAGAATGTTAGCCACTCTCCACCTAGCCACCCTTGTAATTTTATTCCTATAGTCAACACAATTTTGTCCATACAATAATGACATGCATATGATATCATAACATTGTCTTTTTCATTAGAATTGCTGCCAGAAACAGATAAAACTAAAATCAATAATCTGTTGCCTCTGGAGTGTGGATTTCAGATGGTGTGAGTATCTACTCTATCATAATCCTGTCACAAAATGCTTAACTACATAAGTCTAGAGAAATCATAAGGTAGTTATTTTATCTGGACTGTCACAACAATTATGTTGTGATCTCAAGATAGTTATTTTCTCAAGATCACTCCTTATGACTTTACTGGACTTTCATAGTAGAAAGTTATCTTGTGCCAGTAGTTTAACTGCCAGCCTGCTACACTTTCAGTCACTGTCATTTCTTCCATAAAAATAGCCTCATTGTACTAGCACTCTTTACAGAATTAAAACTCAAATTATTCTTGTGTTTAGCTGTGAAGATTGTAATTAATGGGGCATTTTTTGTCATTTCCTTGTCTTTAACAGTTAACAGTTACAGTTCACAGCCTTTCTGCAGCATAGTTTCCCTAGCCTACGTGAACTGTAAGGACTAGGTAAGGAATGGTACATTTTGAAACTGTAACAGTGTTTGCATACCCCAGACTCTTGAGGGGCAAGCTCAGTTCTTGGCAGGCAACAGCTCTGCAGTAATGAATGTTGTCCCTCTGTCAAACAATCATAGCTGTAAACTTAAGGCGTTCTTGTACAAGTATGCCCTAAGAAACCACTTGCTGATCCGCATAGAGAATAGGAATGAGATGAAACCCCAACACTGTGAATTCTGTGAAAAGCTCTATAGCTATATATACACAATATGAGCAAACATATGTGGAAACCCCTTCTAATTAGTTCAGGTGTTTCAGTCACAGGTGTACAACATCAAGCACATAGGCATGCAGTTGGCAGTAGAACAGGTCGTACAAAGTTCAAACATGGCACTGTTGTAGGATGCCACCTTTTCCACAGATCAGTTTGTATAATTTCTACCCTGGTCAGCTGTAAGTGAATTGGAAGTGTCCAGTAGCAACAACAGCTCAGCCATGAGGCGGTAGACCACGCAAACTCACAGAGCACGGCCACCGAGTGCTGAAGGGTGCAGTGTGTAGAAGTTCCAGACTGCCATGCAGTGGAACCGTGTTCTTTGGAGTGACGAGTTGGGACGCGATCGTACAGTATAAAAGCAACTTTTCATCAGGTTTGGAATACTTAAATCTGCTTTTCTATTAAAAAGAATAAGAATATAATTTTATTTATATAATGAATTAACTTATAGAGCATTAACTATACAGCATAAATGTCTGTTAAGCAAAATGGAAAAAGTGTGAATGAGTAATTCATATTTTATAAGAAATCCATATTTTTACATAAAAATGTTGTATGCTTCTAAAACTGCACAGAATATTAAAGCTTTTTTCCCCCCAACAGTTTTACTGTAGATACTTTACGTTTAAGTGATCTCTGATCACGGCCATTTAAGTTTTTCCGAACACATTTCTTCCGTGAAGCTTGATGCAGGACAATAATTTGACTTTAATTTGAAGCACACCATCTTTTCCGTGACCACGGGATACGTCTTCCCGCATGATTAAAAGAGAAGCTACTCACTGCATCTATCGGGGTTAAAAGAGTTGCTGCCAGCTGAAACATATTAATAACTGCAGTAATAGTCCAATCAAAGGCTCTTAAGTATCTGCTCATTTAACTCCAAAAGGCGACTCTTACTTGGCCAGGCAGTGCATGTGTGGTGTAGTAGTGTGTGACTGTTGACGCAGTCGTGCGCTCTGTATTAGTTGTAATGCCGCCCCAGACCAGTGCGCGGCAGCAGTGAGCTAAACCGCGCCCCTGTCAACAGCACAGTACAGGACTGAAGCAGTGCAGCGCTGCTCCGCGGCTGGTTTTCCTTTAAACTGTAATGTTTTCCTCGGAAACACGTGTTGCAGAAAACTCATACAGATCATGTCGCTTTTGGAGCCTCAGTTGTTCTCCATCCTGGAGATTCTCGTTAAAGTCACGGTGCAGAAAATGTGCAGAGTTTGGGATGAATCCATGTTGAAGAAGTGTAAAGAGAGCGATTCTCTCAGGATGTCGACTGAGTTTAAGGTTGGTCATCTGAATTTCAACTGAACATCCGTCCAGTCCGCTTCAGTATGAGGACCAGCTCCCCTCCTTAGTATGTTTAGATCACTGTTTCTCAGCCCTGGTCCTGTTGGCAGCCTGCCTCACACATTTTAGTGCTTTCCCTGCGCTCCCGGCACATCTGATTAAACTTACCAGCTCATTAACACGCCCTTCAGTATTGCAGGGGGTGTTAAAGAAGGGAAGCCACTAAAATGCGCCGGACAGGGTGCCTCCAGGACCAGGACTCAGAAACACTGAATTGGATGCCTTTCACTCCCAGTGATGGGCCGCCAGACAGACTGCAGCTGTATCGTTATTCGGAGAGCTGTACGTGTTCTGTGCTCTCAGTAATGTCACACGGTGTATCCAGTGAATTAACCAAACCGGACTCGTGCCCTGTTAGTTAAGCGCTCTATTACTCCTGATGTTGTGATTAACTTTGGGTCGATCCAGCAGGAAATGTGTCATAATTATAACTATAACGGTTATACACCCACCGGCCACTTCATTAGGTACACCATCTTGTATTTACACTCATTGTGTATTTTATCAGCTCTATATAGCGTATAGATGCACTTTCTAGCTCTACAATTACAGACTGTAGTCCATCCGTTTCTCTGCATACTTGATTAGCCCCCTTTCACCATGTTTTTTCAAAGGTTAGGACCACCACAAAGCAGTTATTCGGGTGGTGGCTGTCCTGTGGGCAGAGGATGACCAGCTGCAGCAGATGAGCTATGGTCTCTGACTTTACATCTACAAGGTGGACCAGCAAAGTAGGAGTGTTCAATAGAGTGGACACAGTGTTTAATCACACACATACCAGCCACACACCACATCAGTGTCACTGCTGTGATAAAAATGATCCACCGGTACTAATTATACCTGCTGGTCTTCAGGGGGTCCTGAACATTGAAGAACATGATAAAAGGGGGTAACAAAGTATGCAGAGAAACAAATGAACTTCAGTCTGTAGTTGTAGAACTACAAAGTGTACCTCTATGGAAAGTGGAGCTGATAAAATGGACAATTAAAGAGGTGTTCTTAATGTAATGGCCAGTGGGTGTACATGCAAACCTACATACATATGTATATGCATACACACAGGTGTATATGGTATATGCAAATGTGTACATCTGTGTATATTGTATTTTTTATTTCCGAATTTTATATTACTTAAAAACTGTACATTTGGAAAAATGGTGAAATACTGGCATATATTAATGCATATATTTCTGTATTTATGTATTGCAAAGGACTATCCAACCTAAGAAATTTCACTTACCTTCACATCTGTGTTAAATGTGATGTGAAAATGAACATGAGTTAATTTGAGGTGCTACACTTTCTGGTTTCAGTTTATTGAGCTTTATTGGCATGACCATATTTAGATTTACCAGTTTTAGCAGTTTCAGGGTAAAAAAATGGATAGAAAAATGCAAAGAGAGAATTTAACATGTTATTGTGCTGCTATTACAAATGTACACAGCCTACCCTACTAGCATTGTTTTTTTTTCATTGTTTTTTTTCCCCCACAAAGCACTGAAACTTGTTTTCTATTTTCACCATGATTTTTCTCACTTACAGGCTCAGCTGAGTGCTGTCCTAGAAATGCAAGTAAAGGAAGCGGTTAAGAAGATCCGCACGCTCTACAGTGACACCTCAGCGGTTTTACATCAGCACTTAACTCAAAGGCAGATTACACGCGATATCCGTAACGTCAAGAGGAAACAGAATCCGGTGGTGAAAAGACATAAAACTTTGTCAAGAAGAAAGAAAGGGCTTTTTGAGATACCCAGTGGGCTTCAAACAGGTAAAAATCCTTGTGAAGGCCTCCAAAAAGGAAAGACCTTTAAGCACAACATTTAAAAGTGTGCCTTTAATACACACAAGTTGCACACAAGTGTAATATACACAAGTGCATGCACCATACCTGGTGAGATCATGTTATTGGCTTGCCCACGGTAAACAAACCCATTATCTCTGATTGCTTTTTGTCTGTAACTTAATGGACATTGGATAGGAGTCTGCGTTGTTGTGGTCCTCGCCAAAGAATGTAGCAAGTGTGCACAGAGAATGTTTGTGAGTGCCCCTTAAGAAAGGGATTTTCAATGGGTCTTGTGCGGTAGGTAGTGTAAAAGCACATAAGAGATATAAAACCATTTATGTTTTGAGCCGTCCCGGAAATAAGCTAAAAGTTTAGTTCACTTACATGGTTACCAAATAAATTGACCTAATGCATGATTTTAGCTGGTCATTAGCTGGTTAGCATCAGTTTAGATTGCATGATAACAGCTCTGCTCACCACAGAACATGTCTGATTGATCTAGGGTGCCGACACCAGTTTAGAAAGCAGTGATTTAGATCTGAGGGAACAAAGTCGAGCAACTGGTGTTAAAGGGACAGAAAGGCTTAATTAAACTTGTTCCACTGTGCTTGGTTCTGTAGCCTGATTGGCTAAGTTAAGGATAGCTTAGCAAGCAGGCTACAGACCCAAACACTGTGACACTCCCATACAGGTTTGATTCTGTCAAAGTGGTGTTCTGCTGAAACAAGAATAGATGATAAAAACTCATGTCTGAGCAAGCAAATGTCAAGTGACTGGTGCTGAAGTGATAGAATGCTGAAATTGAACTTCTTCTGTGGTGTTGAAGACTGTAGGGCTTTGCTAAGCTAACTAAAACTTTGTCAGCAGGCCAAGCATCCCACAGCACAGGCTTGGTTCCAGTTAGCTGAGGCTTAAATGACACCTATTTAAAGGATATTTAAGAGCGCAACGTTGAGTGAAAAATTAAAACCTGTTCTGTGGTGTGTGCATCTCTGTGCTGCATCTGAGCTGCTATGCTGTGTCTGAGCCTGATAAACCATAATTATCAGAGTAATAGCTCAAGCGGAATAGAACACGTTCATGTATGCACCTCAGTAGGGATACACTAGTCCAGTTGAGGCCATTCTGAGTACAGTGTTTATCCATTTGAACAAGGTGGGTAATCCTGTTAATAATCTGTTAACTAGAAGGATGTTAGCCACGTGAATGTATGTCTCTGATTACATGCCTAATCATGAAGTTTATGTATGTTTTGAGCATGTGCATTTAAATCATAATTTAATCAAAGAGGTTTATAATGTTCAAAATGGTGGGTGCCCAGAAACTGATCTGCACAGGAGATGATCATGGTCATGCATATAGCTAGCGATAATGTGCCAAGTAGGAGAAGTATATGAGAAAGTGAGCAACGGAGGATTTACACAAACTGTAAAGTGATTTAACAACTGAACTGAAGTGTCTCAAATCAGCATATCACAAACATCCAGAATGTGCCAGAAAGTGGTGGCATCCAGTTTATGTGTCTCATAATGTTTCAATGTCCCCTTAATAAGGGCATGCGAAGTACATGTTCCTGAGTCTGCCATCATTTTAAAGCAATTAAGAACACTTAGCTGATACCTCATACCGCTGGTCATCTGACTGACTGAACATGATGCTTGTTGTCAATGGTACTGTACATGTGTACGTAGTTTTGGATATAATTACTTGTCGTGTGCATGTAAATGAAGACTTTCATCAGATTGTTGAGTAGACTGTGCATACATACACTTCAGTCTTAGTCTAAAATCGGAATGAATCAAGTCAGAGTGGCAGAAATCTCTGCACAGCAAGTGAGTCCCTCTAAAGTATAAATGGTTCAAATGTGTTTACTTGGCTGTTCATACATGGAATGGCAATATGACATGTCGTAATTTTGAAATATCGTATCATATTTGTAATATTCCAGCATCCTCTTAAAATACTGTTATACCTTATTATCAGTATACCACCCAACTCTAATAACTTGCTCTGCAGCTTCTGAGGAAAGAATTTCTACTGCCTCACAAAGTTGGAGAGAGGGGAAGGACCTAGATACTGAGAAACCAGATGCTCTAACTCCTTCACAGCAGCAGGTTTGTTACATTTTCACTTGTATTACTGTGATCAGTAAAATGTCATTCTCCTCAGCATATCAGTTCTGTTATATTAAATATAAATGTTTCTGATTTAATGTTTTTCTTACAGTCGACCAGAGCGGGTGCATTTCTGGAGATTAAAGACAATAGGCCTGAACACAGCTTAGAGAATCAAATTGACAATGGAAGTTCAAGGGAAAACAATGAAGACCGAAACATCTGCAGGTCAAAACAGGTTGATGTTCCTTCTGCAATGGTATGGAAGGAACAAATTGCAGATACAACTTTAAGTGATGTGAGAGAGACAATGCATACTAAGGTGCAATCTAACTACTGGGAAAGAGAAAGGAAGTTCAGCTGTACAAACTGCAGAAGAACCTTCAGCAAGTTGATTAATCTTAGAGCACACCAGGCTCTCCATGCAGCTGTAGAGAAACCCCTTAGATTGGATACATATCAGAAATTTCATACTGGACCTTATATCTGCTGTCAAAGGAACAAGACTTTCATTCATCAGAGGTATGCAAGAAGTCCTGAAAGGCTTTATAGCGTGAAGAAATGTTTAAAAGGTAAAGCTCATATAAAGTTCTGCAGTAGAGCTCATTCTCCTCAGAAACATGGGATGGCGCGCTCAGTGAGGAAGCAGCATAGTTGTGACACATGTGGGAAGAGCTTTGCTTGTCATTCTAATCTGTACCGCCACCAGAGGATCCATACTGGGGAGAAACCATTCACCTGCCAGACGTGCGGGAGAAGTTTCAACCAGTTGGACACGCTAAAGTCTCATGAGCGAATCCACACAGGTGAGAAACCTTACGTGTGCAAATCATGCGGTAAAGGATTCAGTCAAGCCACAGGGCTGAGGTTACACGATGGCAGGCACACGGGACAGAATGGCTTCAGCTGTGTCGTGTGTGGGGTGGGGTCAGCTTGCATGACCTCACTGAAGATCCACCTTAGGACTCACACGGGGGAGACAGCCGTGTCATGTAGAGTCTGTAGAGAAAGCATCAGTTCTCTGAACGGCTTGCAGAGTCACCAGAATAAACATGGTGGTAGCAAATCTCACAGCTGTGGCAGCTGTGAAAAATCATTCCAAAGTGCTGGCAGCTTGAAAATTCACGAAAGGACTCATACCGGAGAAAGACCCTATAGCTGCTCAGTGTGCGGCCGGACATTCACCCAGCAGAACAGCCTTAAATCTCATCAGCTGTCCCACACTGGGGAACGGCCTTTCAGCTGCGATGTGTGCAGCAAGGGTTTTTCTTCAGCAGGGAATCTCCGCAGACATCAGCGCATACACACTGGGCAAAAGCCTTATTGCTGTAGCGTCTGTGAGCGCAGTTTTACCCAGCTAAACACCCTCAAAGCTCACATGTATGTGCACACAGGTGAGAAACAGTACACCTGTGACAAGTGTGGGAGAAGTTTTGGTTATCAGAGAAACTTGAAGAGCCATAAATGTGCATATAACTAGCACTGTAATGTGAGTTTACCAAAAAAGATCAAGCAAAGAAGCTGGTGGACGCAAACCAAGCGACTGTCCACTCCAAAATACAGACCTCAGCATCACTGCATGTGTTTGGGATTATTTGGACTGTGTGAAGCAGAAAAGAAATGCAACCAAATTTTAAGACTAACTTTTAAAGGTGTGGAAAAATATCCCTGCAGATTTCTTTGAAAAACATTGAAAGTAATGAACAGTAATTTAATAGTGTAATAAGTCACACGACATAATAGGATCTTATAGTTACCCTTAGCATTGTCTAAACCATCACACACTTACCTCAAAGCATGAGTTCTTAGGTAATATGAAATAAACTAGCTTATGTAGTAACTGATACTCTGACATAATGTTACCAGTAAAAAAAGGGTAAGAGTGGATGTAATTGGCCTGATATCTCCAGTGTAAAACCAAAGACGTGAACTTCAACAGCGATCTGCTGACCTGCTATAACTGCATATGCGGTTACAACTTTAAGTAATTTGAGAGAGACAAGGCATAAAAGGGCACAAAGTAGCTACTGGAAAAGAGAACATAAGTTTTCCTGCAAGAACTGCAAAAGAACTTGCAAGTTGATTAATCTTAGACCCCACCAGGCTCTTCATGCAGCTGTGGAGAAAACCCTGAATTTGGATAATCATCAGAAATATCGTGCTGGACCTTATATCTGCTGTCAAAGTGGCAAGACTTTAATACTTCAAAGGCATCCGAGAAGTCGTGCAAGGCTTCATAGAATGAAGAAAAGGTAAACCTCATGGAGAGTTGTACAGTACAGCTCATTCTCCTCAGAAACACGCTCAGTGAAGATGGCGTGCTCAGTAAAGAAGCAACATAGCTGTGACGTGTGAAGAGCTTTGTCATTCCTGAGCTATTCTTTAGCTAAGATAATGGAAGCTTATAGCTAACCTTTGGCAGTGTGCAAAGTGCATGTCTAAATCATCACACTCTCACCTCAAACCACAATGAGCTCTTAAGTAATCTCAAATACAGGTCTCTACTGATCTGCCATATTTGTAATTAAAAGGAAAATGTTTAAGAAGCAGCCTAAAAATAGAGTATCTTCAAAACAGCAACTTCACAGTGCAAAAACCTAATTTTTAATGTAAGTCAATGGAATTTGGGCCATTTCTGTTGGCCAAATCATGATGACATTTTTTACACAATGTAAACAACAGCTGCTGTGTTTAAATGATGCATATGATTCAAGATTCAGGAGTTTATTGTCATATGCACAGAGAACAAGCAGTTGCACTGTACAATGTAATTCTTACTCTGCACCAGCTCCGGGACTGCAAGTACTAACAATTACAATATAATACTAAGTACTAAATAAAGAAGCACAAAAGTAAACATCAACAAAAATGGAGATATATGTTTTTGTTTGGACATTGTTAATATGTTAATTGTTGTGTTATGCATTTTTAAGAAAACTGCAGTTGTATAGAGAAATGTTTGTTACACTTTCAGACAGAGAAACAGCACCAAACAGAGTTGTCTATATACCCAAATAGCTACCTTGTTGTCCCCCTCATCTAACAAGTCACTTCTGTCATGTGAGTAATCCATTCTGTCCATTGTATGATGAATCGAAGACCACAGTAAGACTGCAATAAACTTCTGTTGAAGTGTAAACCTACCTCAAGGAGTGTTTTAGATATGAAATGTTCCACTGTATAGAAACTTACTGATGGTGTTGATAGCAACCAGATAAACAAAGCCTTTAATGCCTCTAAAAGCTATTTTGCATTAAGTAATAGCATTACATGGTTACAAATCTACTGCCTGAAGTCTGAAACATTGTTTTATGGTAGTCTTGTGAAAAGGTTTTTTAAAGAGCTCTTTACCTCAGCAGTTTGATTTTTCAGTGCAAGTAGCACTTAAAACAGCAACCTGAAAGGTGACAACAAAACACTTTTGAAGCAATGCTGAAACTACACGCTTAACAAAATAAAGGTTTAAATATTCTTCTTCTTCTAGAAGCTGTATTTCATATTTTCAAATAAAGTGAAAAAAACAAGGCATGATGATGAGTTTTATGTAATGTTTACTTATGTCTTATTTTGTGGGTTTATTGGCCGGTTTCAGTTACTGCCTGATTCATGTAAACCCGGAGTTTCCCATTATCTGACTACTGGATATGTAAACACAGATGACTGACAAAATTGGATTTTCTGCAGTTGTCTGATTATACAGTGTATGTAAATGCACTCATTCAACTCAGCACGTTTAAAGTGTTATAATTGTTACAGGAACATTTTAACAGGGAATACAGTGTTATTGTTAATACAAAACATTTTATTTGAAGCAAAAAGAGAATAGCATTATATCAATGAGAGCTGTTACTTTTTCACAATTGCTGCTTTGTAAATTACTTTGATGCCACTGTCGAGCTTAGAAGACATTTTATGCACCACAACAATGATAAAGCACATGAATCTGAGCAAAAAACAATGGATCTCACAGGATCTGCCCGTTCAAGATGAAAACTGTAAGCATTGTTAGTATTAGCATTTGTGGTATACATGTACTGAAGCTAGCAAAGCTGACGCAATGCTGTGGAGTCAAGTTAAAAGTTTTGAGATCTTGATAAGCAAGCTTTCCAGATTTGGCAGAGCATGTGGGTTTATCCTTCACCAAGTGAGAGTTCCTACGGATCCATTTGCTGACATACATGTTAGAGGCACAAGAGCAATCCCATGGGTTCCCGCTGAGATGTATGGATCTCAGAGCTGTCAGAGCCTCTAAGGTCCCATTTTTCAGTGAATGCAGTCGATTTGATTTGAGATGTAGTTGCTTCAAGTTTTTCAGACCATGGAATTGTTCAGGGGGTATAGAAGTTAAGTGGTTGTCCTCTAGATCAAGCTCTTCCAAAGAAATCAAAGAGGAGAACACCTCTGGGTGCAAGAGGTGCAGATGGTTGTTTTGCAGGAAGAGCTTCTGAAGGTTTTCCTGAGATGAGAAGATTGTGTGCGGTAGTGCATTAAGCTTATTGAAACTCAAGTGCAACTCTCTCAATCTGGACAGGTCTTTGAAACCATTAGTGGACAAGGACCTCAGATGATTGTTGGCCAAGTCGAGAACTGACAAGTTTTTAAGCCCTGTGAGAAATCCATCAGGGAGGCTCACTATATGGTTCTGGTTCAGCAATAGCTTCCGTAGGTTACAGAGTTTAGCAAGCAGCTCATTATGGACAAGAGAAAGGTGGTTGTTGCTGAGACTCAGAGATCTGAGTCTGTCAAGGCCTTTGAAAGAAAACTTTGAGATGGAGTGGATGTGATTGCTCATCAGTTGGAGCTCTTTAAGAAATTTTGTTTTCTGAAGAAGGTGTTTCGGAATTCTCAAAAGTGCATTGTTATTTAAGTAAAGTCTCTCCAGCTTTGTCAAGTTTGTGAATACAGAAGAGTTGAGTTCAGAGATCTGATTGTTGTCCAGCTGTAAAACCCTGAGTTCTGTCAGAGGATGAAATGTCTCTGGGAAAATGACAGAAATGTTATTACTGTCTAGCACCAACTCTCTTAATTGGGTCAAATTGTTGAACAAACCTTCCGGAAGTAAAGTCAGGGCATTGTGGTACAAATTAAGGTTCTTCAGTTTGCCCAGGTCTTGGAATCCACATGCAGGCAGATCCTGCAACTGGTTGAAACTCAAATCTAGTTCGCTAAGCTCGAAGAGACCCCTCAGAGAGTTTCCATCTAAGCTTATAAGAGGATTCTTGCTTAAGTCCAATTTCCTCAGTTCAGCTAGTCCAGTGAAAGCATTTTCAGGAACAAAAGTGATAGCATTTTTGTGCAGATTGAGGCTGTTGAGATTGGGGGTATCCTTAAGGGCACCAGTGGGCACCGCAGTGAAGTTGTTTCTGCTGAGATCAAGGTGGGCCAGGTGCAGTGCCCCCCGGAAGGTCCCTTCCTCAAGGCTTTTTAAGTGGTTGTTAGAGAGAAAGAGTCTTGTCATATTGGTGCAGTTTTGAAACACGCCTTTTTCTATCATTTCAATTTTATTTTTGCTCAGGTGGAGCTCTCTAAGTCTGAAGTCTGTTAGCAAGTATTGGTGCTCATCATTATCAGGGGACAGTCCTGTGTTGTGAAAAGGCCCTCTGGTAATTTTGGTCAGCATATTATTGCTAAGATCAAGGTGTATAAGCCTTCTCAGCATTCTGAATAAGGACCAGTTGAGCTCCGAAATGAGATTACTGTCCAACTGCAATTCCCTGAGCTTCGAAAGTGACTGAAATGAATCTGATGGGATAGTACGAATTTCATTTTTGTCAAGCATCAATTCTTTTAACCTGGTTAAATTGTTAAATAGGCCTGAGGGGAGCGACATCAAATTGTTGTCGAATAGATTAAGGGTCTCCAGTTTGCCTAAATCTTGAAACACTAATGAGGACAGATTCTTCAGTTGACTGGAACTGAGATCAAGTTCACCAAGCTGATACAGACCTTGCAGTGAGTTCTCATCTAAAATATTAAGGGGGTTGTTTTTCAGATACAGTGTTATTAATGAAGACAGTCCAGAGAAAGCATTTGCAGGAACAAAGGGTATATAATTTTGGTGCAGATAGAGGCTAGTGAGATTAGGTGTATCCTTAAGGGCGGCACTGGGCACAGTGGTGAGCCTGTTTTTACTGAGATCAAGGTGTTCAAGTCCCAGTGGTCCTATGAAAGACCCTTTCTCTATAATTTTCAAATGGTTCTTGGACAGGACAAGTCTTTTTAGATTGGTGCAGTTTTCAAACACACCTTCTTCTATCGTCTCTATATTATTATTGGTCAGGTGGAGCTCCCTAAGAGCAGGAACTCCACTGAAAGCTGTACAAGACAGGTTATGTATCTGGTTCAAGCTCAAAATAAGGACCTGAAGGTTGGGCAGACCTTGGAGGAACTTTGGTGTAAGAACCTTGATCTTGTTTTCACTGAGGTCCAAGAGAGTGAGATTCGTCAGTTTCTGAAGTTGTCCGGTCACCAGTGTGTGAATTCCATTGCCTCTTAAAAACAGTTGGGTGAGGCTTCCCATATTTGGTAAGGTGGAAGTTCCTGTAAGCCACTCACCAAGGTGGTTGTTAGTTAGATCAAGCACCAAAAGGTCTTCCAAACCCTCACTGGGGAGAGCGCTGATCTGGTTGTTAGTCACATAAAGGTTCCTGATGCCTTGTAGGGGTTGAGGAAGCTCAGAAAGATTCTGGTCTGAACAAATGATGGTGGTTTTGTTGTCTACACATTCACATGATGTCATACAAGCTCCAGATGTTGCGATGAGGGTCATTACCACACTCAGAAGCCTAAGCATGGTTCATTACTTTGACCTGAGAGGGAATAAACAAGTCACAACTCATCATCTCTGTAGGTAAACAACAGTTACAGTTCTGTCCCTTGACCTGCTGAAATCCACAAAGATCTCAAACTAACAATGGTAAAATAAATGGCCACATTTAAGTGTTTACATTATTTATAATCGGTGGTATTAAAAATCAGTACTCAGTACAAACTATCATCTAAACAGTGTAATCTGTGAGAGTGAAAACAATAACATAATAAGGAGTATAAGATCTGTGTATGTAGCTATAAAACCCAAATTGTGATTAGTCTAGCTGAGATGTGGCACCTCATGAACAGAAAATTTCTGTTCTCAGAAACATTATGTGGTTTTCTGATATTATAGCAGAGCTTCATATCGTCACTGTCCAAAGGAAAACATGTATCTCCAAAATAACAACTTTACAGGAGAGAGCAAAAACCTCATTTCATTCTAATGTAAGTCAATGGAACCAGACTTCTTTCCAAGCAGTTTTGGGTCATTTCTGTTGGTCCATTCATCATGAAATTCCCACACAGCGTAAACAGCAGCTGCTGTGTTCAAATGATGCAGAAAAGTACAAATCGACAAAAATGGAGATACATGTTTTTCTTTGGACAGCAACAATATGCTGTTTGCAAATACATACACATTAGGAAAACTTACCAGTATTCCTCCAGCAGAATGCAAACGCTCTCAGTGTTTTAGGAGAAAGTAAACGACGACCAGAGAAGCAGCGAAGCAGAACTGTTGTGCGTGTAGAGTCACCCAACCTTATGGCAGCCTGTCGCATCTTTCTGTCAAGAAAAACCACCAGTTACATGTCAGTCATCCAGAACTTGCCACAGCCTTCACCACAACAAAGATTAAAGCACAAAATGTGCTGTTGAGGCCAGCATTAGAATGTGTTCAGATGTAGCCTAGGCGTTGCAGATCTGCTTACTGTGCATTATGAGGCTGTTGCTTACATGTAATTTTTAAAGATTAACCACAGAATGGAAAACACCTGTTTTCTGTGCAGCTTATTTGGAGTCTGCATCCTTTTACTATTCTCAGTAAAAAGGCACATCATTTTCTTAATTGTAATATGTAGAAGCCAAAATAATTAGATTACATAGCGTACTTATTAGAGTAAAAGAGTTCTAAAAATAGTTGTAAAATAGAATATATCAAAATATTTTACAATTATCTTACTTTTTACAGGTATGCTAAAGACTGCTGTTAATGGAGGTGAATTGATGATTAGGCCATTTTGGAGATTTTGGACAGCGACAATATGATACCTGCCACAGGTTGGTTCAATGTCCTGATAAATCCTAGACAGCCCACTCATAGTCCAGTACAAAGGTTTGCACTAGATAAGCCCATATCCAGCACACAGAGAATAAACCTGTTGTAAAACAGTATTTCAGAGAGTATCTCTACTGCTCTCATTTTTTAAAGAATCATTTTGAAGAGAATAGCAAGATCAAATAACTTACACAAAATATATGGACTGCCGTTAAAATAAAGAGCATAGTTCTTAGTTCATCGTTAAATAATATGACCACTTTCTTGTAAAAGTGATCCCTAACCAAAACAGCAATATGTCCCCCACACTGTAACAGACCCACCTGACCTCCTTGCTGTAGGGGTCAAGTATTGAGGCCTGTATTATTTCCTTAGTGTATAGCCCACAGTGAAGAAATACTCATCTGGTCATATGACTGTATTCACATCTCTCCAGACTGATGCTTTTTACACTACAGAGCTCTCTTTGGAATGAGGTGCATTTCAACCCTGCAAACCCAGATAGGAAATTTGACATGGCATCTAGCATTTAATTGCAGCCCACATACCCCATAGAATGAAGACCCAGGAAAGGGCCAGAAGCGGTTGCCAGAACTCAGACTTTTCACTGCCATCAGAGGGCCACAACTCACCCACATTTAAAGTACCACTGTCAGAGCTGACCCACCACTTAAAACCACTAGTACAAATGGAGGCTAGAACATGCCCCTCTTTGACTACTAGGTGTCTATGGTATTGATGGGGTTTGAACTCATGATCTTCTAAAGACAGGCCAATTGGGCCACTCAGGTGCTCCTGTATGTAAGCCTACATTTCCAAGTGAACATTTAAAAGTTCAAGTTCACTGAACAATCGATTTTTATTGGTCTGTTAACTTACTTTTTGTTAAATGAATACAACCTTTTACGCAACCACAAATCATCGTAGACTTAATCTAAATTAACTAGGATATGTCGTCGTGTTCCTAGTATTAAACAAAATCAACATTACAGTGTACCTGTACTGTATTTTGCCATGTATGACCAAGATCTGACTTTAAACTGTGTACCCCCTTTTAAGTCCTTTTAAGCCGTGTTAAAAACATTAATGATTATGATGTAGGTCATGTCAAAACAAGTGATCCAGATCTGTTTTCAAACATGTGGGCCACATGAACATTTTTAATATATGAACATTTTTAATATTTAGACTCAGTTTGCCAGTGTCAGTGTTAGCACACTGTTGTATTTCTGCCAGAGGTGGCCCAGATCTGTTTCGGACAGCTGTTTTAACATGGCCCACTTTCATTTTACATGTGGTTTGCTAGTCTCAGCCAGTTCCTGTAGGTCTAAAAACAGATGTCACTTTAGTCCCTGTTCCTGTTGAAACACTAGCCACTTGAGCATAAACTGTGATTCTAACAGCCTTGCTCTGGTAATGCACTCTCTTGAACTCAGTTAGTTGTTGTTCTCTTGCCATCTTAATGATATGAACTGGGCCTGCTCAGTGTTTTTATACATGCTTGACAGCACAGTAGAATGTTATTGATTGATTGTCTGGTACCACTCATTATTTTTCTGTACTTGTTTATTCAGCTTATTTATTTATATATTTATTTTTTGGACATCTGCCTTCATACTGTAAGGGGCTAAAATAAGGCCTAAAGCCTAAATAATGAACTAAAGCTGTTTTGGTAGTGACATTAAAACAGGGAATCATTTTTTTAAATGAAGTTTTTTAAAACATTATATGAATCTTTCAACTTTGTTGAAATTAAATTAGAAAGATCTTTTGAAAAAAAATGAAATGTTATTTTCACAGGTAGAAATGTGGGGGTTAAGATTTAGGACATCCTCTTTCCAATAGAAAGTATTTCGTATCACTGTTTCGATTAACAGTGTATACCGTGTGGATGATTTCTCAGTATTAAATTGACCGCAAGATGGTGCAATTGGAAAGTTCTTACCTTGCAAGCCTCCATTTCAACTGCAGGCACAGAGTGTACAAGTGGCTTCAAATAGCTTATATTCTAAATGTGAACATGATCTGGGATCAAAACCAGAGGTGCCTTCCACAGCAGAGAGCGTTCTCCAGTCAGAAATAGGTTAATTAGTGCTGAAGTATCCACAGACATCATAATCTCTGTAAGACTTCACGTCCTGCCAACGTTGTCCTTGTCTGAACCACTAAACCATACTCTAATAGGTAATATGTTTTACAGTGACACAGTATTTCAGTTACAGTTGTACAGAATAACAGCTTGATTTGAAGGAATTTACATCTATATTCTCACCACTCATCATTAATCACTCTCCCATTAACATAATCTTACATAAAATTGCATTCAAGTCTACACTACAATCTACAATCCCACAGAGAGCACTGTTTACTAGAACCGTTCCCAGCTAATTCTCTACATGTGTTCATGACTGACAAACAGTCACTTCTTTCACATTTAATGTTTACTTTATGTAACTGTTTCATTTATTCTGAATTGTCAACCACAACCACCTTCTTTACTGGCAGTGATGCGTCTTAGGTTCTCATTTTGCAGAAACCAGATGCAAATTCCCCATCTGGAATCAACTCTAGCCCTTTGTTAGCTCTCTTATGCATGAACGAATAATGAAATAACATAGAAGCCAATTATTCATTCATTTAAAGGTACCCTGCCAACTAAACATTGTGGAACAATTTTAGAAAAACTGGCAGCTTATCTGGAAAGGCACTATAAGTGCTGAACAATATATGAAGGTTTTAGAACAACATATGCTCCCATCCAGACAACGTCTCTTTCAGGGAAGGCCTTGCATATTTCAGCAAGATAATGCTAAACCACATACTGCATCCATCACAACAGCATGGCTTTGCAGAAGAAGAGTTAAGGTGCTGAACTGGCTTGCCTGCAGTCCAGACCTTTCACCAATAGAAAACATTTGGCGCACCATGAAACAAAAAAATCCGGCAAAGAAGACTCAGGACTGTTAAGCAGCAAGAATCCTACATCAGACAAGAATGGGACAACATTCCTCTGCCAAAACTCCAGCAATTTGTTCTTCTCAGACATTTATAGACTGTTGTTAACAGGATGGGATGCTACATAATGGTAGACATGGCTCTGTCCCAACCTTTTTGAGGTGTGTTGCTGTCATCAAGTTCTAAATGAGTTAATACTTTTCATGAAATGGTAAAAGGTCTCATTTTCAACATCTGATATGTGTTCTATGTTTTATTGTGAATAAACTATGGGTCTATGAGATTTGCAAATCATTGGATTCTGTTTTTATTTACATTTATTTACATTTTACACAACAACCCAACTTTTTTGGAATTGGGGTTGTGAATGAAGACTTTCATCAGATTGCCGAATAGACAGATGTATGCCAGACCACAGTAAGACTAGAACTAGATATTCCTAGCACTAATGTTGAAGAGAGAATGTGTGAGTTTTATTCAGTAGTTTGTGAATGTATTTGCCATATATGGATTTGTCATTCAGTCAGTCATTGTCTTTTTCGTTAGAGAGGCCTGTATGGGCTTGTTGTGGAAAGACTTTGGGAGAAGAATGTATAGTGCAGTAAAATGGTTCGACCAGTGCCCAGGAAATGTATATTTCCATAGATATGTGCCAAAATGTATCACAGCTGTTGTATATGCACTGCAGTTGTATATGTTGTAAAAGTATCTACACTTTTTTCCATTTTCACTTTTCTACATCAATTTTAAACACAGCAGCTGCCCTGTACATTGTGTGATTCCAAATTTCATGATGAATAGACATACATGGGAATACTTCCAAGCTGCTTAGAAAAAGATCTCTTTACATTAACTTATATTAAACATATAATAAATTTAAAAAATATTCTTCCCTGTAAATTTGTGATAATTGGTTATTTTTGGGCAGTGATAGTGACTGCCACTGCAGTGCTGACAATGTCTGACAGCCAAATAATACCTGTTTAGTGGTGGTCCTGACTATTGATGAAATGGGGTAAAGGAAAGGCTAAAAGCAAACGAAGTATGTACAGAAACAGACAGACTACAGTCTATAATTGTAAAACTGCAAAGTGCAAGGTAAGTGTTTGCACAACATTTATGATGGGTATTCAGCTGTTTAACTGTTTTATTGCACTCTACATTTTATCAACCTCCCACAAAGTTTCTTACTACAGCAAGCCCAAACAAGCCCCTCCAGCTAAAAGGATCCGGAAAGGCTGTATACTGTGATTTCTCAGTATGAAATTGACCACAAGATGGTGCTATTGGAAAGTTCTTATCTTGCAAGCCTCCACTTCAACTGCATTTCTGTGCTCCCAGTTCTCCAGACAGTCAAGTGGCACAAAAGGTGCAGAGTGTACAAGTGTTGAGACTGTGAGGGGAAAAAATGGCTTATATTCTTAATGTGAACATGATCTGGGCTCAAAACCAGCGACAGAGGTGCATTCAGCAGTTCCCCAGTCAGAAATAGGTTAATTAGTGCTGAAGTATCCACAGACATCATAATCTCTGTCAGACTAGAAATTAATGTCCTGCCAACATAGTCCTTGTCTGAGCCAGTAACCACTAAATCATACTCTAGTATGCACTCTGGTGTGGTCTGCATAGTCATTCGGAAAAGTTTTTTGAAATGTTCATAAGTTTAACATAGTTTTGTTGGTTTGAGTTTTGAGCTAATGCAATATTGAGTTAATGAAACTCCCGCAGTCCTAATTCAGGCCAGTACAGACCTGTAGCGTTCACAGTCCCAGATCTGTGTAAAACTTGTAGTGCAATCCAAAAGTAACAGGACAATCATGCAGTATTTCTGATTTTGGCTCTGTACTTCAGTGTATTTAAATTAAAACAGTAACAATTACATCTGAACAGAATAACAGTTTTAATTTGAAGGAATTTACACTCATCACTAATCACTCTCCCATTAACATAATCTTACACCTACGACCCCTCACCCTTCACCAATTACTAGAACCATTCCCAGCTAACTCACTGCTTGGCCTATGATGTGTTCGTGATTCACAGTATCTGCTTTATTTATTCCAATTTGTCAACCACAATCACCTTCTTTACTGGCAGTGATGCTTCTTTGGTTCTCATTTTGCAGAAACCAGATGCACATTCCTCATCTGGAATTGACTCTAAGTCTTTGTTAGCGCTCTTATGCACGGACATATAATATGAGAACACACGACTGACCTCTGAAAAATCAGAGAAGACAATTATCCAATCATTTAAGGGTACCATGAAATGAGGGAACTATATGTGGCAGTGGATTTAGGTGCAGAGTTCAGAGGCATTTTTATGTGATACTTGCATTGCATTATATCATCCAGAATATATAGAACACTGTGTATAATATTACATATTCATTTAAATGAACTGACAATGTTATTTTGTTTGTGACATATATCAATCAACTATAATATTAAAAGTGTCTCTATATTCATTGTTTTATCAGCTCCACCATGCAGGTGCACTTTGTAATTCTACAGTTACAGACTGTAGTCCATTTGTTTCTCTCTGCATACTCCTCTTTTACTCTGCTCTCTATTAGTCAGGACCCCCACAGAGCAGGTATTATGTGGGTGGTGGATCAGTCTCAGTCTGGAGTAACACTGACATGGTGGTGGTGTGTTAGTGTGTGTTATGCGGGTGTCACTGTCCACTCTATTAGACTCAATTAGATTCTACTACCTTGCTGGTACACCTTGTAGATGTAAAGTCAGAGGCGATAGCTCATCTGCTGCTGCAACCAACAGTTTGTGTTGGTAGTTCTTCATCAGTGGTCACAGGACGCTGTTCACAGAACACTGTTCACAGGATGCTGCTGGCTTGATATTTTTGGTTATGTCTGAGTACAGTGATGCTGAGGTGTTTAAAAACTCCAGTAACACTGGGTCCACTTATACCAGCTCAACAAACACAAACACGTCGCCATCACGTCAGTGTCACTGCAGTGATGAGAATGATCCACCACCCACATAATACCTGCTCTGTGGTGGTCCTTTGGAGGCCCTGACCACTGAAGGACCTAACAAAGGGGTTAACAAAGTATGTAGAGTCGCAGATGGACTACAGTCTGTAACTGTAGAACTACAAAGTGCACTTGTACAGTAAGTTAAGCTGATAAAATGGACAAAGAGTTTTGATACAAAGCAGCTGGTTTTATTGTCATAGCTGAGTTTACACTATATGTCCAAAGGTTTGTGGACACCTGCTCATTCAGTGTTTCTTCTGAAAACAAAGGTATTAATGGAGTGTTTGTCCCCTCCTTTGCTGTAGTACAAGCTTCTAGAAGACTTCACACTAGATGTTGGAACGTTGCCGTGAGAGCATGATTGCATTTAGCCACAAGAGCATTAGTGAGATCAATTAATGATGTTGGATGATCAGTTCTGGATTGCGACTCGAAGTACTGAATGGTGGTCCAGCACTCCAGAGAGAAGACTTCTGGAGCAGCTGCACATGATCCTAAGGTCATCTTGTCCAATGCCAAGCATCAGCTAGAGGGGTATAAAGCCCCCCCATTATTAAGCTGTGCAGCAGTAGAACTGAATTCTATGGAGTGATGGAGCTCCATCCAATACCTTCAGGATGAGGTGGAGTTTGTCATCCAGAACTAATCATCCACTCTGGCTTTACTAATGATCTTCTAACTTTATGCAATCAAATGGCAATGATTCAGGAGGATATTACTTTTATTACCCTTAAGGAAATGTTGGACGAGCAGGTGACTACAAGCTTGGTCTGACCTGTAGTCTGGTATGTATACATTTCCAGCATCTAGTGTAAAGTCTTCTCAGAAGAGTAGAGTATTGCTAAAACTAACCATACCCTTAGTGAGATGGCAAAATCCACACCACAGTTCCAGACAGTGTCTTAACCTGAGGTAAATAAAGTATTGCGGCACTGAAGGTTTTTAGTATGTGCTTGTTAAGTGATTGTTAGCTCTTGCACACAATAACTACTTCAAATAACAAATATCACCATGCTTTAGCCTTCTGTCTATATTTGCATTGGGTAGGCAAGAACAAACACATTCATTATAGCTATTAACAGGAGGCAAGCGTAGCACAAAAACTGGGTGTATCAAAGTCAATATAAATTTTGGACATTTTGGGAAATAAAGAAGACAGAAACAGTGAATTACAGGTGAGAAATTCAAGAGCAGCAAAAAAATTGCCAGTGTATTGAGAAATCAGTAGAAAAACATACACTGTAGAATGTAAATCTCACACTATTAAACTTTTACTGCGTAAAGCAGCAACAAATATTTGTTTTGAGTTTGTCACACCACAGAAAAAATGTATTATTAACCCCTTAGCCAAATTTAAACAATTAAAATAATCGACAAGTATATAAAATTCAGTTTCAAAACTGTCAAAACAAGCACTATTCTTTGCTCTGAAATGCTGGGGGAATGGTCATTTCTCCCTTCTATGCAAGGCATAGCTAGTGTAAGCTAATGGATAGCCTGTAGTGAGTTAGCCCTGTTCTGTATGCAGCCATTCCAGCTAATGTATCTTGCGGAGACACATCAAACTTACCTTGTGTGGTCTTTCAAGGTGAGTAGGCTTGGTTACTCTCACTGTTAGTGCTGTTAGCTGAGCTGAAGTTGTCGAAGCAGGCTTTGTCTGAGGAGGGCTGCTGAGCCGTAATGGGAGCCGGGGTTCACAGTGTGAAATATAGCCACTGGGCACTGACCAAGCTGAAGCTAATTTGCTCTAGTTTTTAGAATGTTACAGTATTAGGGGACGGGTATGGCTCCAGTATGACCTGGAGTCTAATTTCAGGCCCACCGAAAAATGATAACAGTTTAACAGTCTAACTCTACCATTCAGTACTACATAGTTCACAGTCACAGTCACATGTTTTCAGACATTAAAGACATTATTTTCTTCCATGTATAATGTGTTTGAAATATATGTCTGTATGTCCTTTTTATGGACTTTAATGGACAGATAAAATAACATGACTGGAATGTTAAAAAAATGAGCAGAAATTAAAAAATCTGATATTCCAAAGAATGCTCAGAAGTGTCATTGATTAGGTTTGCATAATATATTGACCTGGCTCTGTCATCTCTGTTGCTCATCTAACTAATAATATTCACAGGTTAATTCAAATTTTGCAGATATTTCCTAGAAAGTAAAAAAAAAACATACTGAAACAGAGAGTTGATCAAAACTAAATCCCCAACTTACACTCAGTGAAGTGTTTCCTATTGTGTAAGAGATGAAAAATATTTGAAAGGAAAAAATGGTTATTTCTCTTTCTACTTTATTGTAAAACTATCCCTCTGGTTTCTTTGTTTTTTAGCAAAGTGTGTGGAGAACAAAGGTGGTATTTTCATGTGGTAAAATTGGAAAATGGCTCTGTTTGAATTTTCTAAAACAATATTCACTATTGGAATTGTGTTTCATAGAGAATAAATAAATCAGGACCATGATAGTATATCATCTATCCTGGTTAAGAAGTATCCCCAGCATGAAACACAACTGAGGCTGTGAGGCGGGTTGTAGATTTTATTAATTAACTTTATTATTATTAACTTTTTTTTTAGATTTCCTCAGATGATAATTTGCAGCAAACATTAGTTGTGCTTCTAAAGTAACAAACACATAATGTGGTTTGATGTGTTAACAGAGTGGTTTGATGTGTTACACAAAATGGTGTTTGAGAGATTGTTTACCGATAATTGTGTGATAAGGTTTTGGATTATTATTTTCCATTTGTGGCAGAGATGTACATGGAGGGCATCATATTGCAAAAAAACTATCCAATGAATTGGACACATGGCATCCCCTGATTCCTATCACCAACACTAAGAAGAAATCCGACACATTCTCTACAAGGACCCATTTCACCTTAAAACCCCTCTGAATTACTTTGTTAAAATGATTAAATTATGCGGAAATGTGGAAAAATCTATGGAATTTCTCTTTAATGTCCTGTCAATGCGGTCCTTGTATGAGCCAGTAACCACTAGTTCATAATCAGATGCATTCTGATGTGGTGTGCGTAGTCTTTTAGACAATGTCTCTGAAAGGTTTGTATTTTTATTTCTCTGGTCTTGCCAGCACACACTCTTTTAAATCTGGTATATCTCCACACTCTCCTTAATCTGGTATACCATACACAGTGCACAAAATGACTCGTTCTGGATCTTGTACAATTGCAAATATTAAAACAGATCAAGAATGTCATGTCCACAAGATTTTCTGTTAATCATAAATAAGTACTTTAACAGTTAGAATTCTGTATATACAGTCATATTCTTAAATGTGAACATGTGAAATAACACATGAAAATATGATAGCACATCCTCTACAGGGAGAATAGGGTAAAATATTTAAGCAAAGCCTGAGTGAAAAATGTAAGATATAAATCTAACAACATAGTTTAAAAACGTCTATCTGAGTGGTGGTCGATTGGGTGTAGTTAATGAGCAGTCTGATTGACAGTTGTCTGTCCAATACTCCCAGCCTGGGAGGGTTACTTTTAAAATGTATTCCACTACAGAATGCAAAATACATGCCCTAAAATGTCATTTGTAACATATAACATTAGATTACTTAATGTGATTAATGTATTCTAAACACTTTGAAATACTTTAACATTTTCTTACATCTTAAAACTGTATGCCTGGCAATCGCACTCTGCTTATTCTGTTGTGTTCTTCTACTGGCACATATTAATAAATTGTTTTTTTATGGTTAGAAGAATAAAGTAGGTTGTACTGTAAAGGTTGCTGTCTAAAAATCACAAGACCTCGGAGGTAGTGATGCTTTCATTACACTTACAGATTCTAAGTGATTATCTGTGTCTCCTATACTACCCACGTTATATCTTAGGCTAGACATTTCAACAGGAGCAAGCAGTGTGCAGAAACATTTAATCATGTAATCATTTTTCAAAGCAGCCTTAAGCAAGAATGCCAGTAGCAGATAGCCTATATTGTCTGTAACCTTCGAACTGCATACCACATAAAGCTAAAGCATTAATTCTGATGTCAGCTAATGTTAAATTACGAATTGACAATCTCATTTATGCTAACTG
This sequence comes from Semaprochilodus insignis, assembly GCA_034552555.1. Lineage (NCBI taxonomy): Eukaryota > Metazoa > Chordata > Actinopteri > Characiformes > Prochilodontidae > Semaprochilodus > Semaprochilodus insignis. The sequence continues at coordinate 13,479,529 of CM067488.1, forward strand.
ATAGATAGCTGTTTGACATGCTAGCTAGCGTTAGTTAGGATATAGGAGATTGTCAATTGACGATTCGACTAAGTAGGTAGCTACCTATAGCTATAAAGAGTTAGGATAACCTAGCTAACCAATAAGCTGCAGGCGGCAAGTCGCTGACACCGCCCCAGGTTTGTTTTATGGGCGTGTTTGAGGCTGCTCGTGTGGGCGTGTACAAGATCCAGGAAAAGCTAGCTAGTTTTTAAACCACATATTATTATCGTTGAACGAACCTGTATGGAAACTTAACTGTTTGCATTCGTGGCAACTTTTTGGCCCTAGCTAGTGACTTAAGTCCCCAGAGACACCAACAATATCCTCTAATTTCTTCCACACTTATTTTTTCTTCAAATGTATATGTGCAAAGGTGCATCATATAAACTGGGGAAAGAAGAAACAGCGGTTATGAGCTTCTCTTCCATGTTTACCAGCACACTGCTGTGAATAGAGAATGCTGTGTGTGTAAAAGAAGGAATGGACAAATTAACCACATTGGTGTTCGGATAAACAAATAAACAATCTACAGGCAGCTACAGGTGGTCTAGCTTGCTAGCTTTTGGTTAAGCTTTGTTAGTTTTAGCTCGCTAAGTTTTTCTGACTGTGAAACTGATTATATTATGTGGGTCAACAAATCAACAGTACTTAGAAAAACAACAGAACATGTTATGTATAGCAGTCAAACTTTGGCACGGTCCTTCAGTTAGCTTGTCTTTTACCACATTTCCTGTCCCTAATGGAAGCTGAAGTGCATGTACTCAACTGCATATCACAAAGAAAATAAAATGTTGAAAAATTACAAAAGGCGTTTTTAAGGGGAACAGCTTGTTGTTTACTATGCTTCAGCTGCTCAGCCGGCATATGTGGCGCCTACTTGCGCCGAGAGCAGGATCCTGCTGTATGAATCAATGGGTGAATTGTCTCTTTAAGAAGGGAGAGGGCGGGGTCGAGCGCAGCACCGCCCATCGATCTCTCCCTGTCGGCCTTCCTTGATGCCCGTGTCACACGCTGCTGTTGGGGATGAAGGTTTGGGAGAGCAGCCTGAATTGTGTACTGTGAGAGGGGATGTTCGGGCGGACGTCTCCTCTGTATAGTTTTTATTTCTGTGTCTTTTCTTTTATGTTCTTCTTGTTGAGACCGCTTCGGCAGTGAGGGTGGGACACATCCGTTTGCTTTTTTTGTAGTTCACACATTGTGGGCCAGCTGCTGCTGCTGCTGTTTCTGGGGGCTTTTATTTATTTATTTATTTATTTTCCTGGAAATGTGCGCGGATGACTCTTTGAAGGAGACCCTGTTGGTGAGGGAGTGGTTCGTTTCACCCGAAAGGCGCCGATCTGCTGGGAGAAGAGAAGAAAAGACTTCTTGAGAGACACGCACTAGCCCGTCTGATTCCTCCTCTTTGTGTTTTTTTTTCCTTCGACTCGAAGGTAGAAGACGAAGAAAGAGTGAGTGGGCTAGTGCTGGGAAACCGTGCTGATACATTCAGCCTGGGGACACAATAATGGAAACACTGAATGGGACTTTTTATCGCTTGTCAGCAGACAGAATGAGCCGTTGTTCCAGCCAGATTAACACAAACACGAGCGCCGTGTAGACACAGACTTTACCGCTGGACACCGTCTCTCCTTCCTCTCCTCAGCACACAGGGCGGTGACACGACACAACACAAGCTCCGACTGTGACTGGAAATGCGGATTACTGAAGCTGATAGGGCTGAACGATCTGAGGAAAATATCTATTAGCGATATTTTGACTAGTATTGTGATTTTAATTGTGAAATTTTCCATAAATTAAGGTTCAGGTCTGATGACCAGAATATCAGCCTTCTCTGGTTTAAGGCTTGACCCCTAAATGTAGTGTGCAAGACTGCCAGTGAGTTTTGGTTGTGATGTCACAACACATGGTGGTTTCATTAACTCGATTGGTGTAAGTGCTTTGCAGGCAGTTCACAGGGTCTGTTATTAGGTTAAATTTCCCCTTGTCAAGCTTAACCCAACATTGTTGATAATATGAGCTATAATTGCAGCTTTGTGATTTGAAAATATAATTGAAAATAAATATATTTTTCGATATAAACGCGATTAATCGTTCAGCCCTATTCAAGCACACCACCCGGGCAGAAGAAAAGCACCTAGACTAGCCTGCAGTCTGTCTGTCTGTCTGACTGAGTGACTCAGTGAAGGCAGTGGCTGCTGCTGCCTTGAGGAAGAACAGTGGGTGGGAGATGCAGGGGGGCAAATGATGGTAGATTTGCCTCTCTGGTACGTTTTGTACATATATAAACTGAAGGAATACCTAAAGTGTCATCGTTGGGAGTGAAGAGCTCAGGGACAATGTCTTCTCGTGCAGCACTACAGCCTGGGAACGACAGAAATTCAGACCATGTAAGTAAAGTCAAGTCTTCACAGCTCGAATAGTTTCCACTCGCTAAAAGCAGTCCGTCACTTTCAGGCCTGGGAATCAGGGATAAGTGTAGGCTTTAGCACAGAGCAGAGAGGCTACTGAAGGCCAGACAGATCTGGCCCAGCGTACGATGAGGAGATGTCTGTTTAAACAGATGTGATGTAGTGTAGGTACGATGCAAGTTATGAACTCCCTCAGAGTGACCACAGTCCTTCCTGAAAGAGAAAAGAAGCCTACACTCATGCAGAAAGCATTACAGTGACCGTCACTGTGTCTCTTCCTTCAACATGAGGCTATACTGATACACACATTCAGATGCTCATTACGATTGATATTGCTTCAAAACAAAGATTGTAAAATAGTATGTTTCATGGTGACCCACCCACCCCAGTCATATTCTTTTATATTGAATGTATGCAGGAAAAGATGTATAAATACGTAACCTTTTTGATGGGTGGCTTGGGGGTCCTGAGAGTCTGCTTATACCACATGTAGCAAGAAACATCTGTGTATATTCTTGTGAGCTATAAGCTAGTCTCACATTGCCAGATTCAACTGAGACACAAAACGATCAGTCATTATTTGGCATGACTAATAGAAGTAAGCAGTTTTGAAAATGGTGTTACGACATAAACAGTCCCTCTGGAAACACAGTGATAAATGCAGGGCTGAGTGTCTGTGGCCGAGATTACTGTTCTCTAGGATGGAACAATAAAATTTTGATTCAACCATACGTGTAAGTTCAAATTGCCAATCGGAACAGAGCTGACAGAATCCTGACCGTGTGGCCATTTAACCACATATTTAAGACACTCAACATTAACTATTCCAAATGAGAGGCATTTAAACTGTGTGGGTTATCAGCTATGCAGCTCTAAATTTCAGTTCAGTGTTATTTCATCCATTTTCCTGATTATTTGTTTTTTTCTCCCAATCCTGTATTTTGCTACAGAACTGTCTGACATGTTACAAAGCTCAGGCCTCCTGTGGGCCGAAGCCCTTTTTGTGCTCTGTCTAACAGGCTGGCATGATTCAGCAGCCAGCTAATGTCCTTTGAAATGCTGTATTGAAAATGGAGAGTTGTTGTGTTAAAAAGGTAAACTAGTACTGATATAAAGACCTGATATACGGCCGTTAATTCTGTTAGAAAGTCCATTCTCATGTTTCTTCCCTACGTTTTATAGTATACTCTTTCCAACCCTTAGTTTACACCGATAAATACGCTGTGTAGGGTATGCTGGGCATATTTGGTGAAATAAGTAAATGAAAATGTAGGTTTGCTTCACAGTGTCAGTGTGCTACCGCTTCTAGGGTTCCTGAATCTTCTTGCGGTTATATATGGGGGGAGGGGGGCGGTGGCAAAAACATGCATTAAGCTAATGAGTTTAGCATTTAGCCTAACCTTATTGGGCTGTTTATCACTGTGCATAACTCTTAACCGCTGTCATCAAACTGTGCTGAGTTAGGCCTGTGTCATCTTTATTTATATGTTTACCAAATGAAACACCTTTACAATTAAATAACAATTTTACATTTTACACATCTTCATATGCATATATCTGCTATATAATTAACTGGCTGTTTCATGTGTAGGTATAGCAAAGGGAGTTGGTTGGGCCGTTTCCCTTTGCCATCCCCATTGCATTAATACCATTCAGTCATCTTGTGTGTCTACTACGTGCATTTTAATAATATCTATATTTAAGATTCAAGCATACATGATATGGGTACAGCAATGATCTTGTCGAGTTTTATGTGCTCTGGAGAAAGGTATGTATTTGTACCTTTTCCAAACATAATGTTTTAAAAAAGGTTGGAGTTAACCGACAATAAAATTAAATGAAATATGGTACAATTATGTGCCATATTCCATCGTAAATGGTACAGTTTGATACCTTTTTCTGAGAGTGTAGGGACTTTTTGACCTGTATTATTCCACATTGTACATGTTTATTTCATTCCCCTCACTGATTCTTCTTAGTATTGAAACGCTGATCCATTGCTTCCAGACTGCGCTACCCCAATAAAATACGCTTAACTGTTAGCATGTGGATATTGATCTCATGCCTCATTGTTGACCAGTCATCTGTCTTCTCATCCACAAGAGCTGGTCTTGGGAACTTAAGATGATTTTGTATAGTCATGCACAGTTCAGTGCTCCAGATCATTTACATTTATTCACTTCTTATCCAGAGAGCATAGGAAATGAGTGAAAGCCAAACAAATACAAAGCATCCAGAGAGCCTGCAAGGATGGTTCAGCTATAAACAGCCCTGTTATGGCTAAAAGACTGTACATCAGCTTATTGCAGTTTAGAAAATTGGCTAACGATTTGAATCAGTTGTGTTAAAGTTTGCCAAGTACTGAACTTAGCATTGCACTGCAGAGTTTGACACTCTTCCTGTGTAAACACCTGGAGCGACAGTATTAAGTATGAGGAGGCAGCATTTAGTTCCAATCGTAACCATTGTATTATGATCACTTAATGCTTTGTAAACATACAATTCTCCTCCCTCTGCCTCCACCCTAATGACATACTGCCATGTCTCCCAGTGGTCGTAACGGCATGTGTAATTAAGATGAGACCAGAGACTAGATCTAAATAAAAGTCCTTCTTATTGCATTGGGATTCGTGTTGCAGAAAGAGGTCGGGCACAGACGTCACCCATTCATACTTTAATCATATGCTTTGGGTGCCTGGAAACGTGCTTCAGGAAAGAATGAGGAAAACATTTAACAGCCAGCGGCATCACACACATTTTTACATTGCAAACATTCTTGTCACAGGATTTTGGGTTGAGTTCAGAAAGTGAAAGTTTTCCCCCGGGACTATTATAACTCATGATGGTCTGTCTGCTTAAATGTAACAACCAGAATAATAATAATTTGAGCTTTTAAAGGACGTATTGGTAAGATAATCTCCCGCAGGCTTATCTGGGACCTAAACAGCCCTTTTAGAAAGGGATGCACTTTTAGGTTTAATGATGCACTGGTAATGGTTTTTAGAGGTTTTTTTTATCCAAATGGCTTTGTGTAATATCAGTTTTCTTTTTTCAAGACATTTTATTAATATTGCCAATAAAATCACGTTAGACGAAACTAAGGCTAGATCTTTTAAAATTATATTTATTATTTTTTTGGTCTGGGATTGGTCTTTTAGGCTGGGGGCGCAATGTAAGAAACAGTGAAAAAAAACAGCATTGGTTCAAAAATTCTTAGTTAGGTCACAGGCTCTCAGGCTTGTCGATGAATTTTGAGTGTTCTGACTATTTTATGAGGTCAGTAATAATTAACACAGTTGCCTATAATGTGTCTAAATCTGTGTGAATCTTGTTCCTCTGGCCCACAGTGTACATGTAGACAGTATATCTTATGGATGCCTTCCCAGCATCAAATAAATAATCAATATTTTTCACCACATTCTCCTTTGCATGCAAACTGGGAAGACCTAATCTTGGGTAACGCTTCTGTAAGCATTTCCCTGATCAATCACAGTGCTGATGTCTGTGCCTACACAACAAGTTAAAGCTAACCCAGCATATATAAAAGCTAGTGAGTTAGACCTCCTGTCTATAGTTGAATGCTGCCTGTTTTTCCATCACCAAAATCGTTACTTTGTCTGTTCCTTCAGTCATTCTTACTTACTGTTATATTAAAGCTGGATAATGACTGGAGAATAAGGAGTGTCAGACACTTGCTGGATTTTTAATTTTTTGCTCAAGTTTAGAATCATGCAAACATTTGTAATATTTTACTCTGTGTTTTCTGGAACTTTAGCATAACATGAAATCATTATTTACCCTTTGATACTTTGATAACCAGTATTGTGGTTACATTGGCTTCAGATACCTGAGAGCTCAGATGATCTCAGATGCCTGAGAATTCAACTGGACTGGAAAGTGATGACCTATAAAAACACATCACTACTATTTAAGCAATGGCAACACAGTAAAATAGTCCTAGACAAGTTTATTCAAGATTATTCGGATTCTATTCCTTAACAGTCCTTACCATAAAATTGTCCAGGGTTGGAAATGATACATTTTTGCCCTTGTTGTCATAGTATAATTATGCCTGTTTTCAATTCACTGTTTTTGTGACATCATAGACTCACATATATTCACCTTGGCAGCCTACAGCAGTTTAGCTTTTTGAGCGTCTTTAATATTCCTCTAATGACGTTACTGCATTACCAAAAGAGTCTGAAATGAACACATCAGGACCAGCAGAGCTCAGTGAAGGTGACCAGAGGCTGAGACATGGGAACTGATAGCACAGAGCAAACAGTCTAGGAAGTACGTCAAGAGAGAGAAAGCAATCTGGCAGATTATGCAAACCTCTTGTCTGACCACTAAGCAAGAACTAAGTGTCAAAACAGAGAAGCCAGGGTGTTCTGCACAGGCTATGTAGGTCAGAAGACGATCAAGTTATTTCTCCCGTGCAGGACTGTTCTACAGTGCACAACCTGATGAAGGAGTCTAGACCGTTTGCCTTTTTGTAGGTCATTGTGTCCTGGTGAAAACAGCTAACTTAAGAACAAACTCTTTCTCTGAGTCTGCTTAGCATCAGATCTCACTCTTGATGTTTACAGAAGCTTAATCGTCTGGGTTTTTTGTTGATTAGCTGTTAAGAGTGGAAGGAAGGATAAAGAGAAGTTTGCAAGAAGTTGTGTAAGACTGCTGCTTATTACTTCACACTGTGGCATTGTTGCATAGGAAACAGCTAACTTGAGCATTTTTGCCAGAGATGCAGGTCCTGCATTATAGGTGACTGCATCGTATGAGGGCCGGCCGTTTAGCAAGCTGGAAATCTGAACGTTTGGACTGTAAATATGAGGGAAGCACTGAACATAAAGTTTTATGGCCAGTTGCAATTATGATTCTTTACAGGCACATTGTACAAATGTAGGACAGTTATTTTGTTAGTTTGTTGTGCCTTAGTGGCTAAATTAAAGTAGGGTGCACAATGGTGGACATTTTCACACCGACAGCAAGCCTGAAAAAGCATGTAGATGTGTGTGGTGTTTGTGGAGAACACATTACATACAGGAAAAATAAACACTCCCTCTTTCAAGGGAAAAACAGTTCCATTAGATAACAACGGTGTCTTTCAAGCTGGGTTGGTTTGCTTATCGATTGTACTAGGGGAATAAGGCGGTTTTCCTAGGGTGTACCTAGTTTTCCATCAGAATTGCAGTATGAAAAAGNAAAACAGTTCCATTAGATAACAACGGTGTCTTTCAAGCTGGGTTGGTTTGCTTATCGATTGTACTAGGGGAATAAGGCGGTTTTCCTAGGGTGTACATAGTTTTACATCAGAATTGCAGTATGAAAAAGTACAATTTTAAAATAATAAGAACTCAGTTTTATTAATTATAAATAATGAATGAAATAATAATTATACATTATTCTAAAATATTATTAGCATATTTATTAAATATTATGAATCAAAGTTTTAGGTGGGGAAATTATACCTAATGATCTTGTGACCTGGCAGTCTGGCACAGTGCATTCAAGCCTCAAGCATGTGAGGTGAGGAAACAAAAGACCTGGATTTTCTCATTTATAGAAAATCGCAATATTGGACAGAAAAATCCCAGTTGGCTTTGTTTTGCAAAGGATTCCCAGTGCTGGAAGTTCAACCAGAAGTTATTTTTATGATTGTTATGAGCCTTACGAGGCTACCCAGATGGGCCAACGTCAAAATGATAAATCGTCAGATTACCGATCACGTCTGGAGCAAAAAATCGGGCAGTTCCGATTTTAGTCAGTTCTGTTTCTGGATCTTTAGTAAATACAGATGATATGGGAGCTTTACTCTCAGGCCCCAGAATGGAGTAAGGCACATAAGAGCGATAAAGCAACCTAAATCATCAATGATTCCTGTATAAGGACTGTGAGTCATGATCATAAATATGTGTTGGTGGGTGTGTGTTTATAGACAGTAGTCGTTTGTGTGTGATTGAGCTTCACTTATTGAATCACGAACAATGAATCTGATCCTCAAACTGTAAAAAAAAAAAAAAAAAAACTGGACAATTTTATGTCCACTACCCAACTGGCGGAAAAACACTAAGACACCGTTTTTCCTCAGGGTTCCTCAGGAAAAGCCAGACAACCAGCCATTAGCTGCATACCTCAGCTAATCTAACACAGAGGTCAGACAGGCTGGGAAAGCACAGGCCCAGTGGCATGTTTCTTAGAAACCCCTGAAACTGTATGAACCATTTCTGTTCTGTAAGTAAGAAAGGCAGAAGGTGCTGATTTGTTGTGAAGACAACCACAGAGGTGTATTGTTACTATCAGCTCAGAACCCTTGTAGTAGATTTATTTATTTGCTGTTTATTCATTCATGCCATTTGAAAACAGCAGTTGTCTGAACATGTGACAATGAATTGGACCAATTGAAATGCTTCAATATGACTTGGAATACAGTCTGGTTCCATTAACGCACATTAAGGTTAAGAATGTTTTTCATTCTCCTGTGAGTGCAGTCCGTAAGTATTGGGACAGTGACCTTTTTTGTTGTACTAACTCAGCACCTGGTGTTTAAATTGGGTATTAAACCCATCAGTCTTGCAAGACCCATGTAGGAATTACAGTCATATTTCAGATACTTCCAGTTTGTGCTTTAATTGGTTTATTATAGGGTTGGGTGACATGACAAAAATGCACTCATCGGCAAAAGAATAGCTGCACCTGAAGGAGGTGTCAGATTGCAATGGAAGGAAGATAAAGGTTACCAGGAACAATAAATGATGATAAATTTAGACTGATATGGGCAATATTTATTAAGATACATATAGTAAGGAGTTGGGCCACCATGTTTGCTAGACATCTTGGCATGGAGTTGTAAAGGTTCCTAATGGTGTCCTGCAATAATCCACCCCATGCAGCTTCAATATTCTCACACAATTCCTGCAGATTTTGTGGTAGGGGTGGAGTGACACCATGCCTTTTTTCATGTGTGACATGTGACAACAAACCGTTCATCTCGGCGCTGACCATGGTACCTCCACACATGGATTCATTGGTCGTCTCTACCAAAGACAAAAGCGGGACTCTTCACTGAAGATGACCCGCTGCCATTCACTCCATGACAGTGGCATGACACCATTGTGGACTTCGGCGACGATGTCAAACCTACCCATCAAGTTGGTTGATTCCTTATGGGTGCAACTATCTGTGCAACTTTTTTCTTTGACGATGAGTGTTTAAGCTCACAATACTTCATGAGACATTTTCACAATACACCAGATGCATCACGGTTTTCCACACAAATCAGACAAAAAGAACCAGTAGTGCCATGTTTAATGAAAGGCTATTAAAAACTATTAACGTTTTGTTATGCAACGTTTTATGTACTGTGCTGCACTGAAATTAGTTCAACAGTGCTATTTGTGCTGTCTTTATAATGCAGCAGGCAGTTGGCCGGTGTTTTTTAGGTACTGGCGATAGCCACAGTGTGTTCAGAAAGGCATATTGTGATGTATTGTGATGTCTTTTATAACAATAAAGATAAATATCTTCATATTGCCCACCACTAGTTAAAGGGTTGTTAGTAACAGGGTAAACTACATCAGCTGGTCATAATTGTCACAACACCTAAGCAGTTTGCAGTATTCCTGTGATAGTTGCTGTGTTGGTTGGTCATGAATGGGCTGTTGACGAATGGGCTTTATTTAACAAACATTAGAACTCATTGTTCCAATGCAGAAAGAGCAAATGAAAAAACACTATAATAACAGCTTTATTTGGTGCCTTTGGCTGTCCAGGTATTGCATCATGATTTTGTTTGCCGTGCTGATTGTGGCGATTGACAGCTGATGCTGGTGGCGTCCCTTTGTGTATTGGGAGAGGAGTGGAGGTGGGGGGATGGGTGCTCTGTGCACAGTGCATTTACCAGATGGGTCTCAGCTTGAGCTTTTTGTTTGGCCCTCTCATCTGATGCCAAGGTGAGACTTCTCAAGCTGCCTGAACGCTCTCTGTCACTGGCTGTTGATCTGTCAGAGTCCTGTATTGCTTACCACGGCTGCTGGGCTACGTTACCAAAGCAAAAGTCATGTGTGCCGTTTAGACTGGGGCACTACACTCATAAAGCATGAGTCAGTACAGAAGCAATGGCTTAGCAGGCTTTGTGGGTCATATGTTAAACAGAGGGAGACTGCAGCTTTGCACAAATGAAGAAACGTTCCCTCCCTGAAAAGGATTTTAAATTATTCACGCCAAAATGAAACCGTGAGCTTGCTTTAAACCAGGTCCACCTTGTTTAGTCACCGACCGAAAGCGCAAGGCCAATATAGCATTAAATTGCCATGTCTAAATTTATATCCAACAGAACATTAGAGCTTTTCGAGGATCTCTCATGTGTGCCCTTACATTGGTAACAGAGTTCCTGACTTCTCTTTTTTCAACGTATGGTCACTTACTGAAAGACCTGTAGAAATGGATTACTACACCTACATTACTTGGAACCAAATCATGTTACTGTAATGTATATTATTATTAAATGTATATTTACATAAACGTAAATGTACATTATTACTATTATTATTAAGAACAACATTAACATCACCATTAATATTGTTTTGGAGATAAAAGGTTTTGATAAGACATTGGCAATAGACAGTGCAGTCCAAATATTTAGACTTAGCTATATACTCTATACGTTGGATTAGGTCGTTCAAATGGGCACATTAGCCAAAATGAAAAATGTATCTGGTGAAAATGTTCCTGGTTTTGCCTATAGTGATGTCACAGGCAAGATGTTGTGGCTTAAAGACAAGGAAAACTCCCTTCTGATGATGTAACTTGAAGGTGGGAGGAACTAAATTGAAACAGTTTTGGGGCACATACTTTAAGGGCACACTATGTTTACCTATTTGTTTTCCACAAGCTTGCCAACCCAGATGGCAGCCAGATAACTAACGTTACTGCTAGAAGGTTGAATACCATGTCTGTGTTTATCAATGGCTGTGCCATCAGGCAGGATTACATTATTGCTGTGGGGTGGGGTTTGCAGTGGTTGTATGATGTATTTGCAAAATGATGGCTGGGAGAACTTTGATGAATGAAAACATAAGAAATATGCAAAATCATGAATTCGGTAAAACCAGTAAGGCTGAGTTATGCAGTGCTGTAATATAGCTTAATAGCTTTCAAGCAGTGCACGAAAAAGGGTTTATACTTTGAATTTTGCTCAGTAATGGCAGCTTTTCAGGGCGTTTGGTAATGGTTCTCATAGTTTATGCCTAACCAGGCAAAATGTGATGGAAGCAGCTGCATGATTATCTTAAAACATTTAAATGCGCTTCTGATTAGTCTGTTTCATCTACAGGCAGTTTACAAGCTCTGATATTATGTTAACATTCTCCATATAAGACACGTTTTTAATAAAATGGCCTTTAATTAAAATTGCAGCTCTTGTGATTTGAAAACTGCACTCTCTTAAATTGAGATTTTGATCTTTCAGCTCTAAGTAACAGTGTATGATTTTGGAATTGTCCAAAGTCACCCTACAGCATGGCTGCTGTGAGCAGTCAGGATTGATTGTTGCTCAGTCATCACTTTCAGGGAAAAGTCAGAAGAGGTTCAAATGAGGAACTTGCACATTTTGGGTGTAACACTGTTGTGGAAAACAGGACATAGAGCTGAGAGAGTGGAGGGAGAGCAGATGACTGATGTGGTGGAGCAGCCGGATGTGTGTGACTGGAAGAACAGACCCTGACCCGTCCCCTCTGCTGTACTCCTGTCCTACACCAGGCAGGATGCTGCCCTAAGGGAAGGTCTATTGTCCAGGGCTGGGGCGGGGGCTCCATAATCATGGGACTTCAGTGAAGTGTTTAAAATGAAGTTGAGCTTCACAAGCCTGTACCAGAGGAGGCTTGTTGTGTTTAAGCAACTTCGAAGTACTCTGGTTCCTCATTTGTGGTATGAAAAAATGTGATGTGGGTTAGAAAACAAGTGCTCAACAGCCAGACTGCTAAAGGGAAGTTCCACTCTGTTTTCAAAATGTATGCATAAATAATCTATGGAGCTGTAAGCAAAGTAATTCAGAGTGGTTTGATGTAAAGTAGTTCATTGCAGAGAAAAAGACCAACTCTGTGTGTTAAGGCAGCCTAACTTTCTGTGAAGGAGCTTTTGAAGGGATTGAACACCAGACGTCTGGTTCCTATCACCATCACAGTGAACAATAGTGAACAATTATGTGTACGTTTTGAGATCTCTTCCCCTTTAAGGTAGAAAACATGAATAGTATTTGCAGTTAATGTATACGCATATTAGGTCAAATTAGCTTTGGAGAGTTGACAGAGTAGTGAAGATCATTCATCAAGTTAGAGTTAATAATATTTTTAAAATAGAAGAGACCTCCACTGAGGCGCACAGTGTGACTTTATAAGGGAGTCAACGTCATCTGTTTCTGCTCCACCTAGCGTGCCTTTTGTTCCCACACAATCAGCTTGCGTCGTTTCCATTTAAAGCTGTGTATCCTCTCATTTGTTGATGGTTTTATGCCAGGGCGAGCTTTACAGACAGGCTGAAAAGTGGTTGTTTTTCTGGTTCTGCCTTCTTTGTGGATTGGGTAATTCCTATTCCTATTCCGATGAGTTGTTTCGGATGTAATAGAAATTGGAGTTCTGTGACGGGCCAATTGAACTATCTATGCTCCACCCACAAATGTTGTCTTTCATTGTAACTCTTTGGATAAGCTTTACAGAACCTTTGCAAAAATGTCATTCCAACTGTAGCAACTGCATAAATGATTCCCTTTGGAATAAGTGCGCTTGTTTAGAGTGGCTACATAGCTCTGAGCTTTGCGTTGACAATGCTGCACTACCGACTGAAGCACTAATTGAAACTAGGCAGACAGAAAATTATGTTGCTCAATGACACGGCGAAAAAATTACAGCCAATGTAAAATATCAGTGTAATCTCAGTGTGAATCACATACAAAATAAATGGCATTTGAAATTGAGAACAGACTAGTTGTGTGCTTCCATTTCTCAGATTGAATGGTATTTTTACTGCCGTTGTGTAAAGCTTTTCCCACTTCGCAGCAGTAACTATGAAAGAGCGCATACATAGGAGAAACCTGGATAGATCAATTGAAATGCATCATCATCTTGACATCCTCTTGTTCTTAGCAAGGTGTGACTTTTGGTGGGGAGAGATCTCCTCCTCCTCCTCCTCCTCCTCCTCCTCCTCCCCCCCGTGCTAAATTGCCTTTCTCTAAACCCCGTCGTGCCTGCAGTGAACTACTGGTCTACCCCCCACGTCCACGTTCCCACCCCCACGCTCCTGAATAAATTGGTGTGGCAATCAGAGAGGGAGGGTGTGGGAGAATCGATGTGCTCTCCTTGAAAGGGAAAAATGAAAGGGGGGTGGTGGAAAGGACAGCCACAGACTGTAGTGCTGGGCAGAAATGAGAAAAAGATAGCGGCATGATGAATGAGGTAAATGACGGGGTAGTTTGAAAGTGTATATGTATGTTGGTGTGTTTGTGAAGGGTTGTGAAGGGCAGTAGGACCTGACTAAGCATTTCAGTGTCTCCTGTCACATGGAGGTCAGAGCTGGGCTGTAGATAATCATCAGCCTTGGGGGACAGGAGGTCCAGCAGAGAGTGACGCAGCAGACAGGACATAGGAAAAGTTATAGGAATATTTTTTTTTCTTCCTGACTGTAAATGTGGTCAATGTGAAGTCTGCATCTTTAGTTTTCAACTGGGATTATGAGGCCAGCAGGTAAAGTAACAAGTTAGCTGTATAGCTAACAAGTAAAAAAAAACAAAACTTGGAAGTAGCAAAAGCATTGTACTAATTGCGTGCCTAAGTCACCACACTTGCATCATATCAGATAGAGTTAAACTGGTCCAGCTGGTGTGGTTTCTGACTTTGTACAACATGCTGTTATCTGTAAAAATGGAAATTGCATAGCTGTCATGATACTTCAGGAAGTTTTCACAATGCACAATGTGTTGCAATATTTATTTTTTCAGAGATCTGAAAAAAAAACCAGACAAAGTAGGGCCACTTTTTTTAACAACGTTTTTATTTGAATTCACAGTAATTACAAATTCAGACATGTACACAAACCCTCACGCAAATATACAAACATATGTCCACGTAAATACATTTTCTGGGGACAAATATTGGACCAACCCCCATTTTAAATATGATCCTTCACAAACCAAATAACATTACAAAGTTTAGGTATAGACCGTTCCAAAATCAGAATATCCAAAAATACTGTAGCCATATTTCCTTAAAAACATATTATTCTCATAGTGCTGCATCAGAAAGGCCTTTATTGACGATGTTAAGCCTGCTACCAGAACTTTCCTTTTTGGATAATGTAAAGTAGTGCCACATTTAAAAAAATGTATGAATACAATGATTTTTAGTTAACATTACAAATACTGTACCACAGAAAATAAAACTAAGAGCTAATTATACTCTCTAATCAAACATGCTGTAGAGATGTATTTTTATTTATTTTTATTGTCCAGCCCTACTAGAAACTGTTGCAGCGGTTAGAGAGGAGTATGAATACTGACACTTCGACACAGATTACTGAGCAACACATTTTCCAATACACTGGGTGTGGTTAATCCAGAATTGAGTGTGATGTGCAGGAACTGAGTATATTTACTCACTCCAGCACATTGCACACTAATCAAGAAGTACTGACCTTAAAAACATGCATGTGAAGTGGGGAAATTTAGACAGCCAATTACCTCTCTCAGTTACCTCCATCCTGGAACAAACATGCTTATTAACATGCTTACTGAGATTGATATGACTGACCGTATAGAAATGGTAATGAAGTAATTTAATCGGTGCATAAATGTTTGACTTTCAGCACCCAGCCATTATTGGCATCCATTTGAATTCTGAATGGTGGCCACAGTTTTAGGCATAACAGTTCAAGAAACCATATAAACCAAAAACACCTTGTTATAGTTAAGCAAATGTGGTGATTTTGGCATATCCAGTGTTCTCAGGTGGTTAAAGACTTTTAGTTTCATAGTGAAACTAAAGAAGCTAACTTCAGACACCAAACATGTCTTGGTTGATTAAATATATTTGGAGTTTATACAGATGAAAAAATGTGTACATTTGATTTTATAGCTTTAAAGCCATTTTCACAGTGCTTAGGTTTCAGTATGATGACCTCTGGATATGTGGGGTCATCTATGGGTGTATAGCGGTCATCTGTGGGTATATGGGGTGAAAAAAGTGCTGAATTTTACAGCTGTGTTGTTTTATTTGAAGGCTACTGTCATAAACACTTTATAATATATGCACAAGCCGTGAACAGCGTGTTTATAAAGTAGTACTTGAGTACATGTGTAGAGTTCATGTCTGTATTCACAAGATAAAATTAGTAAATATTATTGTATTGACATTTGTTGGCCAAACATTTGTTCATTTTAAAGCACTGCTATGAAATATAATTCAAGTAATAGAACGTAAAAGGCAGAGACCTTATATTGTTTCTGTATATTTCCACTTGAGTTGAAGTTAAAAAGTATTATATTTATTACATTTGATGCTTCAGCACTTGTAAAGGCAAGTCATCTACCGATTTTACTAAAGTAGTATTTTACTGAGGGGATTTCTACTGTACTTTCACTCGTGTAAGGTTGTTGTATGTATATATATACGTTTATACATATGTGGAAAATCAAATTAATATTATCACAGGTTTACGGGCGTCAGCATTTTTAAACTGACATGCATGCTCTTAACCACACCTTAGTCTTAAACGTTCCATTACTTGGCAATGATGCTTCAGAACAACAATTACAAATGTATCAAGTGTCCTTTACTTAAGGTCCCTTATGTCATCATGTCAGTTACTACATAAAATGTCATAAAATGTCATCTTGCACACTTTGTGCAGATAGAGCCTTCGTTTAGCTAACTCTGCCTCTAAAAGAAATGAAAAATGAAAGAATTACATAGAGCACTGGGCTGAGCCAGGGAGATGCACAGAGGAGGAAAGAATGCCATGGCGTCACTTAGCGTCACAGTGCAAAGGCAGTATAATGGCATAGCACATTCCAGAATAGATTAGATCTTAGATGCACAAGAGCCGCTGAGGTCCTCTGCCGCACCTTCTGTCCTGACTTTTTTTTTTAAACATGGAAGCGAATGGAGATCAGGTATGTCGGTAGTACATGGTGTAAGGAGATCAGCTTGTCTTTCCACGGCTGTAGAAGCTGCTAACACCTGTGCACTAAAGTCTTAGCAGCCAGAGCATCGTCTGTAATCCAGTTAAAGAGCGTTTTCCAACAATTTACACCCTGCTCAGCTCCGTGCAGTGCTAATCAATTAATCCACACAGCAAATCCCTCTCTAAATGTTGTCCTTGACTGTTTCAGAAGCCGTAACATCCGGTCACTTTATATAGTGCCATGTGCCAGATGTATGAACGTGTGAACGGTAATACCACTTAATGCCTTTGTGATCAAGTTGGGATCAAAGTAATGGTCAGTGATATGGCAAGAATACAACACCAGTTACTCTCAGACGTTTTCAGAATGCACAGTAGGGATAACAATGTTGTTTGTGAACAGCCGGGCTATGTTTGAACATCTAAGAAGGAGCACAGGGTAAAAAGTCATTTGTAAAATAAGATAATGGTGTATAACGGGCTGGTATCCAATTAGCTAATTAATAGATAGTTTTAAGTCATTACTGAACAGTGGTGCTTGTTGTTGTTGTTTACAAACATTTTGAAATTAAATTGTGTAGCTGAAATGTACTCCCTCATTAAGGTTGTGATGTAGGAAAGAACTGATTAGTTTATATCTGTATATCTGTAAAAATGCATAAATCGGTAAAATAATTTGGATTCTCAAATAAAGCGTTCTCATTATCAAACTGTAACGCAAACAAACTAACATTATTTCCTGAAACTGGCTTTTGTGCCAGTAAACATAATTGTAATGTTTTGCTGAGTCCAAGAACTGGAGGGGGAAAAAGTGCAAAACATGACTCTGTTGGTCTTTCAGGGGGTTTGCTGTATGATCAGCAGATATAAGTGTGTTAGGGTTCTTGTTATTAGCTGTGCAAAACTGGTTTTTATGTCACCAGACAGTCAAAAGAGTTTCATTTTTTGCTGGCTCAGTTATCACCGTGAACATTAACTACCCATTCTTTGTTTGTAGCTTCGTAAAAAAACTCACAATGCAGTTTGCTATACATTCCACTTAATTAGTGTTTGCTAGAAAGTACATGTGGGAGAATGTAGTGCCCTCAAATTCACTCTAATTTAATTTTATGATATACATAGGAATATAACCAGCTTTTAAAATAGTACACTAAAATGCAGATACCGGTCCATTTCAGTCATAGACAAAGTTTTTCTGGAAGTACTGATGGTGCATTGTGATGGAATGATGTAATTACAATAATGATCACATATCCTCCTGTTACCTCTCGATCAGGAGCAGCTCTGTAATTGCATGTGTTCTCAAGATGTTTCTGTTCCTTCCCCAGCATGCCTCTCTCTCTGCCAGTCGTTCGGAGAAGGGCTCGGCCTGGTCAAACCGCTCACTGGGAGCTCGCTGCCGGAACTCCATCGCCTCCTGCTCAGATGAGCATCCCCATATCGGCAACTACCGGCTGCTCAAGACCATTGGCAAAGGCAACTTTGCCAAGGTCAAGCTGGCACGTCACATCCTGACTGGCAGAGAGGTAAGAATTGCAGACTCTGGCACTTTGTTTTCTTTGTTCATTGTTTGCCGGAGTGACACACTGGCATAGATTTGTAACTGGGGCGTCCAAATTCTTTCTTGCAAGGGCTGATTTTCTCGCTTAGAAAGTAACAGTTTGGCACAAAATGAAATTTACTGATTTGTTTCTATTAATGTAGCTGGTCAGACAAGACGTTTGGTGTCTGAGGTTTGCTTCCTTTGCTTTGGGCTGTAACTGTAAGACTAATGTAGATAGCATGTAATGGAAACTAATACCCCAAACATGATGTGTGCAAATGGGATATAATTGCATACTCAAGTTAAATAATCTCAATTAAAATTGCCTATATGACATACTTTTATCTAAAGAAAATGACAAAACTTGATGCCTGAATTTAGCCTCCATTGCATTCTAACAGATGACTTGAATAGATTATTTTAAAGATCACTTTTGTAGATAAAACTAAGATTTTTTTTTTAACACTTAATGTTTTGAGACTCTTCTTATGCTAAATTCGGTATTGTAGCAAAAAAGCCTTCAAGGATCTTAAAATTCTACAGATTCTTCCTAAATTTCTGCAACGTTCAGATGGAAACATTCATAATTCATTTAGAATGAGGTGAAAAGGTTTGAAGTTAAGAAACTCACTGACTATTTCTTTACATTGGTGGTGATGGGAATCAAGGGTTACAATGTGTTTACAAGCAAGAATTTCCAGTCCAGTCCAAGATTGCTAATCCAGTAGAATTCATTATGAGGTCTTTGTGATCTCACTTCAATATCTGCACACTAATGTGTTTACACCCTACAAATAATTGGTTCCAAAGATCACACGTGGAGTAACACATGTAGAGTGCTCATTATCAATACAATGAGTGTCATTTGAGAGTCAGCAATGTGTTACCTGAGCTTTGTGATGCGCCCCGTTGAGAAACTTTGTAGTTGGTGTAAAGCCATTGTCATTCATTTATTCCTATACTTTTTTTGATTGTTTGTTGTTTGAAACTTCCTCTGCAGATGAGTTTATGTTACTGTTCTGCTGTGGTGTTCACATGCACAGAACAATTTCGATTGGAGTATAATCAGATACAGGCATTTACATGGCTGTTATTTTTCTATTTAACTAATTATTAACAGGATTACCACCTTGTTCAATTGGATAGGAGTTGTATGCTGAATGGCCCCAATCAGACTAGTCTATTCCTATGAAGGTGTATACATGGACGTATTCTATTCTGCTTGAGCTATTTTATATATAGATTGTAGATTATAATTATAGATTATAATATAGATAGATAATTAGGATGTATGTAAACGTGGCTGATGACTGCAATGCAGTTAAATTCATTTTATTACACATTTTTTTTATTCACTTAAAATATGAAACCACTACGTACTGTATTTAATTGTAATATTGGTTGAAATATTAAATGTTTGCTCAGATAAACAGCTTTTTAAACGTAATTGTCTCAGTTGTCTAAACATACACAGTACTGTATGTGCAGTGATGATGGTGGTAAAACAAAATGTATGAGGGTTTCATTTTTTGGACTGTTTTGCTTATCATACCTTATATATACCTTTCTACCATTAACTTTAAGATAAAACCTTTTACCAGAATTATCATAAAACAACACCTCAGGCCTCAGACAACAAATTTATAACCATTTTTTGTATCGCCTTTCTGTAAGGGACCTTTTAGAGGCATTGAATGCTTCAGACGCCTGGTTCCTTTCACCACCACTGTGATCAATTCTGATATTTTGAAAAATCAGTGGCCCTTTAAACTGTTCATTGTAGTGACCCTAAACTGGATAAGAACATCAGTGACCTATAGGAATGGAATTATCACTCTTTTGAAGTGGGGCAGACGAGGCTTACCTAAGAAATCTATAAAGATTTTAAGCATGTTTTTTTTTTTTTCCACTTTTTGCCCAGAAATAATCATGCCATCAGCTATATGGGCTGTGTTTACATACTGCAGATTTTACAGTAAAGTGAAATGTGACCCTTTTATATACAAGGTGGACATAAAAATACTGAGTGTCAGTCTGTGTTTATATAATTTTCAGGTTGCAATAAAGATTATTGATAAAACCCAACTCAACCCAACCAGCCTACAAAAGGTAAGACCCAGATTCTTACTGAAGCTCATTTGATATGTCTTGGCTCTTTTGCTTATTTTAAAGTATGACTCACAGCTGACGGGGAAACTCCTACCATACTCGTAAAGGCAGCAGTGTATGGTATAAGACTCCTATAGGATAAGAACGTAAAGAATGTCAAATATATTATGTTGCAATAGGCTTTCATGTTTAATCACAAGGTCTGGATCAGAAGCTGGTTTTGTTCAGACATTTGGTCGACACTGCCTGTAAAATAAAAACGTGAACTTTGACCTGGTGTTGTTGTGACTGGAAGCCCCTTGCTTTTGATACAGTTGATTTTATGAGACAGCGATGCAGCACAGTTTTATCCAGAGCTGTCGGAGTGCCGCGTAGTTTGCATTGTTAATCTCTCCAGTTTGCATGGAATCTGGAAATCCAGTCCATTGTTGCAATCACTTTTACTAAAGTTAAATGGGGTAAATGTTAATCCGTGACTAAATGTCAATACAGATAAAATGAGCGGTTTGATTAAAGAGAGGCAAATATGTTTTGCATACGATTATCTTCTTACTTTAAGCTGCAATAAACCCTAAATACCTCCTACTGCTGCACAGTATTGACTGAATTTGTATAATAGGCATGTAGCTTACTCTGACAGGTTTCTATAGAGGGCTGGCGCAGGTGCAGCTTAGGGATTTAAATGCACATTAGGATCTCTGCCTTGGCTGAATAACAACGATTACAGAATACATACATTTATTCAGTGTTAAATATTCCAGAACAGAACAGAAAGCTCTCGTCATTGACAGCTAATGTCTGCTGCTCTTCCAGCCATTCCACTAGCAACCATTTCTTCCGGTACATTAACCTGGACCATTTGTTCATCATGTCTGACTCCTTCAAGCCAGCATATTTCATTTGATCTGCATAACTGTAGTCTGACAGTACAGTATGAACTGAGTGTACTATGATCAGGTCCTTGCGCGAGGGTGTGCGTGTGTGACTTTCACACGTATGATGTGAGAATTGCTGTTAGTGGCACTAATCACTCATACGCTATTCTGTTGCCAAGGGAGAATTTCTAACCTTGACTTTGCTGGACGTGTTCTCGTGACTAAGTGCATATCGCAATAGGGGATGTCTAATATAGGCCTGTCACAGTTATTGCATAATCTTCCGATTGCAGTAATTTAAGCAGTTATTTTCCACAGTTGTTGTCAATTAACATTAGTTAGCATCATACTCAGTAACAAACAACAGGTTATAACATCTGTCAGGTGTTGTAACATGTCTAGAGGGAAACAACATGGTCATTGGAGGCCTAGTATATTTCCAGAAAAGAAGGCTATGGTTAGTTATGTTTATCGAATATCATGTTTATTGATTTTCCAAGTGGAAATAAGGAACAAACATAAACATTTCTGCACATGTTCCGCACTTTGCAGTTGTGCAGTAGAAGTTTTGTATGGTAAGTTTGTTCTCTGTGAAGGATGGGTATTTTTTCCCACTTAAAAAATAAATGTCATTTGACCTGAGGTGCCCAAACTTTTGCATATGACTGTGTAGGCTGTGGGGATTGTAGAAAAAAAAGGTCATTCAATTTTGCAGTAATTATTTTGGTAGTTCAACAAAAATGATGTTGATGTATAACTCTTAACTTACACCTAGATAAGCTATTTCCAAATGGAGCTAGCCATCATGCTAGAAATGGAAATGGTGTTTAGGCAGTAGTGTAATACTGTGGTTAGGGATGCATTATATAGACAAAGTATATTGCAGTTATTGTACATGCAGCAGCCACATTATTTACAGCACAATGTTTGGACATGTCTGACCTGATTATGTCCACACAAAAAAAAATCTATTTCATATTCAAACTGATTTTTGATCCAGTAATTTATTGGAATTCATTGTATTTCCTGTTTATTTTACAAGTCTTTGTTACAAGACATGCGCACAAGGCACTTTTAATAAGACGATTATACACGGCCATATCAGAATACTAAAGTCACCTCCTTGTATATACACTCTGTCCATTTTATCAGCTCCACTTACCACATAGGTGCACTTTCTATTTCTACAACTACAGACTGTAGTTCATCTGATTGTCTGCTTACTTTATTAGCCACGTTTCACCCTGTTCTTCGGTGACCAAGATCTCCACAGGACCACAGAGCAGGTTGTTTGTGGGTGGTGGATCCTTCTCAGCACTGCAGTGACTCTGATGTGATGATGTGTTAGTGTGTGTTGTGCTGGTGTGAGTGGATCAGACACAGCAGTGCTGCTGGAGTGTTTAAACACTGTGTCCACTCACTGTCCACTACTACACTACTACCTTGCTGCTCCACCTTGTGAAGTCAGAGACGATAGCTCATCTGTTGCTGCACAGTTTCTGTTGGTCATCCTTTAGTCCTTCATCAGTGGTCACAGGACTCTGTTGGTTGGATAGTTTTGGTTGGCGGACTATTCACAGTCCAGCAGTTACAATGAGGTATTTAAACACTGAACTGCTGTGTCTGATCCACACTCACACCAACACAACACACACTAACACACCACCACCACATCTAAAAACCATGTAGTATGGGACCAGCTTAAGCTGGAAGAATTGTGGTTATTGCTCAAATAAGAATTGTGTGGCATTAGCAGAGCTGGTTAGTGAAAGTGAGAGCTGCTGTGTGAAAGTATTTCCCAGAACATGTTGAACTTTTGTTTTGGGTATGTTTAGCTGGCAGTCGCTTTATAGGCTGCTGTATTTGCTGCATAGGCTGCTGTTATTGTCCAAGGAAACAGGGGAGGGGTAAACTGGATGACGCAAGGCAGCATACCCAGCAGGCAGGAACTATAACTTTATTCATCTGACTGACTTGAACAGGCATGTACTGTCTTTCAATCTTTGGCCTGAACCTTGATTTATCTAGTCACCCAGATAACACCTGTGAGTGATCAGGATGTTCACAGCACAACAGTTAAACAAACAAGATTATTTACATGCTGGAGCCTGCTGCTATATAATAATTGCAAAGGCCAGTGTGGCAATAATGATGAAGGAACTATGTGTGTTGTACAGTCCTAACTCAAAATGTCTAACTGGTATATAAATGTAGATATAAATGTTGGTAGGATTTGTTTAGCATTGTTCTGTTATCTGTACCTTGTATTGATTATAACAGGACTATTAAAAAGCGATGTGACAGCGTTTGACTGGTTATGTCTGGCTGGTTGTGTGTTGCTGTGGCTGGTGCAGGGTGCGGCTGAGATGGGGTGTGTGTGTGGTTGGGGGGGGGGGGGGGGGGTAGTGTTCTAGTGAGCTCTGCAGAGGTGGAGTTCAGTGTTGCAGTGTTGCTGGACGCTGTCTCGTCTCATCAGCACTATCTCCCCTGAGCAGAACACACCAGGTGACACCTTCTGGCCTGCTGCTCTGCTCTCTCTTCCTGCAGCTGATCGCTCATCCTGCTCTCTGCTCTTTACAACAATACACTTATCTTTCCTTTGCTTTCTTTTCTTTCCTTCCTCTTCAACCACCTGCTTACCCTTTACATATCTATTTCTTCCTCTCTCTTCTCTTTATTTCTTTCTCTCTCTCACTTTGTTTATCAGTCTGTTATTTGCTCTCAATTTCACTTATTCGTATATGATCTAGTCTGGATTGTTGGTCGTTGCTGTCATAGAAGGCACTGAACACAGCAGCGTGCTCCTACATATGAAAATATAAGTATATTCAGAAGTACACATGTGGTGATAGGGAGAGCGATATTGTGCGTACTAGACACCAGACAACAAGTAACAACAAATACAGAAGTGATACCAAACAGAAACAGTACAGGCGACTGGCAGTAAGGAATGAGGCATCTGGCAATAATAACTTGAGCTTATTGAATGTATTGTGTAGAAAGGTGCAGTACTATGTGCAGAACTCATAAGACCACATGTGGGGTAATACGGTATACAGTAAATTCACCAGAATATAGTCAAATATACACAAGATGAGATGTTCAATATGTACTAGCTACATTATACAACAAAACTGAAAAATTCAGTAAATATATAACTAAACAGAGTCAATCAGGGTGAGCTGTTAAGAGCTCTGTTGGCCACAAGGAAGAAGCTGTTTTTAAGGTAGGTGGTCCGTGCTGTGATGCTAGGAAGCATTTACCAGAGGTATTTGGGTGCATAAATGTCCTGAAGTTATGGGAGGTAAGTGCCAGTGATATTGGAAGCAGTTCTGACTGTTCTGGATTCCACCACACCAGTCATAACGCTCTCTATGGTGCAGCGGCAAAAGCGGTAATTGTATTAATTTTGATGCATTTGTGACCCTACAGAAATAAGTGTTATATTCATCTGTCATCTCAGTTTATCTAAAAACGTTTATATATCAGCATCAACAAATATGTACATAAAAAATATCAGATAGGAGCCCAGAATTCCCATATCGCTACATCCCTAAAAACTATATTTAGATAATTTTATAAATTTTATGTTTGTAGTTTGTTTCTCTTGGTGCAGGCCAGAGCATACAATGACGTTGTTGCATGTACATAGCATTCTAGTTATGATTCAGACTGACATCGAAGCAAAAGATGTTCACAAAAGTCTAACCTATATGAAAGTATAAGCTGGGATTGTGGGTGCTGGGCTTGTGGGTTTTGTGAATGACTTAAGATATTCTACATTATTAAGACACATAATCCAGTGTAACACTAATCACTGACATGGCTTCATAAAAAGTGAGAAACTTTACTGTGCATTAAACTATGATGTAATTGATATGAGCAGTGATATGTGTGTACCAGTTTTTTATAATGGCTTTGAGCGTGCATCAGCCTAGTTTAAAAGCTGACATTATCTGTTTTGCAATTACTGATTTAGAGCTCATGAAAAGCTAGTAGAACACATGCGTGTATCGAAACAGCAGATGACAAAGAAAGTCTGCCGAGAAAAGAGAATTGTTAATTTTGAGAATTGTTAAATGTTGAGAATTGCAGACTGAGACCTAGCAGGCTGCAGGGGTCTTGTTCCGTCTATTTGGTGCACACCAGTGTTTGCATGGCAGCATTCTCTCTTGTTGTGACTAACGACACTAAAATGTCACCTGGTCCAGAATGCATTGTAATCAAGCCAAACCTGCCCTTACTGACCGATATTAGTGTTAGTTACCATTAAAATCTTCACAGATCAGCTCTTCTCCTTGTATAAGAGCAGACTGTTTATTATAATATTATACAGCCCACTTGTAAATATTAATGTTTTATACTAATAAATCCATAGCTGCATTTTATCGTACTGATAACAGACTCCTGCACACTCATCTTCTGCCCTGCAACCAAAAGCTAATTAGCTAATGACTTATTTTAAACGAAGCATCTGACTCTACTGTGATCTACAGCCGTGTCTGTGCACTAATGTAAAATAAATAAATTAGCTAAAGGAACTTAGTAGGCACTTCGCTTTCAAGGTTTACTTTTGGCCCGTGTCTTACCCACATGGTCATGGCATCAGACAAAGCTCATCGCTGTCAGTTAGTCGAAACTATGACAGCCCCACTGTAACTAGCTTGGCAGTAGCATTTGATGTAATCTTAGCAGTTGCATTAATCTGACATGACCACAGGGCTGGAGGAGGGCCAGAAGCCTCATTCTCTCCCCTCTTTCTCTCCTTAGACCCTCACTTTAATCCCATTTAGGTGTGGAGGGTTAAAGCGCAATCAGCTGACCGTGGACTTTCCCAGCCATTCTGCGAGGCTCTGGGAGACAATGCTATTACACACAGGGCAGGCAGGGGGTGATGCTGGTTTTGATGGGCCCCATCATAGGAGCTCTGCTTTAATAAAGAGGAGTCTTTGGGAGGCCGCCAGGGTGAGGAGCGACAGGGGGTAGGGTATCCCTCATTCAAGTTCCTGCAGCCAGAAGCAGTGTTCCAGACAGACGAACAATGGGGGCAGCCGGACGCGAGAGGGGGTGGGGAGAGAGAGACCTCCAAGGGGCCATGACATAAGAACCGAATCCTGAGAAAGAAAGCTGCAAAGATAGCTGCGTTCACATGATTTTCATGTTCAGGTTCATGTGAGCTCTGTTTTCACATGATACAAATAAGGTTACTGAATTACTGGAATTCATAAATATATTCTTATTAAGCTTTGCAGCAGTAACAAAATACATGTATGCATTTATTTCGCTACTGTCAGAACAAAACCTCTCCATGTTTGTTGTTTTTCAATTGGAGATTTAACTACCTGTTGTCCTTTATATTATGTAAATTTAATAATGAATGGACAGAAAGAAATGGCCCAAAATTATTTGGGGAATAATATCTGGTTACATTAACTGACATGAAAGCTATAGTAGTATGTTTTTTATTCTTCTCCTGCAAAGTGTAGTTTTGGCAATATGAGGTTTTGTTCTGACAGCATTGGTGGCAGTTTGTATATAAAATGAATATAAATCTTTAAATCTTAATCCTAATCTGTGTGTTTTACAGTGCAGAAGAGTGAGATTGAGGTTGGATTTTTCTCTGCTCTATTTTAGGGAGTAGAACTGTATACTTTACTGCGGGCATATGGGGAGCCAAGCTGCAGATTCATTGTAGGGATTTATTTCAGACCAGCTAGAAATGTACGTCATTTACTACAGAAAGCTTAGATTTCTTTAATGCAGGTCTTTCTCAGAGTCTGAGTACTGTGTGTATTTTCCTGTTTATATGGCGTAAGTTAAACCTCATGCAGGCAAGACCATTTGATGACAAAAGATTTTTGAGACAGATAATAATGCTTGTCTAGATAGTTTAGACTGTGCTGATTATGTATTATATTACATAGTTGCTGCTGTAACTGTGTTGCCTACTGTACATTGATGTAAAGACATTTTTAGTATTTTAGATAATTTCTGTTGGTCTACTCACAGGTATGCGTGTTGGTTGTGTGTGTTGGTAGGGTGGGAAGTTTGGGGGGTTATGGCACTGTTATGCTTGTTTTAGACTTGTATGTGAGTAGTGGGTCAGCGAAGAATCTCTGTGTAAGTAGTGCTAATTCACTGTGGTTCAGTAAGTACCTAAAATGCACTAAAGCCCTGTAAAACCTCTGGCATCAAATCAGAAGATGCTGTAGTAGCTGTGAGGGCAGTTGACTCAGATGCCAGTTGCTGTGTTGCTTTTCTTTCATGCAAAATACACCTGTTATTTGCCTAACCCAGGAACCTTTGGGAGACAATGGGGAAGCAGCAGGCTGGAGTGATCTTGTTCTGTCTCTCTGATAGGGTGGAGCTTTACTGATGCAGTCAGGGGAATTGTTAATTAGCTGTAGTATGGCACTGTAGATGGCAAATTGTGTCATTTATGAGGGGATTCCCTTTTGCATCACCCCGCTGAACTTGTAGACCGTGACATGTGAAGGGGGGGTTGCGTCTGCAAGTGGATATGTAGTCATTTCTTTAGCATGGAAATGTATCATAGTGCATGACACACATTCTTTCCATGCATCTCTGTTTCTGGAGGCCAGTGTTTATGCGTACATTCCCATTAAGGTTTCAGTGACACTTTGTGGGTCTTTGAGGTGTTACAATGCGTCAGTGCTTTGCACCCACAGTTCTCAGTGTGACGGTATCTATTTTAGAATGTTAGAATCATTGATTTTATCAGCAATTATGCAATCCACTGATGATTTTAATGAATAACAGACTGAAAATGTAAACACAAAAAAGAAGAAAGAAAACCTATAAATGAATGTGTCCATCGAGTTTCTAACCATTAGAGGGACTAAGAGGAGAGTTAAGAATATGCATTATACTAATGCAGTTTGCCTATGTTTTATTGAGAAGGGACTTTTAATCTACTTTAATCATGTGATCAAGTATAGCTGTGTAAGCAGCCTTAATTATTTCCTAAGGAATCATAGTTGGAACGTTTTGATGTCTGAGATTCACAATCTGGGCCGGACCACTGGCATGAGCACTGGCTTAAGTGGTGAGAGGCACAAGAAGGGGCGCCGGGGCAAAA
The DNA here is from genome assembly GCA_034552555.1 of Semaprochilodus insignis. Lineage (NCBI taxonomy): Eukaryota > Metazoa > Chordata > Actinopteri > Characiformes > Prochilodontidae > Semaprochilodus > Semaprochilodus insignis. The sequence continues at coordinate 13,507,756 of CM067488.1, forward strand.
AATCTGTACGTCCAGCCCAGCCTGTCCTCGCTCCGTCAGCAGTAGTGGTGAAAGAGAAAGAGAGAGAGAGTGAGACAACGCTATAAGCTGCTTTGTGCAAATCCCTCACGCTAGTAGGAGAAGTAGGAAAAACATAAGGGTGTTCAGCTCAGGGGGTGATTAGTACTGCCTGGCTGTGACCTGAGTTTATGGGGTGTTGTCAGCCAAAGGAGAGAGAGAGGGAGAGAGAGAAAGAGAGACTTGATGTCCTCTTCTGCCCCATGCTCTCCCTCAGCTAATGTAGTCTAATGACAGAGAGAAGGCGGGGGGCAGTGGCAGGTTTGCCAGCAGGCCCTGAGGGACGACAGAGAGAACGAGCACAGGCCGAGACAAGGGCCAGCCTTTATACCAGGTGGCCATGGCAACCGTGACGTGGGGCCAGCGTCTGGAAAACGAACCAGGAAGTCCTATCTGTAAGAGAGAGAGAAAGAAAGAGAAAGAGAGGAAGGATGTGTAACGAGTAGGGCTGTAGAGACATGTCTGAAGGTGGCAGTTCGGCTGCATGGATGTTGCAATGTTGAAATCAGTTGTTAAAGACGCACAACTGGAATCATGTCAGTATCTGCAGATAACGGCTTTAAAACTGATCAACAGCAAATCAATGTTTCAGCTCATACTGAGGATTTATTTATTGTATTGTGTGGTTTTTAGTGTTCCCTAGGAGACCAGAATGTTCAGGTGATGTTGGGCTGCTGTACTAATATCAGCTTTGTGTTCTTTTTACTGTATTTGCAACCTCACAGAAATAAATGAATCAATGTATAAATGTGTGAAATAAAGGGTAATGCTAAATCTGTAATGCTAGTCCACATCAACGTGGTCTCAGTTTCTACATGTTATAAATGTTTTTATGTATCAGCATCAGCGTGAAAAGAATTGATTATAATAATTGTTAATAATTGTTATCAGTTATAATTATTAACCCTTGTCTAATGCAAAAGCTTTGTGTGTTATTTAGTGTATTCTAGGGATGATATCAGAATTATATCGTTATAGGCTGATAATTGCTTCTTTAAAAATCATCAACATCGTGCTGATGGTTAAAGTTGACTAATATTTCAATTCCTTTCATGCTGGAAGAGCACCATTAACGTTTAGGCAAAGCTGGCTGCACTACAGCTAAAATGTCACCCACGCTGCACATATAAGCAAAAGTGATGGAATTAATCACTGCATAATTAGCCGTTCCCTGTTGTGGAGGATGTTGGGTTTCGATGGCTGCACAAACATGTTGAGCCACGTTACACCAAATCCTGTCATCGTCATTTTCTTTGCCTGTTCAGAGCCAGCCATATTGTGTAGTGACTCATGTTCACAAGCTCATTGATGGTAATGTGACATAACCTAAGCACTGACATTTGGACATCTGACACTTCGTCCTCAAAGTGTTAAGCACACAGTAAATAGACAACAATTTTTGTTTAAATTAAGGTCAGACAAGTCAGCTAGCCTCACGCAGCAGAGCATACTTGTATAAAGCTCTCAGCATCACATCACTTATTTCATTAGTTTACTACTTTCAAGCTGAGCTGAAAACTGCTCAGATGGTAATGTTAGCTGAGGAGGTTTATTGAAAAGGCTGGCTGCCTTTCTCTGTGTAAAGTTCAAGCCACGTGATCTGCTGTGGCTTTCTCTGGTTTCAGTTTGGCTTTAATTTAATGTAGTAATGGCAAAATGCTGTGTGGCAAACTTTAACGTGCTGAGGATGCTTAGAGTTTCTGAGTGCCGGTGCTAATTGTTGCAAAGTGTCAGTGTCCATACCTCCTTTAAAAACAATGGTTTTATATTTTTGGACACTGTGTGACCTGCCATTTGTGGTGGCCTGTGCAGAAGGCAGATTTGCATGCCCAAGATGTAAAGATATGTACATGTAAAACATTGGATATCTGCATTGACTGATATGTACATGTAAAATATCAGCATCGACCCAGAATATCAGGGCATCCCTGCTCCATTGTACTGCTCTCTGAAACTGTAAATAACTGAGCGAGATTTCTCCCTAATGCTAATCACAGTGAATGTAGTCCCAGTTTCTACATGTTATAAATGGTTGTTTATTGACATCAGCAGATATGAACATGAAAAATGTCCGATATGAGCGTCAGCCCACAATTACCATTTTGGTGCGTCTCTAGCGTTTAGTGTGGCAAATAGTTCAGAATAGTGTAAACAGAACTGAAGCAAACTGTGCTGAAATATGAGATTCATCATTCACTGAACTGATAAAACAGTCATAAAGTAATCGAATTGTTGTGAGACCAGAGATTTGCACCCCTGTTAAAGAAAGGGCGGGTATGGGGTTGACAGGCAGACGAGCTTATGTGATTATTATCTTTAGAGCTCAGGTGAACAGCTGATGCGCTTTCCTCTGCAATTCAATTAGAGGCGGTCCCAAGAGAGTGTGTGTGTGTGTGTGTGTGTGTGTGTGTGTGTGTGTGTGTGTGTGNTGTGTGTGTGTGTGTGTGTGTGTGTGTGTGTGTGTGTGTGTGTGTGTGTGTGTGTGTTGGGGTAGGGAGTGCTTTTGGTGTCGTATATTCTGGGGTCATGTGGATGGCGATGCTTTTAGTTAGCATTACTGCCACATGACGCAGACTAAAGGCATGGATGATTGTACCAGTATGCGTATCAGGCACGCTGTATGGTTGTGTTTTTTTTAAGTTGTTTCCTTCATGAGTTCTTCATATGTGTATGTCTCCTGCAGGCACTAATCCTCTCAACATTAACCCCAGTTATGTAATGTACCTGTCTCACAGTAGTGTAGTGTGAGCCATACGGGCGTGACATAAACAGATTAGTGAGCCGAACAGATGTTTTCTGTGAATATACACAGTATGTCCAGTCAAAGCTTTGACACTGAAAGGTTCATTTAGACAAAAAAATAGCCAGTAACTAAATGTGGAATGTATACTTGCTAACAATCTGGCAACATTAACAAGCAAAGGTCATAAAGATCTCAGAACTAGTTTGCAGGACTGGAACATGACTGTTACTGTTGTTTTTATTTCTGGTCTGCTCACTTCATTTTAGCGTTACTACACATACTAGCTATATAGTGTTGTATTAGTTTTGTCGGAGCTAGAATGCAGAAAAAGAATAGCAGAAAACTTTGCAACACATAAGAGATGTGCACTGTTTTTACATTAAACGATGAATTATATAAATTAATTTCCTTTGATAATAGTTAAACTTTGAAATCTGTTGTTGATAAAAATCATGGTGTAATTCAAAGTGAATTATTGCTCACTTATGGAGTGGTTCTGTCGAAAGACAAAATTGTCAATCAATACCACATTTGAGTTCATAATTAGAGGAAGTTGAATTTGATGAACAGTCATTGTTGTGTTTATAATGCTGCAGCCAAAGAAGAGTAATTGTTTAGTCAAGTCAAATTTATTTATATAGTGCCTTTTACAACAGATGTTGCCACAAAGCAGCTTTACAGAGAATCCAGGTCCAACCCCTCAATGAGCAAGCCTAAGTTGACAGTGGCAAAAAAAACATCCTCAGAGCAAGAGGAAGAAATCTTGAGAGGAACCAAGACTCAAAAGGGGAACCCATCTTCCTCAGGTCAACACCGGATAGCAAGACAAGCACAAAAAATGATATGGATTTACAGTTATATGCAGTGTGAGAAACAGACCTGAAAGTCTGAATGTTACCAGTGAAACCAGTGACCACTGTAAGGAGTTTATATTTTGACCACGTTTTTTTTTTTTTTTTTTTCCCCCGTCGCCTAACTATGAGGAAATAGGAAGAAGAAAACGTTGTTGTGCAGACTGGTACATGTCAAGAATGAATGTAAACAAAATTTAAATGTAATTCTTTACATAACTAACCACATAATTAACATGTAATTGGAACATTACATTTTAGTGGTATAACAATTACTTACTGTATTGAATTAAGTCACTGTAAAAGTAAGTAGTTAATTGTAAGTGTGATACAGTGTTACAGGACTTGAAGTGAGTAGAAGATGATTGCAGTCTTTTATCTCTCTGTGTTGTAAATAAAGAACAGACCTGCTGCAGTACAGGTTTTGTCGCAGTAGAGCGTCTGGCAGAAGGAAAGAAGGAAAGTGTGTTTGTGAGACAGGGGATATGTCTTCAGTCATTCGGCTTCTGGACAAAGAGCTGCAATTTCGGGCCCAGAACACACTTCATCATTGACTGATCAATGGGGTGTTGCCATTAACAGAGTAATGTAATCCAGGACTGGGCTTTTTGTCTGGAAAACCAGTTCTTTAGTGTTTAGAGATGGCACAGATGGAAAAGCAGTTAGCTGGAAAAGCAGTTAGCTGGTAAAGTGGCACTGAGCTTTAAAATAAGGAAGTTGTGGGAAGTTGTGCACCTTTGTGCTTTCAAAAGACATTCAACCACCGAAGCCATGTGGACCAAAGCAGAACTTTGAGTTCTTCCTCATTCTTCCTCATTCTTCTCAGCAATGTTTCCCTGCATCCTCCTGTTTCCATGCAAAGCAGTAATGAAATGTGATTCTTTATAAGGTTATATTTAGGGATAGGTCCTATTAATTTGTTTGCCAGGGGTCTGTCTCTTTGAAACAGCTTGTTACACATGGTTGTGAGCAGTGATTTTGGCCCCACAGTAAATAAACTGTATTTGCTGTGAAAATTGAAATAATGATGGTACAAACCTAAACTCCCCAAACCAGAACACCATCAGACCCACGCTAACGGACCCTTATGGACAAACCAACACAAACATCCCTTCACCAACAGACCCTCACTAACAAACCCACACTAACAGACCCTCACCAACAGACCCAGATTTCCACACACTAACTGGCTAACAGACCCTTATTAACAGACCTACACTAACAGACCCAGATCAACAGACTCTCAATAACTGATCCACAGACCCTCACTAACAGACAAACAGATCTGAACAAACAGGCCTAGAACTAACTGACCCACACCCACAGACCCGAACTAACAGACACATACTAACAACCCACACACCCCCACTAACAGATCTTCCCTAAGAGACCAGTACTAACAGACTGACTCTCTTGTCTCGCCCCTTTTTGGGAATGTGTACTCAGTCCCAGCCTGTTCCCTGAGGACCCCTGGACTGAGTGATTGATGAGCTGGGGTTTGGGGGGCAGTGGGGTTGGTGGGGCGGGAGAGGGTTTGTAGATTAATCATCAGTACGTGTTCCTTTATGAATGGATGGATGTTCATTTATGGTCACCACCTGGACTGGATTTTGTTCTGCTTTTGTGCTTTTGTTTGACCCTGTTCGTCCTGGACAGTATATACCATACTGTATATTGGTATGGGCCAATGCAAATATTGGTGTAACAAAACTCTCTCTCTCTCTCTCTCTCTCCCTATATATATATATTTATATATATATGAGAAACACCCACACATAAATATATATATGTATGTGGATTTGGGCGTTTGAGTGAAAACCCAAGTACATAATGCCTAAAAACTAAATACCAAGTTTCTGTTCTAGGCATAATTTGGTGTAATTTCTGAAAGAGAAATAGAAGACAACGCTACAGTCTAAACGTGCTGTCAGGCTTGTAAGACATTCTTTAAGCACACAATGTCAAGTCAGTTGTAAATAGTTGTATTACATTTGATCTGTACAGTCCAGCACTAGACTCTAAAGCATCTAAGGGATTGTCACAGCGTTTACAGTGTTAATTACAGCAGACTTGTATTGTAATGTAAATAACACTTTTTGGTAAATGATCTTTCTAACGTAAACTCAAAAAACGTAATTCAGTGTTTTCTGACTTTTTTCTTTCTTTAGCTCTTTCGAGAGGTACGGATAATGAAGGGCCTCAACCACCCAAACATAGGTGAGTGCTGTGTTACTGGAAAATATTTACAACTTCAACCACCATGAAAGTCCTTCCTCTTTCCCCTCCCCTATGCTACAGTCCTGACTCAAGCACAGAAGACTGCTTCAGTTTATTCCCCTTGCAGCCTCTCAGCTAGTGTCTGTGTGTGTACCATTCTGTCTTTTTGCTCGGCACACTTGCCCAGTTTTACAGTGCAATGTTGGGTGAAAATGACTGTATGGTATTACAGTTTTAAAGGTCTATGTTGTGCTGTTTCCACACTACTACTGCGAAGTAAGAACCAGGGCTGTGAGTTCATTGTTCATGCTTACATTCATAGTTGCTATTCACAGCACAGTGACGATGAGTGTGGGTAAGAAACCGCACTGAAGTACATCTCCGGTTACGATGTCTGGCTCTGTATGCTATGCTGGATTTGGTCTGTAGCCAACGAGAGGGTCCATCAACTCAACTGACTGGCAACATCAACAGGCTTTCACCTTTCCTCTGGACGAGTTTGTCCATTTTATCTCTACCAGAGAGTAGAACTCATGTACTGCAGTTTCATTTGCATATTCCCAGCATTCTTTGCCAGACTGTAAATCAAAGTTCACTGTGTGTATGTTTGTAGTTAGTTATTTAGTGACTTCTGTTTGTATGGTCTACAATTTAGTGCTGTCTTTGCTACTGTATACGTGTTTGAAGTAGCCATAGATCAGAGTGATTAGAAAGGGTATGGCTAAGCAAAAGTGAAGCAATAAAAACACATGGCACATGATTTGTGAAAGAAAGGGAAAGAACAATAATTTGCATACATCTCCTAAAATTATCACAGTATTTAGTAATATCAATTACTGTCCTGAGGCTATTAAATATACATGCCATATTCCATGAATAGGCACTGCTGCCAAAGTCCTGCTTTTTGACTCTCTGATTTCTGTGTTCTGTTTGTCTTTGCTTCTGCAGTTCAGCTTTTTGAAGTGATTGAAACCGAGAAGACGTTGTACCTTGTCATGGAGTACGCCAGTGGCGGTAAGGAAGTGTTCTGTCTGCACGCTCTTAGTATGCAAATACATGCAAAATCAAGACCAACCCAAACGTTTGGTTAGGGCAATCTCTTTATACAATGATCAGACACAACATGAAAACCCCCTCCTTCTGTCTTCACACGTTGTCCATTTTTTCAGCTCACTTTACCATGTAGGTGCACTTTGTAGTTCTACATTTACAGATTGTAGTCCATCTGTTTCTCTGTATACTCTTTTAATCCCCTTTCACCCTGTTCTTTAGTGGTCAGGACCCCTATAGGACCACCACAGAGCAGGTATTATTTGGGTGGTGGATCATTCTTAGCATTTCAGTGACACTGACATGGTGGTGGTGTGTTAGTGTGTGGTGTTCTGGTGTGAGTGGATCAGACACAGCAGTGCTGCTGGATACCTCGTTGTCAATGCTAGAATGAGAATGGTCCACCAACCAAAACTATTCAGCTAACGGTGTCCTGTGAGCGGCGTTCTGTGACCACTGATGAAGGACTAGAAGTCCAACACTAACAATAACAGATGAGGTATCATCTCTGACTTTACATCTACAAGGTGGACCAACAAGGTAGGAGTGTCTAATAGAGTGGACAATGAGTGGCCTCAGTATTTAAAAACAGCCCTTATTACTACCTCCACCAATATTGTGGTGCTTACTCAACAAAAAGGCACACTGGCAAGACATGCGCATGCACACACACAGCATAAAGTATGGCTTTCCTTTATTATCTGTGTATGTGCCCTCCAGCTGTTGACTGTACAGGAACAAATATGTATTCAGACAGAGAATTCTGCTCACTCAGTGGATGCATGCACACATTCACTCATTTCATGCAACTGTCACATCAATCAGCTCCTCTGCCCTAGGAGCAGGTCTTTAGCCTGTTTCCTGCTTTTCTGTCTCTTGTCCACCTGTAGCATCACAGCACACAGTGTTTCCCTGAGCCCAGCCATGGCTCTCTCAGCTGCCTCCGCTCCTACCATTAAGGATATTCTTGGCTAAATGAAGCTTATTTTAACTCTACTGTGTCTCACCCACTCTGGCCTTCCATTCTTATTGCCGGCTTACGAGCCTCCTGCCAGCTTAGCAGCCCACGCGCTCACGCTATAAGCCCAATCTGTCTTGGCAGAGACACGTGTGTGCACACGCTAGCACCTCTGACCGCCTGCAGCTTGTCCCTTCATCCGCTCTTAAACCTCCGCTTATACTTGCTCGTGGTCAAGCCCACCCCTTTTTGCTAGCATTCACAGGCCTATCTTGGCTGTACAATTAGCACTGAAAGTTTCAAATTTCTTGATTAAATTGCAAGAGCTGATGGTTCAGGTATGGCATGTATTATCAACAAAGTTGTCTTAAAAAAGGAAACAACTTTCTGTTAAAAGACTTGTAAATAATACAATTGGACATTTTCCCCCCAATTCCGGCCCTGCTACATGTTATATATAACGCTCTGTAGAAACGCTAAATGGTTTACACTTGAGTTTTGTTGTTATAGAACAACAGACGTTTTCCCACATGTCCTGGAAAACCTACAGAGATTAGTTTATCCGGTCATGAAAACACGTAAGAAAATTAGAAAAGTATTAGGTTTTGGAAAAGTATTTAGGCCACTTTTTTTGAACATTTTAGACCTGCCTGTTGAAGTCATAATGCATGTCTCATGGGCAGATGAATTTTATTTTGGAGCATTTCATAGGCTTGTAGTGGGAGCTTGTGAAAGCAGGGCTGATTTAGCTCTCTAAGGCTACGTTTAGACTGCTAGCCCAATCACAATTCTTGGTATATCCAGATTAATTTTTGGTAGTCTCGACCACAAAAGTACGTTTTTGCTAATCGGATCGAAACTACATTTAAAAGTGGTTTAAAATGTGATTCCAATCCGAGTTTTACCAATGTGTCACTCTGGTCGCTCAATTGGGTTTTCAGAGTGTCTTTTGTGTGACACACAATACACCAAACAACAACAACAATGCCAAATCCAGAGTGACAGAATTGCTGGGACTCAAGAAGACTGCCAAAAAGAAACATGACTTAACAGAGCAATGAGGGAATGGAAATGATGCAACTCTGTCTCCCTTGCCTGGACACACAAATCCAAGCTGATCACTTGTGGACTGTCATCTTGCAAGATCCAATTTGCCTGCAGTCTGAACACAACCTAGCATATCTCAGGTGACCAGGTGTCCACTTAGGATCGGATCTCTCGAGAACAGGGCCTAACAGTCATTCTAATATGACCTTTCATGAGAAACAGCTGTCTTATATGTAAGTCTTGAAAATGATTTCCTAAAATGAGCGGGAACATAAGTACATAATTGAAAGTATATAATCACTGACTGTAACCCATCTGCAGCCCTGGAAAGGGACCACCATAAGACCCCCTCTGGAGAGATATATTATTTGGCTTGTGGATCGTTCTTGGCGCCACAGTGACGTTGACATGGTAGTCGCATGTTGTTCATGGTGCTGTTATGAGTGTATCGACACAGCAGTGACACCTGAGGTTTAAACACTGTGCACGCTTACTGGAGGTTTATTTGTAGCTATTTTATTATATTTGCTCAGTTTTGGTCCTACGGTGGACGGGGTAGAGGTGTTAAGTGCAGAAACAGATGGGCTATGAAGTGCACCTATAATAATATCTACATAGTGTTATATTGTGTATTGTATTAAGTTTTTATTAATTTGTGTGTATTTTTATGCAGTTATTCGTTTATTGAGCAGCCATAAGGCACATTTGGCACTTCCCCAAGGTTTTAAACAGTAATTTTACACAAATTTATCAGGTGTGTTGTACAAAGATGAAGCCTAAGGTGAATTCTCTTCTGTCCACTTCTCTCACTCACTCTCTGTCTTTCCCCTCCTCTGTAACAGGTGAAGTGTTTGACTACCTCGTGGCCCATGGGAGAATGAAGGAAAAGGAGGCGCGAGCTAAATTTCGGCAGGTGAGAGACATCGGATCCCCCAAGGCTTTGCACAACACTTCTGAACAGTCTTCCTGCTCAGTATAAGTGTCTAAATATACAGGTTTAACACCAGGCACACTGTTATTTGTAGTAAGTTTAGAAGGTCTCAGTCACGGAGGCATCCTAAACAGTGATTTCTGACTTAATTGTATCATTAAAGGTGATATTGTTCTATGTTTGGATCTTTGTTTCAGATTGTGTCTGCTGTTCACTACTGTCATCAGAAGAACATTGTTCACAGGGACCTGAAGGTTACTTTTGTTTCCAGTGTTATATGTACCTCTTGTCTCTAGTGCACTCATTAGCCAGCTTTGGTCAGGCTGTCCATTAGAAGTAGACTAAAGTTGTAATGTTCATGAGAAAATAAGATTAATTTCCTAATTTAATTATGTGTTTACTACACTTCAAAGCGTTCCTCTTGGCACTGACCACGCAGCCTCCACATACGGATCCGTTGGTCGTCTCCATCAAGACAAAAGCGCGACCGCTTCCATTCTTAGTCAGTCTATGACAGTCTGGCACGACACCATTGCAGTCTTTCAGTGATGCTGATGTGGTGTTAAGGGCAGTCGTCATAACAGTCTGCGTGCATGTAGTCTTGGGTCATGCAGCCATCAGCGAATGGTGCTGACACTAACAGGATGATTCATGGTGGGCATCACTGCTCGCCGAATGTCCGCAGTCGTGGCTGTTGGGTCAGTTATGATAAGGCCCATTCTTGCTTACATCACATGCGCAGCTGAGTGTGAAACTTGAAACATTTGCATGTCTCAATGCTACAGTGTCTAACCTACCCACCAAGTTTCATTCCTGTCCATTGATTCCTTCTGGGTGCAACTGTTTGTGCAACTATTCATTTGATATCAGAGCAATAAGCCACATACCTGATAACTTAATATGTTGACTTCTTATGCGCATCAGCCTCATTTTAAAACCCAAACTATCTGTTTTATAATTACAGACGCAGAGCTCATAAAGAGTTGATAAAAGTCATGCACATACACAACACAGAGACGTTATGTAGAGAGGAGACAACAGTTCATTCTGTCTTTGGTCTGTTTAGATGTCGGTGTTGCGTTCATACTTCAAATGAACTGGTCCAGAGTTTGTTTTGAAGCGATCTGATACTGACCTGCTCAGGGTGTCTCTGTCTGCTTATTTGTTGGGTTCTGAGTTCAGATGACAGCGTTCGTACTTGCCCTAATGAACAGCACTAACAGAGCGATCGTGCTGGAGTTCATTTTAATGGCACAAAACCTGGCAAGCCAAAAATTCTTAATTATACCAAGCCCTACTTTAAGCCTTGTTTTAAACATTGTATTGTTAGGGTCCAGGCACAAAGCGCAGGGACCCAATTGTTTCTATTATTGCTAATATTATTATTGCATTTCTCTGTCTTTCTTTTCCCCCATTTATTCTCTTCATCTTCATTCGGTTACCACCTCCTGCCCAGGCGGAGAACCTCCTGCTTGATGCAGACTCCAACATCAAGATAGCCGACTTTGGCTTCAGTAACGAGTTCACACTGGGCAATAAGTTGGACACGTTCTGCGGCAGCCCCCCATATGCCGCCCCTGAACTCTTCCAGGGCAAGAAATACGATGGGCCCGAGGTGGACATCTGGAGCCTGGGGGTCATCCTTTACACGCTGGTCAGCGGATCATTGCCTTTTGATGGGCAGAACCTCAAGGTGAACATGTTTGGGATTATTAGTCTAATGCTGCTGTTCTGGAAGCAAGCTGTGATCATTTCTGTATGTTTGTAATCAGATTATGAGTCATTGTTTGATTATGCAAGACCGCTGCATTTGCCCACCCTGTGGCTTTTGTGTTGTTTTCACATCAGTCTAAAGTCTGTGGTTACTCAGATGGTCAAGTTTATGTTCTATTTCTGGATTTTTTTTTCTTGAGGCTGTGAAAAACATTTTTGAGGCATATGTGGACACAGTTTGCATGAACTGATTCGCTTTTGTCTGCTTTGTCAAACATGATGTAGGTCAAGGGTGCCTGAAGGACTTGTACAGGCAGGCCTGGTCAGATGGGGTGCTGAATAGAAGTCCAGACTGACGTTTTTGCTTTTCTTCCATTAGGAATTGCGTGAGCGTGTGCTTAGAGGAAAGTATCGAGTGCCATTTTACATGTCCACTGACTGTGAGGGCATCCTGCGAAGGTTCTTGGTGCTCAACCCCACCAAACGTTGCACCCTAGAGGTGAGGAGGACTCATTACAATTCCTGACTACTAGTTCCAGGCTATGGATTCAGATATTTGAGCAATGAGGTCTAAAACACAGACTACATTGAACATTTTTTTCATTTAAACTAGGAAATAAACAACAGGGAGTTTAAGAATTTTGTATGTTTTAGAATAAAGTTATGACAAGTAAAATGAAGTACAGATATTCCAGGATTCTGTACTATGTCTTGGTAACTATTTAAGCACATATGTGACATTATTCAGTTTAAAGACTTGGTTTATCACTTCCATTAAGTCAGGCTTTTGCACAAACCTAAAAAAGTAATTAAAGGAAAATTTGGCTTACCAACTACTGAAAATTCATTCTGGGTCAACATTCTACTAATTGTTTGAGTTGTGGTTATATAATTGTAATATAATACAACATAATGAAAAATATAATTCAAAACTAAATTAGAAAGTAGTGCAAAATATAAGCAGCTGCATGGGTGGACACATACTATATGATTACACATGCATGGTGGAATTCCGGATTGGCTATGATTTGATTTGTTGTGGTAAAATTATACTATACAAATATGAATAGCTTAACTGTTTAAACAGTGGTGGAATATTACGAGCTTTGCTTCATTTCTAGTGTAACTTATCCTCATCTGTCATGGTCTCCCTTAGCAAATCATGAAGGATAAGTGGATGAATGTTGGATATGAGGGTGATGAGCTGAAGCCGCATATAGAGCCTGTGGAGGACTACAGTGATCCAGAGCGGATAGGTAAGAGATATTGTTCTCCACACACCTATTTTCCTACTGCCTTTGGAGATCTTTTTGAAACAAGCTTGTTTGAACACACCTGGTTATAATATAGCTGCTGCTCCTGGAGATCTTCGTTAGCTTGCTATTAAAGGTAGTCAGGGATGTTACAGTATGGTTGAAGCTGAACTATGACCATTATTCTACTTATTCACTATATATTTTTTTCTATGTTTCCATTTGTATATTTTTTATCCTTCCTGTCCATGCAGAGGTCATGATAGGGATGGGTTACTCTCGAGAGGAGATCAGGGAAGCTCTGACCACTCAGAAGTACAATGAGATTACTGCCACTTACCTGCTGCTGGGCCGCAAGAGTGAGGTGAGAATCCTGGAACTCGAGTCTAGAACCAGACCTACAAAAGCTGTGCGTGTACAACTCTCGTGTGTGTTCTTATACGGCTTTCCTTATACAGGATGGCAGTGATTCTAGGTCGAGCAGTTGTCTGTCTCTGGCCCGAGTGCGACCCAGTCCCATAACCAACGGTACCAGTAAACACTCCTCCACCTCCTCGTCCAGCTCTGCCTCGACCTCCACCCACAGCAAAGCCCAACGCAGCGCCTCCACCTACCACCGGCAGAGGAGGCACAGCGACTTCTGTGAGTCTACACTTTAACTGCCTCACAGTTCACATGCCTCTAGTTTTATCTGCCTCTAATTTACCTGCATTGTTAGAAAGCAAGGCTGAAATGGCCTACCATTACTATACTATGCCATACTATATGGTTTAGATAAGCAGGTCTGCCAGTGTTTGAGACATAATATTGGGCTGTAACACACACTCATTCACATTTAGATTTTTCACAAGGGTCTCCTATTGAAGTTTTGTGTGCATAATTAAAAGGGAGGAAATTTGCATTTTTGCATACTCCAGGAATAAACAGAAATGCATATATCATCAAGTTATCATCAAGGCTCAAAACACATCAATGATAAAAGTTTTGATGAATTCATAAAAAATGTGACTGCTTTTGATGATGTATGAACTACTGTGCATCTGATTCCTCAAACATTCATACGACATGGAAACAAAGGGAGATTTGAGTTCAAATGATGAATAGGCTTCTCATTTACATATCACATGCCCTGATCTAAATATTTTAGTAGGGAACAAATATAAAGTAAATGTTGTCATTGTTAACTACAAATCAAACATTTTTGTGAAACCTTTATGCTCAAATTTACATGCACTCCTTCCAGACATGTATTTAATAGCGCAGATATGCCAAGGATTGAGTTGATAAATCATAAAACGGTCAGTGAAATTTGCTTGTACTCATTTTATTGTCAGATTTGACAGTACACAGCTTTGATGAATAAGGGCCATTGTGTGTAAGAACATATATGCCGGGTACATTCAATGATACTGTCACTGTAATACAATAGCTGTTTATTGATGTGGTAAGGGTTCACTTTATCAGTATAACAATATTTGTGTTAAATTGTAGTGATGAACACAGAACAGAATGCACCAGGGTTGCTATGGAAGAGTCATGTATTTTGCATGTCCATGTACTGTACTGAAGCTGGCTGTATTAGTTGACAGCATTTTGAAGTAACTCATCCTGGGTGTCTTATTTTCATTCTGCCATGGTCTCTCAGGTGGTCCAGCAGTGCCAACAGCCCATCCTAAACGCAGCCCCACGAGTGCTGGTGACTCTGAACTGAAAGAGGAGCGACTGGCCACACGGAAGACCAGCTGCAGTGTGGTGGGGAGCCGTAGTATCCCCCCCTCCAGCCCCATGGTCAGCACAGCCAACAACCCCAACAAAGCAGAGATCCCTGACCGCCGTAAAGATGTCACTGTCACCACAGTAAGGAAAACTCCTTAGCACACTGCATATAGATCATTCTCCCGAGCTTCCTATAGTTCAAAAGCAATACTTGGATTGTGGACTGGAATCCCTTTGCTTTAAGGGACCCCGTACCATAATAATGTTTATTTTGTTAAAACAAATGATTGAACATTCCAATTTGTCACTGCCAATATGTTTATAAAGCCTCCAAAACATTACCAAATGTTTCAGTAGTGACAATTTTAGCTAAGTTTAACAAGCCTATGATTTTGTATAATTTTGGCTTTACTGTTTCTATAATTCCTTGGATGTAAATAGATTATAACATAATCCATGTAAATATCTAAGAAATGAATGCTTATTTGTTTACTGTGGAGCAGTAATCTCTGAAGGTAAATGTTCCTGTATGTAAATACAAAGAGAAGTAGGACTCACCGGTCTTATGCTGTCGGTGTGGCAGCAGGTTTTTATATTCTAAACAATCAGGAGCACATCTCATAAAGCTAATCAGCTGTTTGAGGACTAAGACCAAGTAGAATGAAGTGTGCTCCTGTCTGATTAGAAAGAAAGCCTGCAGCCGTTCTGACCTTTAGTGGATAAGGCTGGTGACTGCTGTAAGGTAAAGAAACTATACATGTAAACACTGTTAAGGGACGGGTAGGAATATCATTATTAAATAAATTAGGACGCAGTTTCAGTCAGCTCATAAAAGGTCTTCCGTGTTCTTATGAATAGAGCAGCTGCATCATGACCTCATGAGCTGATAGGATAATCTGCTTTCTTTCTGCCTTTTCAGAACAACATCCCAGCAAGTGCCATGACCCGTAGGAACACATATGTATGTACAGACCGCTCCAGCACCGATCGACACTCTTTACTGCAGAACGGCAAAGAGAACAGGTAAGAGTTTGTTGGCAGTTACCTGTAATCTAGTCTCACAAGCCAGACGTCTGTCCATCGATAGAGGTTTTGTTGCTCACTGTATCTGAGAACAGCAACGAGTCATTTGACTGACATGCAGGATGACCAACCAATCAAAAGCTTGATTTGTCAGACTGATAGAAACGATGTATGGAAGTGTATGTCCATGGCAGAGTTGACCAACTCTCCATCATAGGACGAGACTGCATTTTACCATGAAACTAAACTAATCTTCATTTTTAAAGCATGTTGTGTCTAAACATGGAGTGTGTTTTGTAACGGTGTATTCATGTGTGTAGATAAAGATCCGCCTATTTGGTTTATGATGCTCTATATTTCAGAGGTGGCAGATGGCGTCTGTTTCACAGTTGGTATTCTCTCTCTCTCTCTCTGTCTCTGTGTGTCTCTCTCTCTCTCTCTCTCTCTCTCTCTCTCTCTGTCTCTGTGTGTCTCTCTCTCTGCCACAACCGCACCTGCCGGAATCAGCTCAGAATAGAGATAANTCTCTCTCTCTCTCTCTCTCTCTTTGTCTGTGTCTCTGTGTCTCTCTCTCTCTCTCCCTCTCTCTCTCTCTCTCTCTCTCTCTCTCTCTCTCTCTCTCTCTCTCTTTCTCTTTTTTTTATTTCTCCTATGTCTCCCTCTGTGTTTGTCGCTTTCCATTTCCCTCGCTTTATGTCTCTGGGGTGTAGCAGAAGGCAATCATGTGACCTTAAGATACAGAGAGCATGGACTGGTTGGACTGCGGCACGTGAGGTTGGCCATGCTGGCTCTGTGCCAGTCTGACCCAGCACTTCCTCCACAGTGCTGTCAGTCTAGCACATGTCCCACCCACGCGCTCTTAGAGAAGCGAAGGCTAATAGTATGCTTGAATTCAGGCTCTACTAAACACATTTGTGATGTATCGCCTTAAATGAAGAACACATTTGTTCTGTGTGTTGCCTTTAAAATCATCCTTCGGGAAAGAGGGCTTGAAAAACAGACTAGGCTTATTTAATTCATCGTATAGACATTGAATCGGATTAAGGAAACATTTGGCAAAAATTAAAACGTGCACAGTTTCCTCCTGGATGTGTTTGGCATTAGTTTGCCTTTTATAGTTTTGCATTGCAGCTATGAGGATAATGTAGCTAACAAGTTACAGATGTAATCACACATGCTTTAAACCGTTAACTGTAATCTCAAATGGAATTGCTTATGTAGTTTCTCACAAGGTATTAAGTAGTGTAATCTATAAAAATGACCAAAAAAAATACAATAATTCTAAAAAATCCGTTCTTCAGGAAGGCTCCCACTATTTTTTGTACTGTTTATTATTATAGATTATACTGTGCGGGGTAACAGGAATATTCTATAACTTCAGTTTATTCAAGCTTTAAAATTTAAATCTTTTCCTTTAATGTCTAACACAGTTGTTTGCGATGTTTTCCTGCAGAAGTGCATTATATTCAGTAAGAAATGATGCAACACACTCCGACATCTGTGTACAAACACGCTTAGCTGTGCCTGAAAAAATGCTGCCCCAGGTTTACATAGAGTGCCCGCACTGTGGGGGTCCAAAAGGAGTTAATATCTGAGGCTCCATTAGAGCCTATGCGTGTGTGGAGGCGGCTCTATTAGAGCAGTGTTATTTAGAGCGTTAAGTGAAGTGGCCTCAGGCCAGTGGTGAGGCTGAGGCACCGTGTGAGATCTGTTAGCGCAGCGCCAAACCCATCGCCACTGAGGGGCCAAAACAGGCCAGACACCAAGAGCTGCTCAACTGAGACCTAAACTGAACTGATCCAACCCATCTCTGCTGCCAGATCACTCTCTCTCTGTCTCTCTCTGTCTCTCTCTCTCTGTCTCTCTCTGTCTCTCTCTCTCTGTCTGTCTCTCTCTCTCTCTCTGTCTCTCTCACTCTCTCTCTCACTCTCTCTCTCACTCTCCCTCTCACTCTCTCTCTCTCTCTCTCACTCTCTCTCTCACTCTCAGTTCTACTGCTTTCTCTTGTCTGGGTGGGACAGTTGCTGTTTACTGATTGACATGTCACCCAGTGATAATCAACCAGTTTCGAATTTAATCACTGTGACCCAACACATTGTGTAGGTGCCATGGTGGACATGAATAACCAAGTGCTGCCATATCTCTCCAAAGCGTGCATGAGGACAGTCCTTGTGTAGATCTGAGCAGTAAACAGTAGCAGTGCTGGTAATAGTAGCTACTGTAAGTGATGTTGAAGGCAGGGACTAAAAAAGAAAAGCTGTGCTGTTGTGCTGCTTCCTGCTGTCGTAGCGTGCTGTTCTATAATAGCAGAAGTCGCTGTGGTTCCTAAAATGTGGGATGCATGTGAATATATTCGGTTTGATTGCCTTTATCTAATATATGTGTATGTACTTCACAGATATTTTATTTGTGTTGATGATGTAACATTATGAATAAATTAATTTAAAAAAATACAGGTAAAAACTAATCCTTGTGTTACCAAAGACCAAATTTTATTTTATTCATTTTTATTCATAGTATTTTGAGGTGCCATTATATGACGGAAAATGCTATTTGGACCATTTTTGACATTTTTGACACATCTGTTTCCTCATTAGAGGATAGTACTGTATGCCCTGAATAGATTTGATTGTGACAGATGCCTCTTTGTCTATTTCACTATCAGCATCAAAGAAAGCCCGAGTGTGCGTGTGTATGCGTGTGCGTGCGTGTTTGCGGGAGTTTGCGGGTGTGTGCGGGTGTGTGTGTGTACCAGGTTTATGACACATTCTGAGGACCTTTTTTCTTTGTGGGGACGTTTAAGGCAAGCCAAGGCAGTGTTAGTGTATTAGTAGTTCTGGTTAAGGATTGGCCAAGTCTCCAGGAAGTGAATGGAATTCTATGTAATGGTCCCACAATTCACAGGAACAAGTGTGTACATGCGTAAAACATCACAAGCTGTAATTAACTTTATTGGCACTGTATTCCCCCAGTTTGTCACAATCTTAATTGCCATTCTGAACTACAGGGTCAAATTTGGCCCTGAACAGTATTCTAGTACCCAGAAGGTAGAGAGACATATCGTCGCTGTCCAAAGAAAAACAAGTATCTCCAAAATGGCAACTTTACAGGAGAGGCCAAAAACCTCAGTCAATTTTAATGTAAGTCAATGGAACCAGATATCTTTCCAAGCACTTTTGGGTCATTTCTGTTGGTCCATTCATCATGCAATTCTCACACAGTGTAAATGACAGCTGCTGTTTTCAAATGATGCATAAAGGTCAAAATGGACAAAAATGGAGATACGTTTTTCATTGGACAGTGACAATATACAACATGTTGTACATCATAAAAAAAAAAAACTTGAAGTATGTTTGATGATTTTAGCCACATTGCTCACCTCTACACAGTAGTGATCATTTTGATCAGAGAAACCTTGTACATGTACTGTCCATAATCTCTCTACTGCCTATCCTTTCTCTTCCTCCTCCTTTGGCCTCTTATCACAATCTCTCTGCCACATCCGCCCTTCATGTCATCTCCTCTTTGCATTTATCTCTGTGTTGTAGGTCTCCAGATTTAGGCAGAATCCACCGAAGTTCTGCTGTTTTTTTTTTTTTTTCCCCCTTTATCCCCCAACATTCTCCTCACTTGCACTCTGATGATCAGATGTTCAGCCATGTGTGCTTTCAGCTAAAGGCTCAGCTTTAATTTGGCCCAACTGTCTGTTTCCACACTGAAAGAGAGAGAGAAAGAGAGAGAACGAGAGATTTAGATAAACAGAGAGAGAGTGATAGCTGGGTGACTCAGCATCCTACACCTTGTATTCATGCTTAACTGCATGCCATTCTGAGTCCCTCCATAACAGTCTGACACAACACCATGGCAGTCTTTGGTGACGTTGACGTGGTGTCAATAGCAGTTGTCGTAACGCTCTGCGTGCATGTAGTCCTGCATTGTGCAGCCGTCTGCTAAGGGTCCTGGCACTAGCAGGGTGACTCATGGAGTCATGGCACAATCATGGCTGTTGGGTCAGTCAGTTTCATTTCCGACGGTTGACTATTTTTTTGATGATGAGTATAATTTGCATCCTTAATAAACTCTGTAGAAAAGCATTGCCAGTAAATGAGACTCTGGAATGTTATCACAGGTCACCATGCCCAATGCCATGCCGACTACAGGGGTGAAAAGCTTCCCAGCATTTGTCTTGTGAGCAGAGGGACTGCGTTTTCTGTAATAATAATAGTAACAGATATGTGGGTTTCATTTATATGTCTACAATAAATATGGATCGGAACAGGAAAGCTGTTTGCATAGTTGTTGCTCTTTGCCTTTGTAGTGCATTAAAAATAATGAATACATTCTTTTAACAGTAACTTGCACCAAGCACAGTGACAACATGCAGCTTGAGCGATTAATGGAATGTAATTTTCTTGTTCTCTCCGCAGCTCTCTCTCGCACCGTTTACCTCCAGCCTCCCCCTCCACCCACAGTATCACCGGGGCAGGGGTGGCCTCTACCTCCTCGGCCGAGCGATCCCGCCTGACCCGAGGCTCCACCGTCCGCAGCACCTTCCACGGGGGCCAGCTCAGAGAGCGCCGGACCCCTACTCATGCTCCGCCCACCTCCCCCACCCTTTCCCACGACGCTAGCCCCTTGCCCCATGCACGCAGCCGCGCCAGCTCCAACCTCTTCAGCAAACTAACCTCCAAACTTACCCGCAGGTAAGACGAGAGAACAGGCCGCATCCTGGACACAGATAACTTCGTTTGCCACTTTTTTCTTTTGAAATATGAACTGTTCATCTGAAAGATTGTCATCACTTTGAGCTGTATATCAGTATGCCATCTCAGCCTGTTAATTCAGCTGTTCAATGCAGAGTCACGCAAGTTCTTGCCAGTGACTCACGCTAATCAATGATCAAGTTTCCTTTTGCTTTTCTACCAGTTGTTGAGTGAAATCAAAAGTCAAATGAGTTTAAACTTCTTGGATGTGCTTTTTGAGACAGACGTGTGGGCAAAATGTTAATTAGTGGGCAATGAGGACTAATGCTCTGCTGGATCCATGATGGACTCATTATTGTTATATCCTGAAAAGTGTAGCCGAAGAATCACCTGTTTAAAACTAGTTTTAAGTGTCCACGTCCGCTTGGCCTTATCGTTTCTCTTCATGGGAATCCCTGATTCCATCTAAAGGGCGCTTGCCATAGTTTATTACTACAAGTGAAATTTTAGATAAAAGAAAGCAATCATTAGCTAGCCAATTAGCTCCCAGAGGCTAATTTGTTCTGAGATTGGCAGCTGATTGGCTGCTGGTTGTGCCCTCCTTCCCTTGTTCTGCGAGTCTGAATGATGAATCAAAGTTGACATGTTCATATAAAAAGAAGTTTAAAATGTTCTTTAATATTAATGTATATGTTTAATTACATTTCCAATTATTATTTGGAAACTGACTGATGACTGATGATCTCTAATGACCACACTGATCTGTACGGCCACAAGCCCGGCTCACTCAAGATGACTGTATATCTCTCCTAACTATCTTAACTTCATAATGCTTGTCTAGTTAAACCTCAGGTTTGTTCTTTGAAAGACTGTTTTTCTTAGGACCACCAATGATTTACACCACTCTCAGCATAGAGTTCAAACATAGTGCCATAACTCGGATGATCTTATATGCTTTTTCAGTACAAAGTGCTTGAGATGACCTCCTCTTTAGATGGCCTACTCCGCATAAATCTGCATTACTCTGCATTAACTTTTCCTGCATTAACTTTAACCAACAGCTTCTAACCCCAGAATACCCCCATACCCCTCTCTTCTTTAGTCCTGGCTGAGGTTGGGTGCTCTATAGCTTCTTTTTTTTCCTTGCCAATCAGCTGCAGTCTTATTTCTCTGTCGATCTTCCTGTCCTTTTCTCATTCTTTCTTTCTTTCTGTCTCTTTCTGTCACGCTGTCCACTTTCTTTCCCCTCTCCATATCCTAGGGTCAATCTTGACCCCTCTAAGCGTCAGAGCTCAAACAAGTCCGTCTCGGGCTGCCCTCTGCCACATGGATCGAAAACAGTTAGTAAGTCTTCTTTCCCACCTTTTTGTTTCCACCTTCCATCAACCTGGCCACCTTAACAACCTGCCAACGTCCCATCTTCACTGCCTGTACTTTTCTTGCCTTCTGGAGCTGGGTAGAGCTCCCCCTTGTGGTCGTTGCCAGAAGAGCTTCCAGTCACAACAGGAAGTGCAGTTGAAATTCATGTGACACCATCTACTGCATTTTTAGAGGACAAAATGTTCCGAATGGCTTCAAGCTTGATGTAGATGGTTCATAGGCCTAGTTGTGTTTGGTGACCAAGGGGCACTCTACACCATAGCACCATGGACTGCATCCATCTGCTGTGTTTGTGTTTATTCTCCTCATTCCCTCTCACTTGCTACTCATTCATAGGTGGTATGCCAGGCTTGGCCCAGGTCATGTCATGATTCATCATGTGGCTCCCTTGTGAAAAGATCTATTGTACCATAAAACTCTGTCTTCCACCTAGTTGATCTCCTTTTGGCTATGCAACAGTCTGATTGGTTGAGAAACGTTTTACCCTTACTGTTATTTGTGACATTGTGTCATTCCGCTGAGCACTGGCTTGATGTACGTCAAAGCTGTTGTTACAGTTTCTACCCTAGCAAATCTAAAAACAGAACATCAGATAACTTCTATCAGATAATATCCCGTTTGGTCAGATTCTGAAAAAAAGAGTGCAACAGTAGGTCTACATCAAATTCTGAAAGTGTTGTTGCCCTAAGAATGCTTATCATATGTGCTACCTTTTGAGTATTACATATTTTTATTGTAGCCATAATATTACTGCTTACCTTCTGATAAGGCGATAGAGGTTAGCCTACCTGACTATAGTTTTAATGGTGGCTCTGGTGAGGTTTTTAGGGTAAGTTAAATTAAAATATCCTACCTATAGAACGTATGCAGTGACATTCCTATAATATGCACTCCGATAGCACATTTCAGCTATAAAGTAATTTGATATAGCTACAGTTGTATGTCTGTCGGTGATGAAAAAGGCTTTTTGGCAGAAGGAATTTATTTTTATTATTTTGCATAACTGTTGAATGAAATCAATAGAACCCAAGTGTTAATTTGTTACCACTAATAATACCATTAATATAATTAATAACATTATTAATATAATAATATCATTTGGTTGCACTGTTCACAACAGTGTATGACCTTGAGTGTGCTATTGCTGAAGCGAATCCCACGGATGGATTTCCACCTTTGTATGGTGCCGTGCCACTACACGAGCGCTAAGTTTGGTGTACTTCGACAGGAGTGTAGACTAGCCGGTGTCCAGTGTCCGGTCTAAATCTGGATTAGTTGTGTAACCAGCTTTCTGTCCTCATTAGGATCTCATTCACAGCTTGAGGCTAATTGTGATGGCCAGGCACATCTGCTTCCTCTGCATACCACAGCAACCAAAGAGCTTAGAAATGTCTCTATACAGTTAGCCTGTCCAGAATCAAGACTGTGTTTCAAAGGACATGAACAGACTGTGATAGACTTACGCTTTGTCGTGTTGGCTGAATGCTCATGAGCGTTGCTTTAAGCACTGGCACCCTCAAGTGTCTGCAGGCAAAATTGCATGTCTGCTACTGCCTAAGTATGTTTTCACCCTGTGACATGCCTTTGTTAATAAAGTAAACACATTTCTGTTGTTGTTGTGTTGAAAGTTATATTAAAATAGATGCAAGTGTTTTTAATTAGATTGCCGCCAGTTCATACTAGTATTCTGTCGGCATGTGTCTACGAAATGCTTGTGTATCATCCCAGCTACACAGACTCATGGCTTGGTTCCTAGTATCAGTATTTACACTCATCATCTAAAAAAATAGTTGCGCCCAGATGGAATTGTCAGATTGCAATGCTATTTGAAAGGAAGATAAAGGCTACAAGGAACAAAAAATGATAAAGTTTAGACTGATGGGCAATATTCTCACACAGTTCCTGCAGATTTTGCAGGAGGGGTGAAGTGTTAATAACACCAGGCCTTCTGGATATGTGACACATGACAACAAATTGTTCATCTTGGCTCTGACCACGGTGCCTCCACACACGGATTTGTTGGTCGTCTCTACCAAGACAACAGCAGGACTCGTCACTGAAGATGACCCGCTGCCATTCTCACTGTCATGATACCATTGAGTCATTGGTGAGGTGGAGGTGGTGTTAAGAGTAGTCGTTGTAATGGTCTGTGTGCATGTAGTCCTACATCATACAGCTGTCTGCCAATGGTGCTGACACTAACTGGATGGCTTATAGAGGGCATCACTGCTCGCTGAATGTTCGCAATTGTGGCTGTTGGGTCAGTCCGCACATGTCGGACAATTCGTCAGTGTTCTCTCTCTCCATGGCTCGTTTAGGTCTCCCAGATCTTTCATGTCACTGGTGTGTGCCTTCTTCTATCCATTGCAGCCAATAGAGTGCTATGGTAGTATGCGCCCAAATGGTATGGTCCTCAATACGTAGATAAGACCATCCCTCTTCCCGGAGCCCTACAGTGCGACCCCTCTCAAACCCTTCCAGCTGCTTGAATTACTTTCAAACTCTTCTCTGAGGCATACTTCGCTTGCAAAGGATGCCACCAACACAACAGCACGAGTCAGAATGGCGTAACAGGACAAACTTATGTAGTCAGTCAGGTACAGTGATAAGGCCTGTCCTTTCTTATGTCACATGCGCAGCCAAGCATGAAACTTGAATCATTCGCATATCTCACAAGGTCAAACCTAGCCACCAAGTTTCATTCATATCGGTTGATTCCCTCTGGGTGCAACTATTGTTTTCGGTGATGAGCATGTTTTGCTGTTTTTAACATAGTAGTAGTGTATTTGGTTCACTGTTGTAAGGATGTGTTTGCTGTGGTGCTCTTTCAGCTGTGAGATTTTTGATTGGTAGGTTTAGTGATGAGGGCAGGGTAAGAGTTGCTCGTTTTACTGCTTGTCAGCTGATTCCTAACGCGAAATTTTGTCTTCTTCTTGAGGGTCACAGACGAACCTGAGAGAGTCTGCAGATCTCCGGTCACAAGGTGAGTGTCAGCTTTTACCATTTTCTTTCATATCAGACCAAATGATGCAGAAGCATGTAAATTTAGATTTTCTTTACATTCAAGTAGTTTATTTATTTATTTGAATTATATATTGACTCTACGCTTTAAAAACTTTAACACCAGGGCTGAGATCAATACAACGACATTATAACCATTTTTATTTTACCACAATGGTGAGAATTTCATTTACAGCAAAGGAAAAGATTTTTAAGGGCCAGTTTTCTGAATGCGGCTTAAATGTTGATATCTGAATGTTGACGGTGTAACTTTCAGACTAGCTGAAACCTGTGTGTGCAAAACTGGCTCTAACTATTCAAACTGATTCTCTCCACTGCCTTTCCAAAGCCCCAGAAGCAAAAAATCAGGTTAAAAACAACAGGTAACTTCTAACACGTGCTTGGTCCCTTCTTGGTAGTTCAGATATATACATATATATACAAGCTCGCCAGACAAAAAACGAGTGGCATGGTTATTTCTTCTTCAATGCTTCACTAAGCCTCCGGCTGCCTTAATGACAGCGCCAGTCCCTTTCAAGTGGGGATTCAGTAGACTGGTGGAATCCTTACCTGATGGGGTTTATGCTGTCATCAGGGCAAGGGGACACGTAGCCAAGTACTGGAAAAGAAATGATGCATGCGACTAGTTTTCTGTCTGGTGAGACTATGTGCACGTTTTGTGGTGTGCACTAACTATGAAATATTTTAGAGTAGACTCCCTCCCCTCATCTGTCCTGCCCATTTTAACCTGTAACAGTGTTTGATTCACAGAGCAGTATCCTCTACTTTTGGATATTGCTTGAAAAATGAACCCCATAAATTGAACGTTCATCGGAAAAAAACCCATTTAGAAAATCATAACCATTAACCTGGAATGGTTTGAAGGTTATGCTGTGCACTGGAATTTACTGAATGATGTTCATCTGTAGTACGCTGCAACATGC
Organism: Semaprochilodus insignis; assembly: GCA_034552555.1. Classification (NCBI taxonomy): domain Eukaryota; kingdom Metazoa; phylum Chordata; class Actinopteri; order Characiformes; family Prochilodontidae; genus Semaprochilodus; species Semaprochilodus insignis. Next base: position 13,533,342 of record CM067488.1, read on the forward strand.
CTGTTGTTATTGTACTGTATTGTGTGACTGAGAACATGAGTCCCTGATGCTGATGCAGGTAATTGTGTCTATACTTAAAACTAAGCATTTGGTTGAAGTGCAAGTATTCAGATCTTTCATAAGGTGATGCCTTCATAATGCATGTGGAACAAGAGTATGGTATATAATAACTGTCAGAATCTAAAGTTTTGAAAGAAGGACGGAGGTACGTGTGTGTTTAGGGTTCTACTGTAAAAGGCTCACATTTAAAGCTACACTATGTAAGTTTTGTTAAAATTGAAAGAAGTAGCATTATTGGGTCAGGAGCCTGAAATAAGAGGAAACAGAGATCCGGGTCAGATTGCGCACAAGTTCTCGAACCATGTCATGTCTTTGTTATTACATTACACGCATAAGCCCAAAATTAAGGTTCTGCTCAGTGTTTAGGAATGCAAAATTTGTATTATAATGATAAAGTTATGGTTACAATAGGAGATCATTCACTCACCTTGTAGGAAGACACATCTTTTACAAAGTTTTGACTTTTTTGAGTTCTCTTTTAATACTCTTACACCATGCTTTCAGTCATCAGATCCTTTAGCATTGGGAGGTCTAAAGCACAACCAGTGTTTCAAAAACGTCCTTTTGTATGCTGCATTCAATTGCACATTTCCACCAGAGAGTTTTCCAGATCACCAAGACTTACATAGTGGAGCTTTTGAAATGTTCAAGAAGTAGCTATAATCCTTTGTCATTAAACACATTTGAAATATCATGTACTGTGGTTTAGTAGCATTTTGTTGTATCCTAATGTTAGTCAGGATAATTTAGTATTGCGGTAGGAGTTTTCTGAGAAAGTCCTAATTCTACTGAAAGGTAAAAGGTATATCTTTGCTGGTGTAACAAAAACTTTAATGCATGTTAATTTAATAATATCCGATTTTGGACTTCTATTGAATTTCTATTGGTCCACACAGCAGGTTGAATTATTTAGGTCAGAGCACACTGCATTGTTTTGTTATGCATCTTTCTAATATATTTCTCTGTCCCCTTTCCCTCTCATCCACTCACTCACCAACATGCACGTCACCTCACCCCTTTACCTCCATCATTTCACTTCCATTGCCCGTCCACCCACCCACCTCCCATCACCCCACCTCCCCCCACCTCACCTTCCTCTTTCCCTTCAGTCGCCATCTATCTGGGCATCAAAAAGCGACAGAGCCCCGGACCCCCCGATGCGGCTGGGATGTGAGGGTGCGGAGCCCTCGGGACCCTGCGGAGGTGGTGTCGGCGCTGCGGGAGGCGGCTCAGGGCTGCGGTTGTCTGGTGCACCAGGCCGGGCCCTTCCTGCTGTCCTGCACACACGGCGCCGCCGGCTCCAGAGTGGCCTTCGAGGCCGAGGTGTGCCACCTACCTGCCGGCCCCACCGAGACCAGCGGCGTCCGCTTCAGACGCCTGTGGGGGGCGCCGCTTGCCTTTCGGGACATCGCCACCAAAGTGTCCAAAGAGCTGGAGCTCTAAGGGCCGCAGAGGGGGTGGAGGGGAGGGGACAGGCGAGAGCACGGGAAAGATTGAGGGGCGGGAGGCAGTGACACCAGGGGTGTAAATGCGTTACCTCATCGACTGTGTTGCACAGTTTAGGAAATGGTTCTCAATTTAATTTGATTCACTTGTTTTGGTACGATCCAGAATTCAGTTTAAAAATGACACTTACAACACAGTGGAGAATAAAAAATCAACACATGCTTATAATAATATATCATATATAAGAATACTAGTATATAATGTGTTAGTATTCTTTAATTCTATTAAGTATACTCATTTATTATTATAAATGATTATTATAAATGATTATTATTTAATATCACAATATATGAGAATGTTGTTATAATCAGTGTTGGTGGATGGCCCCCTTTAGATGCATTTTTACACCCTCGGGACGAACCTCTCGCTCCACAAAGCCAAAGCCCACCCCCACCTCCTCTCAGCCCAAACGGACTCCGATATGGACTCTGAAATACACCCAAAGGCGAAGAGCCTCGTGCCTGCCACACACACATACACACGTCCTGCTGAGAGAACATCCCTTTTCCCCGCTGACTTTTACTGGATGTTTTAGCCAAGTTATTTTCTATTCCAGTTTTTTTCCAGAAACGTCTCAGCCTTTCACATTATTTCCTTTTAACAGCTGCTATTTAGTTCATTTTTCATTTACTTGCTTCTAGCAAGAAGGTTGATTGCAAGAATCCATTTTTTCCTGTTCATATGAAACTCACATCATCGGTTCTGAAACCTGTTCTGGACTGCAGTATGTGGGTTCTCATCTTTTTTGTATTAAGGTTTTTTCCAAGTGAAAAGCTGCCTAACTACAGGTGTAAGAGCTGTCTTACAGGAATAAAAGCTGTCTAGAGCTGTGTCGGAGATGAGCGACAGCTGCTTTTCTGAGCCACTAACATTGTAGCCTTTCGTGTTCGTTTTGTTTTTTGTTTTTTTTTCCCTGCGTTTCAGCAGTTGTTTTTCTGTAATACATCCTCCATTATCATACAGTAGCACTTTAGGGTCGAGTGAGCACCACTTCTATTTAACTATAATTTCCCCTTTAAATGGTACAACACGCCTGTCGAGCCAAGTAAAAATCCAACACTCTTGTTCTCCTGTAAGTATTCTGCTGTTAAGAAGCCTCTGTTACACGGCCAAAAGAGGACCCCACTAAATGGACATAAGACTGTTGTTTACCACCGATTTGATATAGTAAATGACCTCAAAGAAGAAAACACCTCTCTAGCAGAGTTCCCTGCACTGTGCAAAATTGACAGTACAGCATTTGTATGAAACCCTGGAATGTGCAAGTCTAGTCGTAGCCTTGGAGTCATCTAGCAGTCGTAGACGTACGTATTTTTGATAATGTGATAAGAATTGTTGGGGTGCTAAAACGTGTCTGCCAAATTATCCTGTGATACGTTCTCAGTACTGTTTATTGTAAATGACTTTGTTTGTACTTTTAGCCCAAAAGGCCCCTTTAAAACACTGTCATTATTACTGTTTGTAATGGATCATTTTAGTAATGTTAGGGTGTTACAGAGATGGACAAACGACCACAAGGATCACTATAGCTGTACTGTTCCTATAAGCACCGTTCCAGGTTTGCTAAGGCACAAGGGCTATCTGTAGAGATGTTTGAGCCAAGAATTGATTGAACGATTTGCGAAATATATTGAAAATGTCTTTTTTTTTTTAATGATCATGTCACCGGGAAGAGATCCAAAATTCCTCTGAACTGTATATAAAAGAGTTATTACTGTGTCAGATTCTGCATCCCTCCAGTTTTTGCTGTCTGAAAAAAAGACACTAAAGCCAATTCTGTGGTTCTGATATAAACGTGACTGTAAAATCTAGATTTGCTTCGCTTGCTGTTCAGTGGTGATCTATAATAGTTAAACTGAATTTAAATGAATATAGTTCATTGACCTGAACCATTGCAGCTACCAGTGCCATGCTCAGAGGTCTGTGAGATAATCATTTAATGTAAGGTGCGGGATCTGTTAACCTGGGTACATTGCAGAATGTACTAAGTCTCTTGTACTAACCTCCTGTTTTTTAGTCTGAGACCATCCCATTGACCTTATCCACTACTTTAGTGAGTTGGCACATAGCTGACTCGAATGGTAGTGTGAACTGTTCACAGTCGTATTAAGATTGCATAACCAATGGCTTCTGCAACTAGGCCGCCATATTTATTTAATTTTACATATTGTGTTTGACTCATAAGTCCCAGATTGTGAGGAAATGCAAGAAGAGTTTGATTACTGGTTCAAAAGAGTTGTCGGTGCCGATATAGTCAAGTTAAAGCCTCATTGTGACTTCTATAATCCCAGTCAGGATTTTAAAAAAAAATCATGCTTTTCCAGCAGAATGTGTGTGTGTTTGTGGAGCAAGCGAGTGGGTGAGGGTGATCAGTCATTGGTTTAAAGGCAAATTACGCCAAAAAAAGGTAGTTTTTTGTTTGTTGGTTTAGAAATGTAAGGTAGTCTTTGCATCAGTCGAAGAAAAGATGTTGCAGTAAGTGTTTTGACAAAACTTGATTCCCTGTTGGCCACATCTTGTATGGACACCAGATTAGGAAGTTGCCTTAGTCATCCTGACCAAAAAAAGGCATTTTTTTTTTCTGGTCCACATTTTGCTGAGTCATCACTCTTCAAATACAGTGACATTTCATGCCCACTCTTTTGCTCAATGTTTATGCAATTTCACCTTTAAAAAGTAAGACATTCTAGATGTCTAAGGTTTGGACTAGCAATCATGTTCTCCTGAAATAGATCACCACATACTGTCTCTTCTGCTCTTGCAAAGCTAACTGACTACTTCAAAATGTATAATTGTGTAGAAAAAAAGTTAAATTATGATTGAATTTAGTTTTGTTCTTTTGAAAGTTTTAGATTATTTTTTTTGCCTTTTAAATGTACGGAAAGGGGAACTTCTGAAGTGACAGAAGAATAAACTCACTGAGTTCAAAGTCTGTTTGTGCTCGTTGTGTTTACCGCTAATAGTGGACTTTTAATGTATTCTTTGATGCTGATTGTGGCTTTGTAACTTTACAAATTGCCATTGCTATAAAACGGTGGTCACCAACCCTGGTTCTGGAGATTAGCCTTTGTATAGGCTATAGTTTGAACCACTCTGCCACATGTGCTCCGGCTTATTTACTTTTTCTTTGGTTGGATCAGGTCCATTACTTTACGTATGAGGATCATGGTTGGAAATAAATTATGCAGAAAAGTAGATCTCCAAGAGGAGCAATGATGACTACTGCTGCAAAACATGGAGTAGACTTGCAGTGAAATATCCATCTGTACAGGTGGCTTGAACTAAACACATGAACACATGGGGGGGTGATTGTTACATGGGGCTTTTTATTTACTCAATTTGTACAACCAAAAAAAAAAGTTTAGGTGAAGACAGCATAGTTAGAGTTTCCCCAGCTATGCGGCAATTTGATCCCAGGATGTTACAGAAAGAACGGGAAAGATGGGTGACAGTAAAAAGGAGGGCAGAAGAAAAACATTTAGGAAAGACAGAAAGGATAAATAAGGAAGGATGAGAGGGAGCAGGGAGGAGAGTCTCTTGGAAAAGTTAGACGAGAGCATTTTTCCTGCTTGATGACAAGGTTTCCCATAAGAATGGATACAAAACAAAAAAGAAGCACTACTTCCACTTTACTTCTGGGCAGGGATCATGTTGTCAATGGACTCGCCCTTCTCCAGCTTCTTCTCCATCTCAATCATGAGCTTCACACCATCAACCACAAGCTGCACCTGCTGCACTTCGGAGGAACCCAGACGGTCAGCGTTGGAGATATCGAACACACCACCGACGGAGGCAGTGTCCACACCACCTGTACAGAGCAGGTACAGAAGGAAGGTTGAACAGACAGTCCACAGATTTCCCAGAGGGCTAATGATAATGAGGTTAGCATTAAAGCATTGCCTTAATTTAAGCGTACCTGTGCCACGCTTCTGCAGACGAAGTCTGCTCAGGATCTCCTCAAACTTAGCATGTGTGCTGAGCTTGGGCAGCTTAACGTGCACGCCACCACGCAGGCCAGTGCCCAGGTTGGATGGGCAGGTGAGGATGAAACCAAGATGCTCGTTCCACATGAATCCGTGGTTGTGCTTCTTGAAGATCTCCTCAATCTGTGTAAGAGTAGAGCTCATCCATTTTAGGGATATGTTTTCACAGCATGCTAGCAAACATAATTATACAGATTCTATAAGAATGATAAATGTGATGGTTATTAGAGAAGCACCAATGACCCTGAAGCTTATTCAAAGACTAGGTTTATATCCATGTCCTCAAAAGTTCTTACCTTCTGCAGACCAACGCAGAACCTCTTGAAGACCTCCTTCATGTTGCCACCCAGCTGCATGGAGATGACACGCAGATGGTCTTCCTCATTCACCCAGACCAGGAAGGTCTTATTGTCGTTGTGCCAGATTCCTCTTGCATCGGGCCAGTCGCGGGCCATGCCAGCAGCCAGCAGCAGGGGAGAGACAGGCTTGTCAAACAGGAAGTGGTCAGCAATCAGCTGCTCCTGCTCCTTCTCGGTCATGTCCTTCAGGGGATAGTACTTGCCCTTGAACTCACCGTCCAGGCTGGTCAGAGCTGTCGGAGGGAAGGGGACCAGACCAAAGGTTGGCTAAACTCAAAGCTTCTAATTGAGTGGAAATGTCCTCAGCTTACTGTGGACTGTTCAGTCAGTACTAATAAGTTATGTATGTCTAGTTATGAGACTTAAGGAACTGAACTGAGTGACCAAGACTAACCCTCAATGGACAGCTTCTCCACAGCTCTGCGCTCGCCACGGCTGTTGTGGGGGGGCAGGGTGAATCCCTTGATGCTGCGGCCAGTACGCACACGGCTGCTCAGAACGTAGTTGGGGTCAAGATCATCACCACCCTGCACAAGGGAAGAAGGTAGTCATCAAAAAAAGTTCTTTTTTCATCCTCTGATCCAAAAAAAGATGGAATGTTGGAATGTTTCCATACCTTCAGGTTCTCCCAGTTCAGATCAGTATGATGCTTGTCAGTGGGCTTGTAGCCACCATGACGGTCGGAGATGACTGGGTCAAGGAGATCCTTGAAGACCTCATAGGACTCCTCGTCACCGGCAACGCAGCCGACAGTCATAATATAGGGGTGGCCTAGTGGAGTCACAAGCCATGAAACATGCTATTGAAATGCACATGACTTAAGCACTGTGTCTGTTATTTGTGGAATTTCACATTTCATATACCATAATAAACCAAAGGTACTCAGATTGATGGTACTTTTCAAGCAACTTCCTCAACTGAGGTGCTCATCACCAGTGCATTGCTAAGATGTTTTCTTATTGGTTTTGTAGGCCTTCTTACCAGGGTTGTCCACACCAGTCTGGATAATGTCATCCAGAGTGAAGCCACTTGGGGTAGACTTGCCCCTCAGCTTGTTGTAGATGTCCTTGGTCAGAGCCTTGGCCATGTGGTTGTTGTGCAGAGAAAGGTCAGGGTATTCGTCCTCCAGAGAGAACTTCATTTTGTAGTCGTTGTGGCAGTTCTTAGTCATGATTGCACCTTTATGATGATCTGTTGGAAGATAATGCAGGATAAGTTAAGAGGCAGTGCAGTTTGTATGTTTTGTTCCTCTGCAATTCATGTAACATATAAAAGCTCTCCTGCACTATAAGAAAAGACTTTCATCGGAAAGGACTTGCCAGTTTCCTGAGTACCAGCTCTAGGCTATTCCTAGCAGTCACAAGTGACATACAGTATTTTGTATGTTCTGAGTACATTGGTCTCATAGTAACTAGTAGACTGGCTAATTAAACACCGCTTCATGTTTCTGCGTGAGGCGGTAGGGGGCATGGCCTGCATACTGATATGTATCAGACTTCATGAGATATTTTTAGCATGCCTGCCAAACCCTCACTCCAGATAGACCTCTCTTATTTCTATGGGGGTGGGCTGTATGCATGTCCACACCAAAGTTAGAACTTGTTCATGTGAGCAATAGAGATTATTTTACCTGTACTCACAATGCTAATGGGGACATTTTTATTAAAAGTCCATTTAGTGCTGTAACCTGAGCATACTACTACATGCTGTATTCCTCAGAGTTTAATAAAGCTAAGGCTTTGAAACCACAAAGTCTCCTCTGTAAAATATTGTAAGCTTTGGTCAGCACAGTCCTTGCTGTAACAACTGTAACGCTTATTACGCTTCGAAAGGGATCCTTTCTTGGAGACAGCTTTAAACCAAACTCAAAATCAGTCTAGCAAATCATGCCCTTGTGCCACAACAGCTGACCTTGTGCAACAGGTGTCCCCCGCAGCTAATTCCAGCCTCAGACAGAAAGACCCCTACGTGCAGTTCTCAGATCTTAGTTTAAAATGAAATCAATTTCAGTGCCGTTAAGTCCTTGCACCACTTTACATAACGCTGTATAGATAAAACAAAAGCACTGGTGTCAACAGTGCACAAGAGAAGCTCCAGAAAAACCTGCAGAGGGCTCCAAGTAATTGCATCATGAGACTCCGCACTACTGGTGAGATTTTGGCCTTATTTTCCTGATAACCTTAAAAGCGAGTGTTTAAAATGAAAAAAAAAATCCTTCCTTTAACTGTGCCGTTTCTGCAGGAAATTTTTATGTCCCCATATTCCCCATTTCCCACCCGTTTGATCTGTAGAGTCACCGTTGTGATTACCTGTACAAGAGAAAGAGGTAACAGTCCTTGGGATCAGATCCTGTCCACCAAAGCCAATGTAGGGGTTGCCCAACTTTGCAAGATGTCAGAACTTGGTTTATATACTCAGATGCCTAATGCCCATTGGCTGCTCTGGGCCTGCATGCTTTCAGCCTATTGGAGGCTAGTGCTCCCTGATAGCAGGTTTAGGTTCTAAAAGGAAAGAACCTACATCACAACACCCGAGAAGGGGGAACAGCTGTCCCCACCCCGTAACAGTGGCCTGTCCCCTTCTGCTCACTGGTGAAGAGACTTATGGTAAAGAGAACAAAGTTCTGAGACAATTAGCCAGAGTATAGAACTCATTTCCTTCAACAAAAAGGCTTCAGAAGTCTAGTGGTAGGTAATATTTTAAACATAAGGTATTTAACTATGAAGTGCAAAGAATTTTATAGGAAAATATATTTCTGATTAAGAAGTGCAAAGGGGGCAAAGATTGTGAGTAGATCACAAATACAATGCCTGGTGATGCCACATCCATCCGTGGTCAATAGTACAAGACAGCATATGTACCTTCACCTCCATCAGCTGAACATGGGCATCTGTTACCTGTCATAACAGAACTGGCTGTTCCCAATATATGGCTCTGCATTAATGGTACCTGCATGCATACTCAATTCACCCATGGCGTGGCCACTGATGCCCCTGTACCATGACAGATGTTGCTTTTATTGATGTAGTGGCAGACTTTAGTAACAGTAGTTGTTTAAGTAGTTGTACAAAGTATTCCCAGGCCCAATTTGGCTATATTTACCACTGTAACATGACCTCATGTCTGAGGGTTCAAAGGTCACATACGTTCAACAGTGGTTTCCAGTCTTGCCCTGGGATTTCTCAAGTGTTTTCACAATATTTTGTATGTTAGATGTAAAAGATTTCAATGCTGTGCAGTCCAGCATTACCTCTCAAATTGTTTGCCAATTTTCTCATTGGGCAAAATGGTGAGCCTTGATCCATCCTTGATCCTTTGGTGAAGGCATCTTTTATACCCAATCAAGATCATGCATTTTTTTCTGAAATTGGGTCAGCTTTAACCAATTGTACTGCTGCCTTTTAGGAAAAACATAGTTGCCATCAACTTCATCCTCAAAGTGGCAAAAGCCGTGGTAATGTGGTGATTCCCTGTGTATAGTAATTAGAATTGACATGGGCCATATGGTACTATTCTGAGACTTGTTAGGAGGAATCTGATACTGTGGATGTGTCATGGTATTTTAAACGCATTTAAAGTCTGTAATGCAATTACTGAAAGACATTAAAGACTACATGTAGACTGCATGTAACTTGGCCGCCTGTGATTAATTAGGACGATTGCAAATGGTGAGAAAGTATGCAAGAGTTAAATTACAAAACCTGCATTTTCAGTTTGAGTACATTGCTCAAGCCTTTTAACTTTGTTAATAGTTTGGATATTACAAGGGGTGAGACCATTGTGCTTCAGATCGGGGTGAACCTAATGAATGTTAGTTGCTCATGCAATGATCTGGTCCCTATTCCTCATCACCTAATGTTATGTTTCACAGTAGCACCAGGCCCAGTGAGCACATCATACCTGTTTTAATTTGTCTCTCTTATCCTTTTCCTCTTTCTCTTTTTCTGTCACTGACACTGTCGCCCATTCACAGCCATAGACAGAATAACGCTGTGATAAGTAGATCATAACATTTATGCAAAAAGAAGCCTTTAAACTGCAGACTTATTATTCTGTTAATTTTTCATTAACTACTATGAATGGAAATTTACTATAAGGCCAATATTTACAGTCATCATCAAAAAAAATAGTTGCCCTCAGAAGGAATTTTCAGATTGCAATACTATTGTGAAAGAAGATAAATGTTACCAAGAACAATGAATGATGATAAATTTAGACTGATATGGGCAATATTTCTTGAGCTGCGCATACAGAAGTATGGTCTCTCACTACCATGCCATGCAACAAGCCAGACACCTCAGCATGGAGTTGTAGAGTTTCCTAATGGTGTCCTTCGATAATCCGTCCCACGGAGCTTGAATATTCTCATATAGATTTTGCGCTAGGGGTGGAGGTGGAAAGACAGCAGGCTTTCTGAACGTGTGATGCATGACAACAAACTGCTCATCTTGGCGCTGACCACCATGCCTCCACGCACAGATTTATTGGTTGTCTCCACCAAGACAAAACTGGGACTTGTCACTGAAGATGACCCACTGCCATTCTGAGTCACTCCATGACAGTTTGGTACAACACCATTGCAGTCTTTGTTGACGGTGACATGGTGTTGCCGTCGTAACGGTCTTTGTGCATGTAGACCTGGTCGTGCAGTCGTCTGCCAATGGTGCTGGAACTAACAGGATGACTCATGGAGGGCATCACTGCTCACTGAATGTCCCCAGTTGTGACTGTTGGGTCAGTCCATGCATGTTGGACAGTTTGCTGGTTCTCTCTCTCAATGGTTTGTGCAGGTCTCCCAGATCCTTCATGTCACCGGTCCGTACCTTCTTCTATCCACTGCTGCAAGCAGTGTGCTATGGTAATATCCGCACGACCGATATGGCACGCAATACATTGAAAAGACTATCCCAGAGCCCGACGATGCGACCCCTCTCAAACTCTGCCAACTGCTCAAATTGCTTTTGAACTCTGAGGCATACTACAGGACGTCCTAATGTCGTCAGTCAGGTAAAGTGTGATAAGGCCCGTCCTTGCTTACGCCACATGCACGGCTGAGCATGAAACTTGAATCATTTGCATATTTCACGGTGTCAAACCTACCCACTAGGTTTGATTCCTGTCGGTTGACTCCTCGATGCAACTATTTTTTTGATGATGAGTGTATATTATGTAGTTATGAGAGTAAAAATGTACCTGTAAGCCCACAAATGTCCATAAGGTTTAAGACGTTGCAGGCCTATTATTCAGATATTAATCTTAAGACTGTACTATAACTACCTACTGTAAATGAGTCAGTAAGTACTATGAAACCAATTATGTACCTACTGAGAGTTACAAATTAAAGTGGGAGCTAATGCAAACCTTGAGCATAAGGGGTTAATTAGGCATTAAAGGTCGCTAACATCAAATCCTGGATGGCAGTTTATTTGGGTTCCTGCAACGTTGGTCTCAGTGTGAGGTGTGAAATCTTTAGGCTTCAGCCGAGGAAAGAGAGAGAGGGTAAAAGGAAGCTAGAGCAGTCTTCTATCCCAGTGTCTGCCTCCAAAATTAGTATCCAACAGGCTCCAGCTGCCTGGCCCTGAGAGAGTACAGTTACATAAGAACTGTTGCATTGAAGGTTGGGGGAGCAGGGTGCCTGATTGTACGGGGCTCCCCTGTACCGGAGAAACCCCTTTTCAACTCGGGCAGAAAATGACAGAGCAGATTTTTACTGCATCTCAATAAAGTTGCGTGTGAGAGAAAAGTATCATGCCTTTCTGTACGTTTAGATTCGGCCAGGGCTTTTCTTGCATAATTCTATGCATGTGGAATGGGATACTACATGTGACCTTTTGAGTTCAGGTCATGGGTTGGTGTGTTAGCTTTTTATTTTCAACCCTTTCCTCTAGCAAGCCCAGCATTTAGTGTCGGCTCTAGTGAAGGTGTTGGCTCAGATTTCACTAGAGATTTTTAAACCACGTGATTCATCTTTACATATAACTGCCAAACACACAGACTCAAAAAGGAGATCCACCTTAATGTTTAGGTCTAAGATTCAAAGTCAACGTTATACTGATGAAGATATCACAACACATTCATCACCAAGTTTTGTCTGAGTTATTGTTGAATACTCGCATTCATAAGACTCTTTCCTTCTGGAAGGATTAATATATCTATCTATATAGTAATTATATATATATATATATATATATATATATATATATATATATATATATATATATATATATATAT
>CM067488.1:13545822-13688190 GCA_034552555.1 Semaprochilodus insignis
ATATATATATATATATATATATATATATATATATATATATATATACCTCTTGAATTTTAATATTACAAAATGTTCTTCTGCATATTGCATGCAATTACAGAATATCTAGCAGAGAGGCTCTAAATCTCCACATTTTACATAGTGCATCCATGCAATAGCTGGATTGCACAAAGACAATTTCAACTAAGAATCATGTTAACAAAAGAAATTCTTGTTAGATTTAACTGCATTCATGTTTATTTGTATTTGTCCTAACATTATACAGTGTTTCATCTGCCACATTCACTGCAAATTCTATGTATTTTCAGCTCGTGAAATTATCCAAAGAATTCCACAAGACACTCCAAATCTATATTCAGAAATGCATGTTGGCCTTTTGGTATGGGCTCCAAGGTTGTCTCAGTCTGTTGGGCTTCCTTGGAATTCAGATATATTATTTGAGCCAAACACATAAATGTGCACAAACATTCTATCAGTGTTTTCAAAATAACAGATTTTACAGCTCATTTTTCAAACATGTTTTTGAAACATTACTGTGACTTTTAAAGGTCTCTCCCCAGATATCTGGGAGTGGAAACAACCCAAGTGTGTTGCCAAAATGGTAGTCCAGTGTCCTGCCAGAAAAAAACACCCAGCTGCTCACCAGCAAAACGAGTATATGTTGTGTTTTGATGCTGGTATTCTGGTCAACAAGCATGACCAAGCTGGGTGACTAACTAAACCAACTAAACTGTTTTTTCAGCAAGGTGGACAGACCTTGCTGAAACCAGACAAATGTCAATAAATGCCAGTAAATTTGCTACCATTAACTTGATTACATGACAAATACTTCACCTGATCCATTCTGTGACCTACATCTGACAATTCTGTGACCTTTCACATGCATACAAAATATCATTTGACATGATTTGAAAGTCATAACCCACTTTTAAATTCCCATATTTTTTACCAAAAAATGTGCTATAGTTTTACAGTATGTATAATGGAATTTTTGCCTTCAAAAGCAACAAAATATCAACTCCCAATAAACTAGCTAGAAAAAACCCTTACATTTAGTGTGGGCTCTGAGGTTGTCCCTTGGGGTTCCTCCTTGGAATTCAGATACAGGATTTGACCTCTTCTGCTATGTGTCTTCCCTGCCCATGTAAAAAGAGTAAAAAATATGCTCACACTTTACAGTTGCTAAAGATAGCATCTGTCCCTGAAGTTAGAATCAGTGTCAACCTACTGCCGGTAACACTTCTCAACAAATGGTTAAGGTGTTGACTGAACCTCAGTGTACTAGGATATTTAGAGAATGGAATTGTTACCATTTGGTATGCATTCATGTTTGAGGTTTTTGTCTTTCTGCTGCTGTTCTCACGCTATCCTCTCCTGGATCTTCACCCTGTCCATACCTTTCTTGAAAGCTCAGGTGACTAAACGATGTGAAGTATATTTAACATGCAATACATATACACTATATGCAGTATGTCCTGGGCTTGTGCTTCAGTCTCAGTACATTGGCAGTAGAGTCTGCCAACCCAGCATCCAATTTAGCATCTACTGCCAAGCCTATCATCCAAACGGCAGGAGTAACCAGATCCATGAGTTTCTGCCTCCCTTCACCGGGTGGCCATCTTTATTTCACTCCATACCTCATAAGAAGATTGAGCTACATGCGTCATATGATCACATGATATAAAGAAGGGGTGTCTGACTCCAGTCCTGGAGGACTCCAGTACTGCAGAACATTCAACCCTTCTGATTCAACTCCTCAGCTGATCACATAGACTGTCATTAGTTTTAGTCAGCATGTTAGGAGAGGGGAATGTCTCTCCAGGACCTGAGACTGAAACCCCTCAGTGTAATGTAGGAGTGAATGATGGTGTGCAGGAGTACTGGCATTTTCAATTTTCAAGTCTTAATGAACAACTGTGACATAAAAAACGCTTCCACTCTTATAACATCGCTGCATGTTCACTGCATGTCTCTGCTCTTGCATATGAATGCAGCTTGGTTTTGGGAACCTAGTCCATTGAAACTGGAGCCTTGTCCCCGCCTTGTGCTCAGAGGGCTATGTATAGTCGCAAGGTTGTCAGTTTCCCAGTGCCAGTACACCAGATTGAATTGCATTGACTCAGCTCAGGGTCTGTCCACCCACCAAACCCTTGGCCCTTCCAGTGACCTCTCTCTCACAGAGTGACCAGAGTGGCAGGACAGTAGTCATATAGGTAATGCAATCTGCCTCTGAGTTCTCAGGAGGCTAAGCAACAGACAGCAATGACATGCTAATATGTGGCCTTCAGCAATCAATAAACAGGATCAGTATAGATTATGGACAGTGCAGCTCTTTAGTGCATTCTTTTGTAGCAGCTTGATTTGACCTAATGAGAAAATGGTGTTGCTTTATAAAGTTTGCTGTTTACTTTGCTATGCTACCGAGCTGCACTGTGTTGTGTAGCTACTGAAACCAGAGTCGTCATAAAGGAGGAGGAATTGGTTGGAAAATTAATAGGAAAACCCATGACGTTACATATGGTGTCTGTTTATGGAGAAAGTACTGCCCTTCATCAAAACAGAACCAATCAGCTTACCTTGTTGTGGAGATAGATGCTGGAATGCTATAAAACATTTTTAGTGCATTGTTTGAGCCAAACACTACAAACTATTTATCTATGATAGTATTTAACCTCCCAGGAGTGTTGCCAAGATGGCTGCCAAGTGGAGAGACTTGCGTTCAAAACCAGGCAGCTTGGCTATGTCCTATGAATTTGCTACCATGCTATCATTAGCTCAATTACATGATGCTGGTTGTTTGTTGTGTTTTGAGCAAGCTTTTGCCGGGATTGTTGTGAATGTCCTGAATAGCTTGTCCGGACTAAAAAACAACAACAAATTAGCAGCTAACAACAAATTATCTAAGAAAAAAAAACAACTTGACTCAAATTTGATCTAAATGTTTAAATTGTTATTATAGATTTTAAAAAAATATTTTATATTTTGTATGCATGTAAATGGTCACCCTGTTTATTGAGGAGTAATCCAGCTAATGCATGCATGAGCTGGTCATTTTCTTATTATTTGCCCTAACCTGTGTAGTTTTGATAAACTATATCAAACATAGTTCAACTCAGTAGCGATGCTGGAAACTATGACTTTATGTAGTGACGCTAAACAAAGTTGCTTCTGGGCATTTTTGCTGTATAGCTTATCCAACTTGCTACAACAGAACATTTGCAGCCATGTAAAATGATGCTACGCTATGCTCTGCCATGCTGGTTACTTTGTGTTTGAAGACTGTATTTATGGGTTGTAATGCACCACATGTGTTTCTCTTGTGTAAATGCATCTGATTACGCGTGCTGCACACAGTCTGTATAAGTTATGTTACTAGCCACACATTCAATGCATGCAGTGTACACTCACACGGCCTTTGATGAAGGTGGCCACTTCGTACACTAACAGCTGTGTAGCTGCAGTCACCTGGTGCACAGAGAGACTTGACGCAGATGCATTGATTGCATTCTTCCCGCTTAGCACCTCTCCCCCTTCCCTCTACTCACACATAGGCCTCATTGCCTCTAGTGCTCTATGGAAAATAATGGCTCTTCCCCCAGCTATTCTTTCTTCTTCTGCAAGCAACATAATACTGAAGTCTGTTTAGGAGTAAATAAATCCTCTCTAGTAACATCAGCTAAACCAGAAGTGCGGGTGTGCTCGTAACACACTTAAGCCCAGTGGCAATTATAGTAGCCACAGTTTATACCCCTAATGTAGTCAACTTTTCAAAGGTTCATACCCAAAATAATTGAACTATGGGAAGGAGTTATACACTGTAAAAAAGTGCAACCTTAAAAAATTACTTCACTACTATAAACTACTGAATAAGTTTTGCTCAACTCAAAAATTACTTTGATTGAAAGAATCGTTCATTCAAAGGCCTTTATTTAGGTTGGATAAACCTAATTCATTTGCTTCATCTGCAGGGATATTTTTCCACACCGCACTGTAAAAAGTGTAACATAAAAAAAGTACTTTGATTTGTTACAAGCACTTAAATACATTGCTCAGCTCAAAAAAACTGATGTTGATCAAAAGAATTGTCCATTCAGTCCTATGTTAGGTTGAATAAATCTAATTTATTTGCTTGTAACAAATAAGAGCCATTTTTTGTAAGGTTGAAGCTTTTTGTTTCTGCCTGCCATGATCCAAAAAATCGCAAACACATTCAAGGTCTGGACTCTGGGGCGGTCAGTGCTTTGTTCAGGCAACACCAACTGCGTCTTTGTTTGATTTGTAAATGTTCTTTTTTGTCTGTTTCCTTTTCTCTGTAACAGCTTCTTGATGGCTGCACATCCTTCCAGACTCATATGCTGAGTCACAGTGATTTTCTCAAAGATGAACAGTTTCTCTCAAAGATAAAAGCTTTAAGTGTTGTTTATGTGATAGGGACAGTTCTTAGGAGACAGATCTTCTCTATATCTTTTAATATGTTTTTAAGCTCCAGTTTTGGAAACTCATGAATTGAATACATTAAGGCTGGACTTTTGTACACTGCTTCACTAAAATGCAACATTAAAGCTTTAATTCAAACGATTAAATGACAAAACAAAGCTTGAAATGAACTGATTCTTGATCAATTTCATAATACTGTAGATAAATTCATACCGTCTCCTTTTTTATGTGTTTAACCCTCTAATATCTTTATTGTTAAACTGTAGAATTTCCATTTCGGAATGGTGTTGTCTGATATTCGTATCACTGTTTGCTGCTTCCGACTACGGGAGAGAGCTGTTGTGGGTGCCTCTTTTGACTCAGACTCCCCTCCCTGCTGTTTTATCACTGCCCTCTGAGGCTGTGCTGGTCCGTCCCCCAGCCAAGCTGCCTTATACGGATTGACTGTGCCTCCCACAGCCCCCAGTCTAGCAGCTGAACCATCAATCAACCCTGCCTCGTATATCTGCCTGGCCACAGTTGTTGCTCTGCCATCTCTTTCCCCCTCTGAGCATTCACTCCTACAGGCCTTCACCAAGGCTTCAGTGCAGCCAAACACTTCAACGTGGACTCCTCAGTCCTCTGATTCTCTGAAACAGAACTCACTCTCTCTCTCTCTCTCTCTCTCTTTCACTTTGTCACTTTGTCTTTTTCTCCTCGCTCCTAACCCCTACTACCTTTGGCAAACTGCCTGTAAACAAAATGCCCAGCAAGATTCAGACTCTGACACCCAAGTCCAAGCTGCTCGTCTCTACTTGCATATCACTGTTGATGATAGTAGCCGTGTGTCCTGACTGGTGTAGCTGCAGCATGTCAAGCTAAGCAAGTCTGACGGGGCCAGACTAATGCCACTTATTTTACTCATCCAGAGGAACCTCACCCCTCCCTGCCCTTCCTAAGCCGCTTTGTTGAAAATGTGCCAGTCAGACGTCATTCAAAAGCTCCTCCCCCATCATCCACCAGCACACAGCAAAACTCACAGCCCACTTTGTTCTGTCACCAGACTGTCAGCAGAGACAAGCTTGGAATGTAGACCTCTGCAGTGATGGCAGAAAAATACTTATCTCACAGATAATGATAAAACTGGCCCGACTGTCCATCAAGAACTAATCTAGGAGCCCTTAGAACTAACACAGAATGTTATATTAAAACAGATTATAATGATTAGTAGGACTACAGATCACAGTGCAGAGTGTTATAAACAACACCAGGCAATCTAAGATGATGTCTCTGAGGAAAAGTACAATAAAGTCTTAAGAGTTTGTAAATCTTATCATTATGAATTATGGTGAGTTTTGAAACTCTGTTTGTATTCAGAAAACTGAATATAGCAAAAAATGGAGATCTGTTCTGTATCCTGTTCTGGATTGTGCTGATATGAAAGATTCACTTAATAAATATACTTTATATGTATTATTTTTCCATAAATGCATATATTAAAATAAATAATAATAAAATATTTCATACAACACAATAAAATTTAATCGGCCATATTAAATGTTATACCATTTTTGGATTTTAGTAAATAAGAATAATAATAGTATAATAACATACGATATGTATAATGTGTATAATAAATATTAATTATACAATCATAATTATAGTTCTTTTTAAGTAAGAAATAATACGGTTATAATAAATCTTAATTAAAGATCCAATATTTATTTTTGACCAAATATAAGAGTTGATGTGTTGAAGGTGTGGGGTGGGCGGAGCTTCTACACGCGTCCATCACAGCGCAGTGCATGCTGGTCAGGACCAGATCAGGTGAGAGAGACAGAGAGGGGGAGAGAGGCAGGAGCAGGTGAATGATGACCACACCTGTTTACAGCCACATACTGACAGCGTTCCGTCCCGCACCCGGCTGGAGGTGGAGATGTGAGGAGTGTGTGAGAGAGCCGGAGCTGTAGGTCGGTTGGAGCGCGGTGTTGTCCGACTTTCCTCTCGGGACTGGGCGCCATCACTGACTCGGTGTGTTCGGCAGGTAACTCAATCTCCACCTCGCGCTGCGAATGCGGGCTCCGTCTACACTCTGAACTCTTCACCCTGTGTTTCTGCAGTCTGTGTGTAGGTTTCCTGGCTCGTCCCTGTGTTCTCAGCTCTGAAACAGGCTCGGAGCGGTCAGACTGAGCGTTTGTTATTATTACCAGAGTGGCTTTAATCTGGCTTTAGGTGACTGACTGCCTGCCTGGTGCTGCTCACGTTTGAACCAGCGTCAACTGAACGTAGCTTTCTCTTCAGTGACTGCTGTGGCCGAAAAGTTTACTCTGCTTTTGTCTTGTGTTGTTGTTCAAGTGTGAGATTTGAACCTGCTGCACTGATAGAGAGTGATGTAGAGGAGGAGGAGAGGAGAGTGTGTTATGGCTATCAGCGGTGTTTTTAGTGTAGTCAGAGCAAGAATGACTGATGTATGTAGTTCACACAAGACTTGCTCTTCTATTTCAGGATTTGAACAGTTCAAACTTGTCTTGTAAACAGGGGGACAAGATGGCTGCTTATTATCAGAGTACTAGTTTATTACATACTAATTACAACTTCTAACGAATGATTAATTATCGCTGTATCTGTTTAGGCCATGTCAAAATCTAATAATAATTAATACAATGGTTTTTAAAACTTTTAATATAACTGCTGTAACTTCATCTCTTTATGGAGTGATATGTAAAACGATCTGGCAAACCTGTCAAATTCATACTTTGCACAGTCCCTTTTCCTCCCTCTTCACTCCTTTGCCTGTTTACTTGCCAGTCTAAGGAAGCGTGAAACGTGATACATATGTCAGTCACATACCTACTCATTTCTACGTGTTTGATGTATTGTCAAAATTGTTATTTCTTCACATTCTGTTGATAATCTTAATTCATTTAGAAATGCTTGTAGTTGATTTTAGTTCATTTAAGAAGCTAAAAACCTATATATTGATTACATCATTTTACATATTGCTCCTTTAAAGGCCAACACTTTATTATAGTGCACTATACTGACCAATGAGCTTTAGGATATAATAAGCCTGTGATTTTATGTGGTTAATTTTCTCAAAACTTTGGTTCCAGAAACACTATTTCAGGAAACGGGCAGATGCTTGTGCAGGTGTTTATTGAGACATTAAACATGAGCTTTAGGGTTTTGTGATGATACACTGATTCATTACACTGTCAAACGTGTCTGCAAAATTCTAAGAAGTCCTTTACTCAGTCCATAAGCAGTTCATGTTTTCAGTGTTGTGGGTCCATGTCTTATATTTCTGTTGTATTTAAAAAGTCCCTTGAGGTCAATTTATTACATTTGTGGTTTTATTTATAATTCGTTTTTGTTATTAAACAGGCTGTTTTTGTTACTGTGCCTTTAAGACTTATATATGTAAATGATTTCTGCTTTGATTGGCAGTTCAATGTTATGTTAAATTCAAAAAGCAGTTCCTGTTAAAACACTCCTTATAACTTCAGCTTGAATAAACAGGGCTTAACTGTTGTATGGTGATGTATGTATATGTGCTCATTTTTGTGACATCATGAATATGCTGTATATATAGACAAGTTAGTAAATGGTAAGATTTGAAACATTACCAGAAACATTACCCAACCACATCAAGCTATTTGTATACATCTGTTACAGCCTCCACTCCTCTGGGGAGGCTTTCCACAACATTTTGGAGTGTGTCTGTAGGAATTTCTGCCCATTCAGTCCAAAGAGCATTTGCGAGGTCAGACACTAATGTTAGACAAGAAGAGCTGGCTCCCAGTGAGCGTTTTAGTTCATCTCAAAGATAAGTTTAGTGGAGTTAAACCATGCCTTTACAGACTTTATGCACAGGGGCACAGTCATGCTAGAACAAATTAACTGTTGCCACAAAGTTGGAGGCATATAATTGTCTAAAACCTTTTTGCGTGCATCACATTAACATCACCGTTACATTAAACTCACTAAGAAGCCCAAACCCTGAAAAACAGCCTTAGACAATTGTTCCTCTTCCACCAAACTTTACCGTATGCATTCTGGTAGGTTGCAGTAGGTAGGTTGCAGTCTGGTAGGTTGTCTCCTGGCATCTGCTGAAACGAGATTTGTCCATCAGACTGCTCGGTAGTCAAGCAAGATTCATCACTCCAGAGAAGACGTCCAACCCGCTCCAGCTGACAGTTGGCATTACACATAGTGATCTCAGGCTTGTGTACAGCCTCAGCCAAGGAAACCCATTTCATGAAGCTCCAGACGTAGTTCTTTGGCTTCCAGAGGCAGTTTGGAACTCTGTTGTGAGTGATGCAAAAGAGATGGGCGCTGCTTCTGCACTCTGTGGCCTCACTCTGTGAGTTTGCATGGACTGCTCCTTCGTGGGTGAGCTGTTGTTGCTCGTAGTCACTTCTGTTTCAATATAATAACACTTGCAGTTGACTGGGGCACATCTAGCGGCACAGACATTTCATTGACTTGTGGCAAAGGTGGCAACCTATGACAGTGCCATGTTTGAAGTCACTGAGCTCTTCTGTATAGCCGTTCTACTGCCAGTGTTTGTCTGTTGCTTGGCTGTTTGCTTGATTTTATCCACCTGATAGCAATGGGTGTGACTGAAACACTTGAACACCTGTCTGCATACTTTTGGCAGGATTGTGTATTTACGCATCTATAAATGCTGTACAGTTTTATTCAGTTTAGCATTCCTGTCCACTGCCTCTCCCCTATTCTGTGGGATATTTAAAGAGCATGTTTACAATAGGCCATCTCTGCAGAAACCTCTTTGAAGATGAAGTAAAAGAGAAGACTATGGGGCCTTGTTGGACTATTGTACTAAAAGGCTCAGCTGGGACATTTTTTATTCTTTGGTTCTTCCACTTCCCTTTTTCATAGTTATTTAGCAGATTGACAAAATAGATAGTGGAGGTTCCTGCAGAGGCAAGGTCGCCTTAATGGATGGATAAATGGATGGATGATATTATTGTTTAAGGCTGTGTAAATGAGCACTGTTCTGATTTGCTGTTCTTTAAAGAAATGGAAAGAATGTTTGCACTGTGCACTATATTTGTATATTTGAGTGCATATATATACATACCTTTTTATCGTTCTTCATTGCATCACAGAATGTTTAGGACATTTGTTTGTTAAATACAACATTAGCCAGAGGAAATAAATCGCAAATGTAGTTAATCTGTTAATCTGTTAATCTAGTGTAGCTAAATTCTCTAGTCATATACTTGCTATAAGGGCTGCCTTTGCATTCTTTACGTATCTTGTTGCAGACTGAGGAGCTCATTCATTATCTTGTGGTTAAGAGATTAGGGCAGTTTCCTGGTTACTTTCAGTGTCAGCTTTTGCCTGTGTTTTCTGTCCTGCCTTCCATTTTAAGATATCAGCAGTCAGTCTACCAGTATGCATAATGTGCTGTAACAGCAAACTATGAAATTAATACACACATGTTAAACTAAAGGTTTTCTTTATTCAGGAATATAAAAAAGGTTCACATATCCAAGACATATCCACAAGATTTAGACATGCCCAAAATGATGAATGGAGAAAGAATTACATGATAATTAAGAAAGTTGCATAACTTTTAGAATGAAGTTATAACAAAATTAACATCCAGAAGGTGTGTTATTTCAAGAGCGATCATCAATATTTGAGGCAGACAACTTGCCAAGAATGGACTATACACAGAAAAAATGCTATCCAAATAATTGTGATAACAATTTAATTGTCTTTTTGTTGGCTGTATGCATCTATTAAATTACAGTCCTGAAATAGCCAAAATGGCTAATAAGTTCATTTCAGTTAGCAACTCCCAGCTGATTACAGAAACTCCCCATGCTCAAATAAACAAACATCACTCTCCACTGTAATCCATAGCACCCCATAAGAAGTTACAGCATTTGCTGTTTTCATGGAACCCATGATGTGTCTCAATAAATGCACAATCGTGATATGACTGTGAAAGCTAACAACTGGTGAACATAGTTGCGGTCAGCTAAAAGGATTGCACACATCTTAAATAATAGTAATCATGGAGTTATGCAATAATTGTGACAGGCCTAAATACAACAACAATTACCTGGCAGTAACTGGCAGCGTTCAAAACCCCAAGCCAGAAAGCAGTGAATATGAAGAATACTTACAGTCAATGGTGTAGATTGTCTCAACATTGGCAGGGATACAGCTTCCCATCCCTTATCTTAATTTTAACTATTAGATACTCAACTGTAGACAGTTATGTGCCTGCTCAATTTCCTGTGTGTAATGAAATGATGCATTGATGCACCAACGTTGTGAATAAGATACACACAAGTAATATGATTACGCAGATATAATTACTTATGAGTCCTATTTATTTTAAATATTGGGCAATTTTAAATACTGAATGAATGGGATATTATGAAACCAAGTTGTTTTGATGTGAGATTTTTTAGAAATAAGCTAATGATCAAATATGTTACCTTTTAAAAGTTATATTTTCTGAACATCCCAATTATAACTTTATTGCTGATGCCTCACTGTAATTCCAAACTGTAATTCATAGTTAGGACCTGAAACCCTGAAGATGCACCTGTTTCCTCATCAGTATTCTCTAGCCTACCACTGTGTTTCCTGCATATAAACTAGTTCATTAGTGGTGACATGTTTTTATATTTTGTGACAGCTAGCCTACAGATGACAGAAGTCAGGATTAGCTTGCTAGTTAATGCTAGCTAACATGGTTAACTAACAGTTGACATGTTTCACAGTGGAAATTCTGATGATGTTCAGTAGTAGGGTTTCATTTCAAATTGATGTTGCTACTGGCTGGTTAGTTTTGTACTTACTTCTGCTCTGGGAGGTGAAAAGCTCCTGATGTCTTTAGTCTTTGTGACCAGTACCAAATGTGTGAGCAGCGCAGGCGATAGAGCAGTAAGTACAGGAATTTAACGTTGTGACCCAAGCTTTCAGACAACCCGTTCCCTTTCAGTCAATCAAATTCTTGTATGTTTCAACATCATCTTGGAGATGGGAGCCTCATTGGAAACATCCACTCCAAAGATAATGAGAATGAGTTTGATCAAATATTAGTGTGGACAGTTTTCTCCTTGCATGTCCCTACTTTCCATATGCAAGCCTATGCCCACGTTACAATATTCCTCAGAACATTTCTAAAAATAGGTTCTAAAAATTGCAGTTAGATATTGTCCCCAAATCTTCCAGCTGCTCTAGAGTCCATGGCTTTGTATTGGCACATACACATCATATTTGCCATAGGAGCCAGGGGGATGGTGGATGTTGTAAACAATTACATTTGTGTCACCCAATAATTATACTGCATAAGGTAGCTTATTTTTTTGCCAAAAATATCATGTTGTAAAAAAAAAAAAATCGTGGTCTTGTGCTTGGCTGGACCACAGCCGCAATGATGGAATAACTTTTTCACGCTATATAAAGGATCATAATCTCCAAAACAGAATTTTGTTTTGTGCTTCGTTTAATGGAGCTGCATCTCCAAAATCATCTCAAACTCAGCTGTGAACCCAGCAGAGAATCTCCATGTTCTCCTTCTGTGGACATCCTGCGCGGTGTCACAGTTTGCCTGTCTCATAGATGTTCTTCCTGTCTATTTAAAACAAATTGTCATGTCTGGTGTGTATAGTTTTGATGTGAGAAAATATAATACTTCACATCTCCCTGTTGTTTTTTCATGTCACATTCGGTGTGGCAGCCTGAAGTCTGGTATTGTAACACAGAAATGCTTTTTTGTCATAATCAACCTGATGGTTAAAGGAGTTGTACGTTAAAGTGTGAAGTCTGCTTTCTTCACAGGGCTGAGGGCTGTAGGAGCCATGCTGTCGGCAGAGGAGATATTATGCAGCACTCGGCAGGTGATCGCGGGGCTGGAGGCACTGCGGGCGGAGAATCGCACGCTGCTGGACAGCCTGCAGGAGCAACTGCAGAACCGGCCAGCCAGTGAGAGTGGGAGCCTGGAGCAGGAAAAGACCGGCATTGTCCTACAGTCTCTAGAGAAGATTGAACTGGGCCTGGGTGAGGCACAGGTGAGCTTCATGGGGCTGAAGTCCCTGTTCTACAAACACAGCCAATACATGTTTTGTGTCTGAAGTTTGCTTTTGTTCTGGAGCTGTGAGGCTATTGGAGCTAACGATTAAAGGAAGCATACACTCACCAGTGAGCGTCATGAAAACTGCATGCCCAAATGATCACACACCTTGCCTCAAACCATGTTGTATTGTTATGTAGGCTTAAATAGACTGTGGTGTGAATGGAAGCTTAGAACCAGTAATTAGCATCATGCAAACTGGATGCCTACTTTGTCACACGTTTTCCTTTTGTTGTTTTGTGTGACCATATGCCCTTTACGGTAGCAAGTTACAGTAGCAAGACATATTTTCACATATATTTATTAGACAGAAATAGTGGAGACGTCAGTTAAAACAGCGCATATGAGAATAAGGATAAAATATTAGCTTTATTTGGTTTTAACACAAGAGCAGGTGTTGCACAAAATGGAATGAGGTAGATTAATACTCTAGAATACTCTATATTGGAAAAGACTAAGACCTACTACACACTGCTCCTGTACTTATTCTGTACTGAAAGTAGTGAAACTAGTGATCCACATGAATTTCCTTATAATGGCAAAGACACATACTGCTTGAGGAAAATGTTCCAGTATGCAGAGCTATATCTGTCATGATATACTACATCCCAAAATGCAATTCAGCAATTGCATATTTTCCCCAAATCATCCAACCCTACTGGATTACAGCTGTGTTTTGGCAAGAACCTGGCAGCACAATACATGTCATGATACAGGAATAACAAGTCAATATTATTGCAGTGTATTGTGATACTCTAAGCAAGGCAATATACTGCCATTTTCTAGATGTAATTTTAGCAGAAAGACAATGACCTGATACTCATTCTGCCCAAATGCAGTAAGTAGTATGCATGTATGTGACCAACATGAATTTCTCCAGTATGCCAAAGATACCTGGATGATGTACTGCTCCAGGAAAATGCTCCAGTGTGCAGCCAGAACTGTCTTTAAGATATACTGTATCCCAAAATGCAATGTGGCCATTTCACGAGGAAGCAACTACTGACGTAACCGCCTGGATTTTAATAGCTCCGAATCCTATACATTGATGGCCAATTTTACCAAATGTTGATGCACTCAGTTCAACACTGAAGCCATGCCAGCTGTCTCCGCTGATCTTGAGGTGGGCCTGCTTATCTTTCTGTAGGATGTGGATAAGGCTTTTCAGGCTGCTGTGTGGAGTCACATTGCTTATTGTTCAGTCAGACTAGCTCATGTTACCTACTACAAGTGTAAGCCAAATGAAATGGCTCGTAAACAGAGGAGAACGGGTGTGTTTGGAAACGACACAGGTTTACCAATTTATTTGTGTTTTTGAAGATGGGTAGAAAACACCCTTCTGTCCTCAGTCAGGGTATTGGATGTATAGTCACACCAGCACTTCTCTCAGGCCAAAAATACCAGTGTACATGCTCAAAAGCAGCTTCAGTTGTTAAGCAGTGATTGGAGGGCTGAGGAAAACGGCATAGGTCTTGAAATGGGTCTGATCAGTCACTGATGTTGGCAGGCTAGTCATGGTCCTTCGCTATAGTAAAGCACGTTTGTCATTAACTGGTGACTATATGGTGTAATGCTGATGAAGAGGAGCATGCAGTATACAGTATATACTGGTGCACAATATGCTATTTTGAGCCTAGCAAATATTCTCTGTGGCCTCTTAAAACCCAGATGATGATGGCTCTGTCAGCACACTTGGGCTCACTGGAAGCTGAAAAGCAGAAGCTGCGTGCTCAGGTACGCCGGCTGTGCCAGGAGAACCAGTGGCTGCGGGACGAGCTATCTGCAGCCCAGCAGAAGCTGCAGGAGAGAGAGCAGGAAGTGGTTACACTGGAGGAGCAAAACAGACACCTACAGTTTATGAGCAGCATACGCAAGTACGACCAGGATGAGCCACCACAGGTGAGAATTAGTATTGAAATACCTAACACAAACATACCAAGTGAAGGGAGCAGTGCATTGTGTACAGCTGTAGTGAAACCTTGTTTAAATGGTTTTGAATGTGCTTTTTTGTGTTCTAGAAGCTCAGTGTTTCTAGTTAATGACTTAAGGCCAGAGTACACCAACGGGACAAACACAAACATTCAAATGTTTGTATCTGTGTTTATAATGAGTATGGCACATCAACCAGACAAATGTGTTTGTCTGCCCGGTAATCTGGTCTATGTGGAACGTAATATGATATGGGATAATGCTCTCTTGATTGTCTAAAGACTTGTTTAAGAAGATAGGATGATCATTTTCTCTATGTTGAACAGGAGGACAAAGACAATTCCTCAGCCAAAGAATCCCTCGATGATCTTTTTCCCACTGATGAAGAGGAGCAAACACAAAGCAAGTTTCTCTCAGAGTCTGCATGCTCTGAACTAAGACTGCACAGTACAATAGCAATGATGCTATTAAATATAGTGATGGGAATATAACTTATAATATATTAACATTTCTGAGTGACTCAATAATGTGATAATTTAAAATTATCTTGTTACATAAAATAGCTTAACACCCATAGACTCCCATGTGAAGCTATGATTGGTCACGATGCTCATAGCACAAACTTTGTGGTTATTTAGAGGGGTTATTTACATATTAGGGCGGTTCTGCAATAGCAGCATTGCGAATGTCAATATCTGAGAAATGATGTGATATATAGTGCTGCCCGACTATAATGTACTGTACACTGTCATTACACTGTATAATGTAATTTCATTAGTGTATAATTATCCATAAATACAAATCATTTAATTTCATGTTTTTGTTATCTTAGAATGAGCCCTTCAGATCTACGTAGGAGGAGTCATCAAAACTCACAGTGACTGTAGAGAGTGTCTTTAGTGGTTTTACGTTGAATTTGGTGGTGTTATATCAGTAGTCTTGAACTCCAGATAGGACATTTTGAAAGCTTAAATCTCCATATAAAAAAATACCAGCATTAAAACTATGAGGCTCACGTTCCGCTTCTTATTCAGCAGCTTCTTGTTCAAATTTGCCATTCCACCTAAAATGGTGCAGCAGTTATTATAGCCCCTCAGGGATCAGAATGTAACTGCACCACCATTTAGGGTGGAACTGCGAAATTCCAACAAGAACCTGCCCTTCGGAAAATGTTAGTAGCCTTAACAGTATAATTAGGATGTTTTGATAGTCTAAATGGGTTGATTGGGGAGGAGTAATGATATTAAGCTGAGACTGGACCGAATTAACACAATAAAAAGTTTGAAAGTTTGAGTTATTCCGCTGTACTGATGATATGAGCATGCTAGGTAGGATGATAGATAGTCATTTTGTTTTGTGAGAAACTGCTTTACATTTGGAACAGTAAAGGAACTTCTCACCTAAAAATGTTTGATCACTTCCTGTGCATAGTTCAAGGAAGCTGTTTCATTACATTTTCTCAGTAACATTAACCCTTTGGTCCTCACAGTATCTCAGCCTCACAGCAGTGCTGTAGCTGCAGCGCAGCAGGGAGGCTATGAGATCCCTGCCAGGCTCAGAACACTCCACAACCTGGTGATCCAGTACGCCTCCCAGGGCCGCTATGAGGTGGCTGTGCCTCTCTGCAAGCAGGCTCTGGAAGACCTGGAGAAATCTTCTGGACACAGCCACCCAGACGTGGCCACCATGCTCAACATCTTGGCACTAGTATACAGGTAATTCAGTGATCGGATTGTCTTCAGTATCTATACTTTGCTCGTATCTCATCTGTCACTCCGATTTAATATTGGATTGATGTTGTTTTCACTCTATACAGGGACCAGAACAAATACAAAGAAGCTGCCAGCCTCCTGAATGATGCCCTAGCCATACGTGAGAAGACACTTGGCATTGACCACCCAGCAGTATGTGTTTTTCTATTTATCATATAGTGTTTGGCAGCATCAGTATTGCATTTGTCCTGATTATGTTTATATATGTTTGTACAGGTGGCAGCTACTCTGAATAACCTGGCTGTACTCTATGGGAAAAGAGGGAAGTATAAAGAGGCAGAGCCTCTATGCAAGAGAGCATTGGAGATCAGGGAAAAGGTATGGCAATCACTTAATCTAATATATTATTAATGACACAAATCTTTTTATCTCTTCATGCATTGGCCTTGTTTGATCCTTGACATCATCCAAGTTCCACACTGAATGCCAGTTGTACGTGTTGATTTAACTGTGGCTGTGGCCCTGTTGCTCAGACACAGCTTTTAAATGGTACTGTATGTTCCATTGATGGCTCTCTTGACAAATCCAGTTATTGCCAGCTGACAAGTGTTATTTACAAGCACAACACAACTGTGATGTGGCAATAACAGTTGCAGTAACATTCAGCTGATATTCAGCCATGTTTAGCAGACAGTACAGGAGAGTAGACGTCTGTGCACATTGTAACTGAATTAATGACATTCTGAGGAATCATATTGTTGCTGTCCAAAGAAAAACATGTATCTCCATTTTTGTTGATTTACTTTTATGCATCTTTAAAACACAGCAGCTGTCGTTTACACTGTGTGAAAACTTAATGAATGGACTACCAGAAATGGCCCACAGTTGCTTGGAAAAATGTCTGGTTTCATTGACTTACATTAGAATTAAATGAGGTTTTTGCCATTTTGGAGATTTTTTTGGAGTTTGTTTTCTTTGGACAGCAATGATATTTTGTCCTCTTTTTGCCTTTTGGGCAATTTAGGCAAGTACACTTAATCACGATTAACTACACAAAAGAATGCAAATTAGGATTATTTTATTCATTTAACAGGCCAAATAAAAATGCATTAGTGTGATACATTAACCTGAAGATGGTGATGTACCTGCTAAGTAAAATTGATTATAATAAAATCTGTTCTAAGTTTAAATGTAAAGCAGTGGTGTGTAGTGCTTATGGTCTGTAAGAAAGCATTTTGTAATGGCATATTTGCGTATCCATCATGTTTTTTTAAAATGATTCTTAATCGTCTGAAAAAAATCGAATCAAGGTTATCTCTTGTCCCTCAACCCAAAATAATCCCTGCCCTTTTTTCTGCAGGTGCTGGGGACGGACCACCCTGATGTGGCCAAGCAGCTCAATAACCTGGCCCTACTGTGCCAGAACCAGGGCAAATATCAGGAGGTAGAGGAGTACTATGAGAGAGCACTACACATTTACCAGAGTCGACTGGGTCCAGATGACGCCAATGTGGCCAAAACCAAAAATAACCTGGTGAGGGTTTGAGATGACCTTGACTTTTTCATGCATGATGTTAAACTACAAAGGGAAGGGCTGTGTTTCCTTCATGTTTGTGTATTGGGTTAAGTGTCTCGTTTAGTTGACTGTGGAGGTGTCTGTGAAGAGAAGGATGCAGTAGGTTTTTATAGAATATGCTGTGTGTTTGATTGACAGGCCTCTTGCTACCTCAAGCAGGGGAAGTACAGACAAGCCGAAGCTCTGTATAAAGAGATCTTGACTCGTGCTCATGAGAAGGAATTTGGATCAGTGGAAGGTAAATTTTAACCAGCTCTTAAAGCTCTCAACGCAACTAAACTGTCAGTCATTGAACATGTAGGCATTGGTGCAAAATTGGGCATTTACCAGAGCAAAGCATTTTGGGCAGTTATCAGAAACAGGTGCATTGACTTTCCCGTAAAATCCCCTGCACCAGAGGTATCGTATTGTCAACACAAGCTAATAGAGACTGGGGATACAATTGTATATGGGTGTTGTGCGCATGCTGAGTCTTGGCTAAAATGTCTCTGGCTGTGTGAATCAGTGCTTAACCAGGCAGATAACCTGACTCCATTATTTGGATCAGCAATATGTGGCTATTGTCCAAGGTAACGTGTACATATATGCTTAGCTTCTCAACCAAAATCTGCCATCTGAAGTAGACCTTTCAGTTACTTTATACAAGAACATATTTCATAGGCTTTCATTCGGAATGGCTGACTTGCAAAAGAGTTGCCAGTTTTTAATTTGTAATTATTCTTAAAAGAAAGAAGTACTAATCTGCCCTGTCTGTATGTCACAAATGCACTTGTTTTTATCAACTATAATCAGATTATTTTTTATTTATGCCCTAACAGTTATCAATTATTCTTATTTCTGCTTAATTATCATCATATCGCAATTAAGGGATTTTGCTAAAATATTTAAAGGAACATTGAAATTAGAAGAGTTTTAGTTGCATGATAGAAAGAAATAAAGCACAATAGGAAATTAAATTGAATCTCTAAATGTATCTGAAAATGTATTACATTATTATACCTGTTAGTAATATTTTACTAAAAATTATAATATTTATTTTTTAATTCTTTATTTGTAAATATTTTTTTCATTTACATATAGCACATAATTGAATTGTATACAGTAAGTCATCTGTTCTAGAAGGTGTAGTTGTTTAACAATATGAAAAAAGAGGCCAATAATGGGGGGGGTGTTCTGGAGCCAGTATTTAGTAATGACTTTCCTACTGGCGTGTGTATTAATATTCACATAAGAATCATTACACATCATGACAGTGTTTCCTCTAACTGCAGGCTTACTTTGTTGATATAGTTATACATTTACACTGCTGTATGTTGGTGTCACCACTTGTCAGATGTAGGACACATGAGACAATCTGCCAGTAAAAACCTGCATGTGTGTCCCAGCTTTCCTGTAGTACTTTCTCGCTCTCTGCCTTTGCAGGAGATGGACGGCCAGTTTGGGCACACACAGAAGAGGGAAGCTCTAGACAAGTATGTTCCCCACTGAGTAAAGTTATTTCTACTTTTCTATAGCTCATGAATGAAACTATTTCTTCTCTCTGTGTCTGTAGGACAGTCTGGGCAGCCTGAAGCGCAGTGGATCTTTCACAAAGCTTCGGGAGTCGATAAGGCGGAGCAGCGAGAAGCTGGTTAGGAAGCTGAAAGGGGTCGGCACACCAGAAACTGCCCCTCGCACTCCCGGGTAATTGTATCTTTAGGTTGTACTGGGTCATGCTGTGTATTCACTATGCACACGTTTTAGGGTGGGACACTGAGGGAGGGGTGATGAGGAAAAGTAGACTTCATGTCTCGAGGGAACTTTCTCTAGGTCTGAACAAAACTCATTACGTTTTCCTTGCAACAGCATGAAAAGGGCAAATTCCCTCAACGTGTTGAATGTGGGAGTAAGGGAGAGTCAAGAAACCGCAAAGGTAAGAACTGAGCTTGAAAGTTATATTTTTTGGCCACTTTGGGTCTGTACTTTAATAGTTGTATGGAATAAATAAAAATAATGATTAAAAAAAGTTAATTGCAGCTATTTCCTTAAAAACAATGCAGTCATTTGATGTTCTTGGCAGGCCTATACAGCCTTTCTATTTTGTAATAATAATTTATTTATATAATAATCATTATGATAGTGGTGTATTATAGTGTTAGATTCTATATAACAAATGTTCTTTGTTCATATATCAGTTTAGTTTGTTTTGTTGATGGCCTGAGGAAATGGACACAGTGATTTTACTTTTTCCTACATGTGTTTTTTCCCCCTTCAGAATCTCAACAGGCTGACAGATAGTCGCGCCCTCAGCTCCAGCACACAGAGTCTGGCCCGGCGGAGCTCTTTAAGTGGAGACGGTTAATACTGCCCACCAGTGCACTTGATGTGTACTAGCTCCAGGTCCCGTCCTCCTGTGGACTCACTTCTTATTTTCCCCACTTTTACTTTTCCTGATGGTTTTGATTTGTGAATTTTTCCAGAACTGTAAATAGCCAAGGGAACATTTCACACAGATCTTCCTTTTTCCATTTTTTTTTTGAGCTAAAGGAGTGTACTGGTACCTCACTGTCCTGAAATCGGCTTTCTCTTTTTCTCATCTTAAAGGCCTGTTGCACTATAAAATCTTAACTTATTACAGCCTGCTAGGATATGAAATTTCATTTGCACTTAAAATGTAACAGGTTAGCACTAGAACTGAAAGCAACCTATTGCACTAGTTTCTGCATTTCTGTATAGAGGGCACACTTTGTGGATTACATTCCGAAATATGCGTAATATGTATAATTTGTCTTCTATGTTATCTTAAAACTGAAATGTAGCACTTGTGCCTGTGAAAGAAGGGACTTTATTTTTCAAATTTCATATTCAGATTTTAAATTTAGTTTGGTGATTTAGTCTAGTTTATGTAACTTTGTCTTACTCCTCTTTATCCTGAAAGTCAGGAGATGTTGTGTTGTTCTGTATGTTGTGTGTGAAATACTATTTTAATATAACAAACACTGAAACGCTACGTTAAGCTCTTAGCTATCTATCAGAAGGAACTAACATTCTGACTGTACCTTAACAACATGGTTTTACAGCCTACAGCTGAATCAGTTAATGAAATGAAGAGTCTAGTGGACAGACTGAGTACAGCAATGCTGAAGAACCAAATAAAATGTTGTGTCTGTTTTTCACAGTAGCCTACTGTAATCTACAGGATTAAAAGCTGTAAAGCCTCACAGTTCACCTAACCAAACCCACTTAGTGCTGTTGTGCGCCCTCTACAGAGGAAGATCTCCCATGTAAAAACTCATTTAACTGCTTCTATCTTAAGCAAATCATGATGTCACTGAAAACCTTCATCTTTAACTATATGGACTTTTTTTTTAAACTATATCTCCAGTGCAGTAACATAGTACTAGAATGAAAGACAAAGAGGGGGGGTGGGGAATTGCCCTTAAACTTTTGTTCTTCACTAATGGGGTTCATGCATTACACTTACAGAGTTTACACAAAAAATCCGTATTTATTCCCACTTTTTTGTTGGAACATGAACAAACTGTATCAAACTATTTAAAAATATGTACAGGTACAAATGTTGAGAATGAGTTACGTCTCCACAG
Source organism: Semaprochilodus insignis (assembly GCA_034552555.1). NCBI lineage: Eukaryota > Metazoa > Chordata > Actinopteri > Characiformes > Prochilodontidae > Semaprochilodus > Semaprochilodus insignis. The sequence goes on from CM067488.1 coordinate 13,567,162, forward strand.
CCAGCATTAGGCCTGCTGAGCGATTTGAGAAATTTTTTGCAGCATTTCTTCGGACTGTAGCTGTTCCAGGGTCAGCAAGGATAGACCCAACTGATCCTCCTGCAGAGCAAACAAAGAGAATGCAAGAAAATGGTAGTGACGCTTGAGAGAAGACGCAAACAAAGCTGCACTCTGTGTCCCTACCCGTCTGAATGGCTGGGCCATCTGCCTTAGGAAATGCTTAGCCAGTTGCACGGTCTCATCGATGGTCAGGTTCAGGCTGCCATCTGTGATGTGCTCTTGTATCCACCGGGGCAGCTTCCCTCGCTTGTCTGCTCGGGCGTAACGCTAAGAGGAGAAACCAGGGTGATTAAATATTTGATATAATGCACCTAACCTATATCAACCAGACTGGACACACAAAGGTAATAAGTTTACCTTGTCAGCAAAGATCATAAGGCCATAGTCAGTTTTGCCTCGGATGGCTCTGCCTACACACTGGGCCGCATGCCGCATTGCATCGAAGGTCAGAAAGTCATTCTCACGAATCTGAAACTGGTCTCTGAGATACTCCAGGCGAGCCTGATTCAACCAGGTAAAGAGTGAGTGTGTAAATTGATTGAATATAATAGTTCACAGTACAAAGCATAGAAATTAGGAGAAGTTAGATTAACAGGACAGACCTTGAGGATTCGGCTCTGGGTGTACACATAAGGCACTCCAAACATGATCACGGCTCGGCCAAAGTGATGAACTGTGGGCCAATCAGATGCAAAATTTGAATAGCTTATTCTATGTGTATAACTCAAATCTTTAAAATTCTCTGTTAATTAAGAAAGTTATTATAGATGACATGATAGCACTTTTTCTTGTCCAATACTGACACAGATTGAGACCTTAAGTGTGAGCTGAAGACTACTTTAACTTTTTTAATGTAAAAATCCAGTAATACACTGAAGCCTTCTCTACAAATCATCAGAAACATAAACAGTATTTATTTCCAGTCATACATTTTAAACTGGTACCTGTGTACTTACCAAAGTCTATACCCTCAGACACTTTGCCTCTAGCCACAGACAGCAAGATAGCCCCTCTGCCATTTTCACAGGCCTGGAACAACAGATCAACAATAAAAGTTCATTAAACTGTGTACTTTAAATTAGTGCAACATAGTTATTGAAGCACCTTATCTTCTCTTTCCTAACAAATACTCTCGATAGGCCACATATAATTTGTATTTCCACTGACATAACTGAATGGCAACAGATGAAACTTAAGGTCTTCTCACCTCCTGATACTTCTCCAGGGCCATGCTGGTCTCCGCTGCATCTTGAGTCTCGATGAAGATGAGCTTGTTCCTCTGGATGTTTTCTAGAATTCCCTACAGCCCCCAGAGCCAGACATCAAAACAGAAGCTCCTCACAGTTTCCTAAAGCGCACATTTTCTACATTTTCTAAAATAAATTTTTTTTTTTTTTACATACCTGCTCATACCATGAAGCTACAATGTTTTCCATGTAAATATAGCTTGTGAAAAATGCAACTATTCCATCAGGTACAATGGCAGACATTTCCAGAAGCAGGTTCCCATAGTTTCGGATCACAGCTGTGGATTTCAGTGCATTACTACATCTTTTTGTACCATCTGACTCAATAAAAGCACAAATATTCACAGTGCTATCAATACATCTTAAACGACATGTTAACACAATACATCTTACCAAAATCTTCTCTGGTCTCAAACTTGGAGCTCATCGCCACTTGGTCATTCCCACGCCCAACAATCTGAGAAAACGTAAGTGATCGATGTGAAAGATTCAGTTATGGAACTATGTACTTGACTGAATTCTGAAGCTAAATGTCCTAAATGTCTTCAAAACACAACCATATGTTACATTAACGTTCTGCAGGACACTTACTAAGGGGCAAAGGCAGGTACGTGCAAGCGTCATGGTGAAGGAGGCCATAGTGACAGGGCGAAAGTCCAGGATTCGGGGATAGATGTCCAGTGGAGAAAGAGTCTTTCAAGAGAAATAATCCAATACAATATCAAACACAATCCCAGGATGTTAATTTACAGGTATCAGATCTGAGTGTCTTAGCTTCGATAAATTTAGTTACGACTTGACAATAATCATTTACTTCAGTTATATAAGTAGTCAATTATTGCCATTATAGCTGACACTAATATTTAGACAACAAAACATTTTGGATTAGGTAACATGATTCATTTAGGAGAACATAAAGCTGGACAAGGAAAAAACAGGATTATGGCAAATTAATTGTATGCAGATGGGTTACACTGTGTTCTGCTTGTTTACTAGAGAGACCATATCCACCACAGATGGCATGAGACACTTGGTGAGTGGATTATAATCTCAGATTTGAAAATAAGCCATATGTAATCTAATAATCAAATGCATAAAGGAGGGTGCTGAAAGAAGGTGGTGTTATGGAGGAGGCTGTTTACCCCAGAGGTGATGACGACTGACTGAAATCTCTCAAACACAGGCTTTATAGCGATGGATGGGTCCATACAGCTGAAGAACAGATAAGACACAGTTAGATACCAGTAGTTTTTGCAATGACAACCAGGAGAACAGTTACAAATTACAGAACGTAGCCTACACCACTTGATTAAAACGAATAATTATGAAATTAATTTGTGTTGAAAAATATTTAAAGAAATCTGGCATCACATTGTGATTTATGATACACTGACATTGACCGTCCTCTAATCACTAATGAACATCTAATCTCCATTCTCAAATCAGATTCATTTAACTAACCTGAAGTGAAGAACTGGATTCGCTATTGTTGGTGTCTTGTCTTCAAAAGGCTCAATAATAATAGTGAAACCTAAAATAAATAAATAAATAAGAGAACATAATTTTTTGTTTGGTTTTTATTTTACATGGAAACAGACTGAAAACTGCCAAGCGACACATTTTGCGTTTGTGGTGGAAACAGAACAGGACAGCTTCTTCACCTTTGCTATAGGTGCTGACGAGAGTAGCAAAGTTAGAGATCAGAGTTACGGCAGAAAAGTCAGCGATGTCTGCAATCTCCAGGGTTCTCAGCAATGAGCGAAGCCTCTCAGCACAGAATCTATGGGGAAGCATAAACAGAGCTCAGGACATATATTTGAAGATGATGACATTTAGGTGGAAGAAAGCTTAAATCATAACACAGAAACAACTCAAATATTTTGAGGGGTGTAACTAATTCACCATTTGATTCAAAATGACAGTGGCTTCTCAATTCATGACATTGCAATTTATTAGAGCATTAAAAATATAATATTTGAAACAATAGTTTCTCAACAGTGTCACAACTGAATGCACAAGCTAATATGTTAACCTCATGCTAAGAGACTAAATGCTGTTCAAGCTAATCATTGGGGGGTTATCATTCTAATATGCTGCAAAATAATTTGGTGTGCTGTGCACATAAATGTATCAATATCGTCACTTCATGCCGCTGATCTTTCCATAATGTATACTGTCCATCAAAACTTTGGGGACACCGTCTTTTATGATTTTCTGTATTAAGTAAGAAGAAAATCTGCACTCACCTGCATCACCACTCGTGTTTTCTATTTTTTAATACCCAGGAAATGTCTTGCTCATCAAGCTGTCTATGTTAGTGCAGGTTTTCTTTTCTAAACTAGTATTAAAAGCACAGCTTGAGAAGTTACCTCTGAAGTTTTGGGTGCTGATGAGTGCTGACATCATAACACTGGGATAAAACACCAGTTGTGGCAGTATCACTTTAGGCCGATGTTCTTTGACATGCTCAGTAATTAAACACTCTTTTTAAAAGCTAGATGTCCCCACATTGTCAACAGGCGGTGTACATTTTAATGCTGTCAGTTTCTTTAAATGAAGTGAAATGAATGCGCCAATGATCCAACATCAGAGCATTTCTTCTACATAAAACACACAACAGACTTTACTCACCTGAGGGGCTTACGGTCAATGCACACTTTCTCGTAGATGTCTTTTAGAAACTGAGGAGAGCTCTCCTGCACAACATGGTGGATCCGCAGCCGAGCCTTCAAGTACTCCAGAAAGCGCTTTAGGAATCCTACAAAGTGCTCTGCAGTGCGGATACTGCCAGGAACAGCCTCTACAGTGATGCATCCCAGTACAGAGAAACATTTATGTTTATATACTATAGCATGAATGCTGCTTCCTAAATACTTCAGTTAGTAACAAAGTTTCGAAAAATGCAACAGACCTTGGAGTATTTCATCTGGCAGTACTGGGTTGGACAAGTAGATGTCAGTTTCTCGGGCAACGTTGGCTTCTTTCAGGCCTTCTACTAATCTACTGTACTCCTCTCTGAGTTTTGCAGCATCAGTTTCCTTTATCCTTCAACAAAAGAATGAAGCAGTAGTTCATACATCACTAGCCAAACATTTGGAGCCACTTATTCATAGAGGATTATTCCCCAATTTCACCAATTTTTAACATTTTAGAAAAAACTGTCAAGACAATCCAACACCACCGACACCAACACCAACAGTTAAACACATTAACATCAAACTACATTACAGAAAATTCCCTCTCTTTTCACTTTACAGTTTTACACTCTTGGTGTTGTCTTAAGCGGAGCCACCTGCCTCTCCATTATTACTGAAAATGTACAGATTTATAAATTTACTATCTTGTGGAAATGTATGGACTACTTTTTCAGTGGTGGAAAACAGGAAGAATATCAGGGCTCATTAGGGCTTGTAGTTTAGAGTTTCACGTTAATGGCAGCAGCAAGATGACCTTATGCAAAGGACAGTCGTCATGAATGTCGTGGAAATGGTTCTGGGATTGGTCCTGGAAAATCATTTTGCAGAAAGACATGAAAAAGCACTCCTCACCTCTGAATGGTATTCTGAAGGGTGTCCACATTGGCCTGGCAGCGGTCCAGTGTCCTCCTGGTGATGTTAACACTCATTGAGTCAATGCACACATTGTCTGTAGAAAAAAAAAAAAAGGAAAAAAAATGTAATTAAATCTCACATTTTTTTCCAATGTCTTTTTTTGAACTGGTGAGGTAGAACTGGCAATCCTCCTCTCAGAGGATTCTTACCAATGTTGTGAGCTTCGTCAAATACAACAACAGATTTCTTTGCGAGCTCTTTCGAAACCAGGTCTGCGATTTTTGGGTCCAGGAGGTAATGATAACTGTAAACCACTATGTTGGCATGAAGAATCTGAGTGAAAAAACATTCAAGGGAAGTAAGAATCAACTGGCTGTGTGTCTACTGAAACTTTTAAGTGCATCCAAACGACAACTTCAGAAGGTCCACAAACACAAGTGAAGTAATACAGTACTCTTTTATATATAAACACATACTGCGTAGCGTGCCAGGTAGTAAGGGCACCAGCCTTTCTTTCTTCCTAAGTCTTTAAGGTCATCTAGGTTGTAAATACCAGAAGGAATGGGCACCTGTCTGCCCACTGCATCAAACTCCTGCACATAGAGACATAATAATAATGGACAAAAACTTATTTAAAAAAAGACAATGAGAAGCCAGTAAATTAACTTCAGTAAACGAATTCTGTAAGAGCGTATCAAACTGATTTAACACACTAATAGCACAAAAAGATTAAAACAGCAGTACGCAACTTCTATTCAGTCTATCCCATTTGCTGCCATTTACCTCATAGAAGCGGCAGACTGGTTGGCTTGGGTTACTGTGACGCTGGGCTCGAATGTATGATGCTGTCAGACTGTGACATTTTCCATCCACCTCTTTGCCAAAGCGTAGAGAGCTCACCTGTAAAAAAAACAGGGCATTTGGAATCAGTCTGTACCAAACGGCTTGATCAGTAATAAACTACTCAATGACAACTTCAGTTTAACAGCCCTAAGCCCCAGGAAACACAGGGTAAAATACTCACCATGTTTGTATGACACTAAACTTCAGTTTTACATAAAAAGATCCAACCAGGCTTTAAAAGGAAAGTGTACATGAAAAAAACACAACTCAAAACACACTGATCAGACCTGTCTGAGAACTGTGTGTGTGTGTGTGTGGCTAATGAGCTTCCTGTAAAACACTCCTAGCCTTCTCCGCCACTCATACAGAACAAAAACCATATCCAGATATGCAGATAGACAGACAGACAAACAAACAAAATGCACAGACGATGTTAAAACGCAAATGAAAGCACAGACAAATGAACAATGTTGGTGTACGGATAAACAAATTAATGTGAATATGGTGAAATACAGCTGATGTATCAGACTTTGGGAAGATATTCATAACACATACTTTGTACATGTGTGCTGTAATCCAAAGGAACAAGATTAACTTTGTTAGAAAGAAAACAAAGAATTAGGTCCCCTGGGGCTTTAAAGACTCTCTGTTGGTTTCGATGCAACAACATATGCAAATCACACTCACTTCAGGATGAATGCACAGGTTCTTTCTTGAAGAGAGTGCTAGTGCGAGGAAGTTGTTTTTCTCCCCTGTTTCTTTGGTGCAAAAGTCCATTAATTTCCTCAGCTCCTCTACCACCTACGAAACAGAGGAGGGCAGCGCCATCACAACTCAAACAACCCTGAAGAGGCAGGCAGACCGCACAGTCAGTCTGTAACACAAGTTGTATAAAGGACAATAACTTACCTTCTCAATCTCAGGCACAGTTCGAGAACAGTAGATCAACTTGGTCACCTCAAGAGGGTAGGCCTGCACATAGTGGAAACCCAAATAAAGATTTTGCTTTTGCCAGTTTGCTTATTTCTGGATAAACTACTACTACTACTACTACTACTACTACTACTACTACTACTCACCCTCTGATAAGCAACGATCAAGGACAGAAGCGAGATGGTCTTTCCAGTCCCTGAGGGCATCTCCAGAACTCCATGACCCTGGAAACAGAGAGCACAGCAGGTAAATGCTGTATAATGTAGAGGAGGGCAGAGTTACCTAAATCCTCCTTCGCCAGGCACTTCATTAGACACTTGTACAACTATCCATTCATGCAATTATTTAATAAGCCAATCATGTGGAAACAGTGCAGTGCACAGCACAAAATCATACAGGTGTGAGCCAGCAGCTTCATATAATGATAACATAAACCATCAGAGCGGTGGAAAATGTGATCTCGGTCAGGCATGATTGTTGCTGCTAGAAGAGCTGGTCTGAGTATTTCTAAAATTTCTGATCTCTACTAGGATGGTGCCAAAAAACTTGTGAGTGGCAGTTCTGCAGACACCTTGTTGATGAGAGAGGAGATAAACGGACAATGGCCAGACTGGTTCGAAATGAGAAAAAGGCTCTAATAACTCAGGTAACTCAGCTGTGACAAGCAGAAAAGCATCTCAGAATGCACAACACCTCAATCCTTAAGGTGGATGGACTAGAACAGCAGAAGACCACGTCAGGTTCCACCTCTCAACAAAAAGCTGCAGTGGGCACACACTCACCAGAATTGGACAGCTGAAGAACGGAAAAAAAATGCTCAATCAAAGGACTCAACCTGCCTTGTGTGAACAGTTAATGCTGGTGAGGGTGGTGTAATGGTGCGGGGAATGTTTTCTTGGCACACTTTGGGCCATTAATACCAATCAATCAAATGTCACAGCCTATTTGAGCGTTGTTGTTAACGATGCACGTCCCGTCAAGGCCACAACTTACCACCTTCTAATGCCCTCGTCTAGCTTGATGATGCACCATGTCACAAAGCAAAAGTTGTCTCAAACTGGTTTTACAAACATGACAATGAGTTCAGTTTATTTCAGTGGCTTTTCCAATCACTGGATATGAATCCAATAGAACATATGTATTACTTTGGGATATGGAATAACGAATGATTCACAGCATGAAAGTGCAGGAATCGTGTGGAATCTACACCACGAGAACACCGAGGCTGTTCGGACAGCAAAGGAAGGTCCTACCAGTATTAGTGTAGTGTTCCAAATAAAGTGCTTGTTATGTCTGTGAAAAAGTGGTTATCAAAAAACAACAACAAACAAATAAACAAACAAACAAACAACACAACACAACACAAAGAAGTATATAGAGTAACAGATAAAAAAATAGCTTGAAGATTTGAATTAAATGAATGAATTAAATTAATTATGTGTAAATTAAGAAATATCCTCTGGAACGGCAGTGAAAACATATTAGAACATCCAGCATCTATCAGCGAACCTCAAAAGTGAGAAGTGTGATCGATCACAAAGCAGCACAGATGCTGTCACCAAAATAATGAAAAAAACAAACAAAAAAGGAATTAGAAACTAAAGTTTAAATGTTCGAAAGTAGAATATTGTATTTACCAATATGAATGAGTGTAGTAAAGGACTAAATGACCTCAGAGTACTGTAAATCCCTGAAAACTTGCCCTGAGTATATGTAAATAGTTGTAAACGACCCACCTATAATAATAACACGACGCATTCGACTTACCTTTGCATCCAGAGTCCTCTTGAGCTCCAGCATATAGGAGTACTGCTCTGGATAGATGTAGTCATACGGGAAATAGACTAATAACCCTTCGATGTTCAACCTAGTAGACAAACCGATAACAACGCGGCTACATTTAATGCACAGCAGACATGCATGATTCTCAGTGCAGTGTAAAGCAGTGTAAGGGCTGAGAGCACTGAGGGAACTTTGTAACACGTTATTCAGACAACAATGCTAATGTTGGCGTTACTTACTTCATCTTTGCTGGCGGCAAGTCGCTGTGGCACTGTGCCACCTCCTTTCACGTGTATGCTACAACTTGGCAGAGGCTCGAAACAGTATTAAAATAATAACCAGATATCTTTTAAATATATAACAACCATGTACACTAACAGTGCGTCTTCTGAAGACACACCGTCGCGTCTAAAAAGCGTATGCTCTACTTCGCGGTTGGGATTGGCCGAGCCGCTGTGAACGCTTCCTGAGCCTTGCTCTGATTGGATAGTGTTCTTGTCCATCAAAGATTGTACCGCAGTAAGACCCGCCTACCCCCTGAGCCAGACCGAGCTAATCAATCGGAGACTATACAATAAAAGTGGGCAGTTCAACACTAAAATCTCTTGCCTTTTCTTTCTTTCTTTGATTGAAAAAATATATATAATTATCATTTAATTTTTAGCATTAAAGCAACATATAGCCAACTTTCTGTTATATGGGAGGTAACAGCTTTTTTGCTGTTATGTTTTTATAGGCTTTAAATGGTTGATTTAATGTCCATTTAATATACGACTTTAACCCTTAGTGTAGGATTAAGGATCAAAAATCACCTGCCACAATGTTTTAACATCAGAGAAACCCCCTAAATTATCTTTTTTGACACTCGACACTTGATGACTTTTCCTAGAGTGACCCTAACATTAGAAACAGCGAAACTCTGCCTTTGTTCGTGTCCCATCAAAGCTGTACACCACCACGGTATAAAGATTCTCTTAGTGTCGTTTTTAACCCACAAAAACCACAAATACACACACACGCGCGCGATGCGTTAAATGTGATGTAATTTCACATATACTTATGGGGAATCTGTCCAGAGGCTGTGTTATAGGGTGTTCATGTTCCATGTCACGAAGTCATTGTATGAGGACACATCAATGAATGTTCAATCAATGTTATGAAAGATGACTTGGGGCCAGCAGGTAGTCATTCTCCTGCAGGTGTAAGTTCCTTTTGTCAGGGTTCTCCACGCCCACGCCTTGGTTGTGGAGATCCCCAAAACGTAGTCTTTTTGCACTGTGAAGGGAAAAAAGCCTGATATTCACACTTTGTGATGGATGACATGCAAAATAGATTTGGGGTTTAGTGAAGATGGGGAGTGTACAGAATGTTAAGACTACACCAGTAAAAAAATCAATGTTAAAATGTAAAAAAAAAGTCAATGTTAAAATCTTATCATAGTTCACTTTCTTACTTCACTGTGCTCTAGGTGAAACACAATATTCGCTATTGGTTAATATATTTTTACCTGTTGGCTGGCGCACTGTGATGTAATCAAAACTCATGATGCTTAAAATGACCAGGAACATAAAAAACTGAAAAAGTTTTGATTGGTTTTTAAAATACAGTGAATGCAGCTCTTCATAACACATTAGAAGCATTTACATTTATGGCATTTAGCTGATGCTCTTATCCAGAGTGACTTACAAGGGTATTCATACTACAGGTAGACCAATGTAGTGTTAAGAGTCTTGCCCAAGGACTCTTATTGGTGTAGCACAGCATAGTAACCCAGACCGGGAATCAAACCCCCATCTCCCAGATGGTGTGGTAGCTCCCTGGTGGGTAGTGGTCTTATCCACTGAGCCACACCAACCCGCAATGGACAAAGCAATGGGTTGAATGCGGGAATGAGGACTTTCTTCGTTGTCTTTATAATACAGAATGCAAAGAGCAAACAAATAATGCAAATAAATATGATGCACAGTGTCCTGAATCATTTACAGGATCTGCAGTGATCTTCCCCACCTTCTTTATCCGTTTACTCATGCAGATCTTAGACGGACGACTGGTGACACCGATGATCTTTTCAGATGAGTGGATAATGCTCTACAGCTTGCCCTTGAACTGAGCAGACAGGGTACCAAACCAGGCAGTTATGGCTGAGGACACAGCGGACTCAATCATAATGATGGCTGTGTATCATCAAAAAAGCGACAGAGGTTTACATAACATTTTATTTACATAATCATGTTAATTCCACAATCTCACATTATAATACATATCAGGGTTGGAATTTATGGTGGTGTAATACTCCAAGATAATAACAACCATGGATTTTGAATTCATAGTTAACCTATTAATAGTGACTGAGATCATGAGCTAGTTTCAATCATATGTTCTGCTGAAAGTAACAAGCAAGCTGTCTGAATTTCACTTCTATGGATTATGCTGTACTCAAAATGACGAGCTGTATAAGGCTCATTTACCTTTAATATGTTGTTTGTATTTTGAGTGTAATAAAGTACAAAACAAACAAAACATAACATCTCTTGCACATTCTGCTAAATCTCTGTAATACAGAAAAAGATGCATGGATGGATTATAACCCTCCTCTGTTAATTATCAGTAGAGGCATAATCTTTGTGCTTTGGTAAAAAAAGAGAAACCATCTGTTTACAAGTTACGTTGTTAGCTGATAAGATGACAAGATCACTGTTTCCCCTCCTCTGGAATACGTTGTCCAAATGTATTCTTTTGTGGTCATCCTGCCACAATCAGTTTCTCTGGGGAACAAGCAGTTGGCAAGTGCAATGTCAAGCGAGAACAACTTGTCCAAAACAAGGGTGCCCAGATCTGATCCTGTAGGTCCTCAGTCCAGCACAGTTTGGTGGACTAATGTGGCCTGTATATAAAGTTTCAGTTCCTTTACCTCCAATATGTGTTTGTATTCTTTGCTTGTATTTTCACGAAACATAATATCACATCTCCAGTTCAGATGGGTTTTAACACAAGAACAGATACAGTCATAATTTGCCTTTGTTCATGGGCATATCCATCTCATAATCTCTGTGCTTCACTGAAACCATCTGTTTAAAAATTAGCCCATTTGCTTGAGCAGGGAAACTCCAGACTCAATGGACCCCAGCCCTCTAGGGTTGTAAACTAAGCACCTCTGAATGTCCCTGGTTTGCATGCATTCTGCTGACTCACAACTCACACCTGTCCTCCACGCTCTTGTACCGGTCCATGATCCTGAGAACGTCCTCCAGGATGGATGGTCCCAGATCCAGGTCTAGGCCCACAAGGGACTCAGACCGGGACATGCTCGGAGAGAGTGCAGGCGACTCACTGCGGTCACTTCGGAGGTCCTCGTTACTCAGGCCGGCATCAGAGTCCAGACTCAGGCCTCTGCTCGGGTCCAGTGGCCCACAGCCCTCAGACATGGATTCGTCTGAGGAGGCCTCAGAGAAAGAGCCATTGGATGGCACCAGGTGTCTGAGAACAGGGATAGAAGCTGAAAGAGTGAGGTCATTGCAGGGTTCCCTGCAGTGGCCCATCGCTTCCTCGCATACAGACATTGAGCGGTGCTGATGATGATTGTGGTGGTTATTTTGCTGCTCCTGCTGGTTATGGTGGTTCTTCTGCTGCTCCTGCTGGTTATGGTGGTTCTTCTGCTGCTCCTGTTGGTTGTGGTAGTTCTTCTGTTGCTCCTGCTGATTGTGGTGGTTCTTCTGTTGCTCCTGCTGGTTGTGGTGGTTCTTCTGTTGCTCCTGCTGGTTGTGGTGATTCTTCTGCTGTTCCTGGGCAGAGTTCTCTTCCAAATGTAGACGAGGAGGTTTAGGAGGAGGCTGTTCAGGGGCAATGAATACAGGCATTGAAATGGTGTTTTTGAGATGAGAAGTGTGGTGGGAATTCCGATGGGAGTCATATTTGTGGTTTAGACCTTTGGGGTTTACATCGAACATGTCATCCATGTGCCTGTCCATGCTGTTTGAGCGGGCATGGAGTGGTCTGCCTAGAGCTGGCAGCATATCCAGTTTGCCTTGCAGGAAGCCGACATCTCCGAACATGTCACCCTCACCCTCCGGACCAACATGGGCGCTGTGGCGCACGTCCCCCAGTGGAGGGCTGATCATATCGCCAGATAAAACGTCCCTCAGTTTTAACTTTTTGCCCCGCTTGGGTGTCGATGTCTTTAAGTACATGGGTGTCTTGGCTGGCATTCTGTTTCCCAGAATTCAGAGAGGAACACCAACGTCTGCTTTGATGATGTAGCTGTCAGGTCAAGTTAAGTTAAGAAGTATGGGCTCCTTGTCCAGACATCTGTCAATTCCTATGTGGTCCTCCGTTGCCTTTTTGTTCCAATATCAAATGTTATACCACCACAGTTACAGCTCACAGTGATGCTGTAATAAAAATGATGACCATCAGCATTCCTTGAAAGGAAAAAAAAGAGGCGGATGTTCCAGTTCTTTGTTGTGCTATGCTAATTTTTTTTCTTTTTGCTGCTTAGTTGAAGTCTTTTTGCTGCCTCTCTGTCTGCAGCTCCCTGGAGATCTCCTCAGCAGCTCTTGAAATGTGTCGTCAGACTGCTATGGGCCAAGTCTGTAGCAAGAAAAAAAAATTACAACCAAGAAGTTTTAAGCTGGGAAAGCAGAAGTAAAAAACATATAACAGTGCATCTACTGAGAAATCAATTTGAAAGTGTAGAAAAAATGACCCATTTTAGGTTTATACAATGAGTTACTGGCCCCAAATCATATGTCTGCAGACATTTCATGCATTCCTGAGTCTGTTGTCGGCATTTGTTTTTGAAAGGGGTGGCACCAAAAGCCTTGCCTGCGTAAAAGCCTTTTTATGTGTGTGCCTTGAACCCACCCTATGAGCACGTAGACGTTTGTGGATAGGTTAAGGAAAAGAAGAATACGGTTGCATGCAATATTTCATGTCTGGTGCAAGCTGATGTCTTTTTCCTGTTCCACTTAGACAGGACATCTGATAGAGCTAGATAAAAAAACATTCCCTTTGTACAATCATTCTAATCTATGGTTGCCTCAAAAAGTAAACATTAGAAAAGACTGCACTTAATTACAGGCTGGGCAAACACAGTACCAAATAAACAGTAGATTAGAATAGCATTATAACTTAATTTATAATGCTTATTATTAGGTTATAACATAGATTTTCAGCTTGGCAAAAATGTTGGGGAACACATCAACGAAGCAACAACAAAAATTAATAATTAACTTGTTATGAAATTATCCTGTCCATTAGGAACACTCAAATTTAGATTCAGGGAAGGTCAAAGTTTAGCTGCTTCACTCACAGCCAGCAAGCTTCTTTCATTGCCATTCTTATCTAAGTAGAAGCTGCAGCACTGGTCTGCCTCAGGGTGGTGCTGTAGCAAACTGGTTCAGCCTGTTGGTCCTTAATAGTCTAGCAACCATATCTGTGCCTGGGCTGATGCTGAAAAACCTTACAATATGCCATAGGATATTTGATATTTGAATATTTGCAAAATTTTCCCAAGATGTTGTGGAACAAATGAATTGATCCTCATTTCTCAAAGCACATACAAAAGTGGAGTCTCAGTTAATGTGTGGAAGCACTACCAAACTAGAAAAGAGCTTTTTCAGAAGAATTGTTCAACCAAACAATTTGTTGCCAGTGAAGCTACCATCAGCGGCACCATGGCGAGGAAGTTAGCTGTCAGCTATTGGTGGAGTAGCCAGTTACCATGGGACGCCCTGAATACCAGAGGGCGCTTCACTCACTGGTTATAAAGTAGTATTAGAAGAAAGCCCAGCTGGGAATTATATGGCAACTATATCACCATCAGGGAAAATGGACAATCTCTCACACGTGTTGCTTTGAATTTGGATCACAGTGATATTCTTGATCAGGATAATTCTGCACAGGACAATCGTTTGACCAAATTTACATCATCATCCAAGTTCATACCCAGATTATCAGATAACTTCCAAAACTCACAGAGGTTTTCTGTACAATGCAGATGCGTGCTATCATATTTCCCACATCTGTTTTCATTAAACAGGTGACATCCCTCTGCTCCATAATGTGTTATTTCATATTAGTTTATGAGCTATGCAGCAGTATGGTCACAAATGAGGCCTTTAGTCTCAGTACAAAAGTGTCCCTATTTTAGGTTACAGAGTGTCAGGTCTACATTCAAAATGGCTAGATATGGTTAGATAAATGGTTAGATAAAGAAGCTGAATGAAGTTTTGTAGTGCAGACATAGTGACGACTGATAAACAAGACTGTTTTAGTAACCCTCTTTAACTGGAGTCTCGGTTGGTTGTGGAAAAGCAGCCTGCTGGTGGTAAAGAAGCAGGAGGCCAATTTGTGGCCACCAAGGAGGTCAGACACACCCCGAGGTTGCTGCTAAACTGACTTTTGTTTAAAATGCTCTTGTCTCTGGCGAGAGAACAAAGGCTATTTTTTATCTCTCTGTTTGTGTCTGTAGGCCACATGTTTTTGCAATCTGAGTATTCATGATCTATTAGCGTGGTGTACTCATGCCTAAAGCAACCCTGGAAAAATGTTTTAGGATCAAATTTTACAACCAAAATGAAAAGTATATGAACATCCAAACATGGACACAGTTGGCTGGAAAAAGAGTCACAAGCTGCATAAAAATCTTAGGTCAACCACCATGGTGGATGTTCATTTTTAAACAAGGTTGAAGTTGACAGCTACTTAATTGAATCTTCCATTCCACATTAAATGGAATGGTACAGGTGCCCGAATGTAACTGCAGCACATTTAAGGTGGAACAGAAAATCTAGAAGACAACAAGCTTTTGAATAGGTTGAAACCAAACAATTGTATCACAGTTTGCTGGTTAAAGCAGATCATCTTAAACGGAAAATTTCATAGTGAGTAACAACTTTAACTTTGTGTTGATGTTGAGATCCAAAGCAAGCAGCTAGTACAGGTATCATTAGCTACTAGCAAGCTCCAAGCTATTTGTATTTTCCTGCCAGTGTCTATGTCGACGTTTCATATTGTTTCTTCTGTGTGATCATCGTGCTGTCTCGCTGTAAACCAGCCAACCAGAGCAGAGCTCTTCAAATTATTCATGAGCTCACCAAAAAGGGGAAAACATTTATTTCTAGAGCCAAATCAGAAGAGTGTAAATGGGCATGTAAAAGACCAAAACCCGACCAAAGCCACGTACCTTCTATGTAGACATCAGAGAACAATAAAAATTCTGAATAAATGCACACCATGGCACATTTAACCTTTTCCAAAGCTCTCTTTGAGGAAGCCCAGTTATCATCCAATGGTCTGGCTAATCAGACCTTCAGTGGTGGAACAGAACGAACCCATGCAGTGGCTGTGAGCGCACTGAGTGTGTTCTAACTGTGTTCTTCTAGCCAGCTTTATCTGTATTCGTTCTAATCTTAGACTGTTTTACAGGTAAATCACTTGACTGCTTTTCATGACTGCCTAAGACTTTTTCACAATATTGTATGTGCTGCTGAACTGAGGTCTGAACGGTGGGTCTGCGTTTAAAATGAGTTCTGAGGAGGATATTACTGCAGGCTGACCTTCAGGACTTGCCCTGGTCCAGCCCGTTGCCTCTCTCTCTCTCACTCGCACAGGCCTTATGTAATCACTAAACACAGTTAGTCCCGGAGATCATCCAATTCCCGGATTTCCCCAGTTAACCACTCGGTGCAAACGCTCAGAACTGAGAAACCCCACACCCAGCCTGGACTCTTACACCATCATCACATCCGTCACAGCTTAGAGAATTCTTGTCATAGCAAGTCATAATTGCTGAGGCAATCTCTCTCTCAGTTTAGCCATCAGAGAGAAACTTAGTCCACGTTTTCTCACAAACTCATATTCAGTTCACTGGGGTAATGAATGAAGGTTAGTGGTCCACAGTTAAAACACATTGCATGTTCTGTTCTGAGTTAAAGATAAAAGGTAGGCTGACGTTACACCTGACAGTCATATTACTAAAGTCATATTATATTACGTGTATTATATGTACTAATCCAATAATCTAATAGCGAAGCAGGTATTTTGCTTCACTTCAGAATATCTAAATGGCCTTAAACACCAAAATGAAGTACTTAATAAACAAACGCAGTTACTTGCCCTTTGTTGAGAGTTGTTGCTTCACTCGTTAAGCGCCCCTGTGCTTAGCAGGGCAGGTAAACCGCTTACTGCACTGAGACCTGAGGAGAAGAGAAGAGAGGAGAGGAGCGAGGGAACAGCGCGAGAAAGGAGGAGTAAAACCTGGAGGCTGGGAGAGGTATTATTTTTTCCCACCCATATTCCGACAAGCCCCGCCTCCCTCACTGGGATAGTAGTTAATTCCCTGAAGCCATTCTCCGGCCGTTGTTTGCATACTGCACTATGATTGGCTAGCGTTATCCCGCCTGCTGCGCTGGGATTGGCTGGCAATTGAATTTCGCTGTTCGGTCGGTCCTCCTCGTCCCGTAAATCCGTAACATGGGTCACGTGAGTCAAGTGCGTTCGGGTGGTCATGGTAACTGATCACGTGAGTAACATGAATTCCACAGCCTAAAACATGAAAGAGTTCATAAAATAAATGAATAATTAATACTACTACTACTACTACTAATAATAATAATAATAAATCATTAATGAACTGTTACTGATATAAACATGATATATTCATATTTATATATGTGTGTGATTTTGTTTTTTGAAGGATACTCTTCCCTCTGACTCAGTAAAAAGGTAATAACTTATATGTAGCTGTTGATTCAATACTAGCTGTTGCTTCAATACTTCTTCTCCAAAGAAGGGTTTGGAAAACGAAGGAAAAAAAATAGTGCTATTAGTGCTATTGCTTTCCCTAGTTAGTGGGCTCTATATGACCCATATGATCTGCATGATAAACATGATAAACAAGATAAACTAGAAATATTCATTCTCACAAATAAGGCTGTGTCAGGATTCAGTCATCAGTGTCCATGCCCATATTAGGAATTCACAGTCTAAGCAGATTTCTTTATGGGAAAAATGATGGTATTTTCAAAATTCAGTGTTATTGTGCGCTGTGGTAAACAAAACCAAACAAAAGCCAGGACATTCTTCCCTACATACATTTGTCCTCCAAATGTCACCGGATCCTCTGAATTACTAGATTGGTAAATCAAGTCGAAATATGCCATGCTGTAAGCTAACACTGCTGTGCACTGAACTCACATTTTAAGAGTGGTAACCTCACCTAAATACCCCACACACAAGCAAAGGTTAGTAGTTTAGTTGCTTGGACAGTCGTCGCCTGCGCTTTGAGTAACTGGTGTTATATGATAGTGTGGAAGTTTAATAGTCATTTTTTCATGCAACGTCATTTGAATGTTGTCTAATGTCACTTGCCCCGCGTCACTAACATGCTGACCAGCATTAGATGATCTAGATGAGTGAGTCTTAATAAATCACGACATTCACATGATGCAACTAACAAATAAGCTTGACCACAATACTGCAGCCTCATCTTTAATCACAATATGGTATTTTGTCCATAGCATGCAGTGCTACTCCCTAGTGTATCTGGGTAATGAATCCTGAGGGTAATTAAACTAATTTCAGACTGCTGAGCTGCAGCTTGGCAAGTGCTTGCTTGTTTGTTTTCCCCTTGTTCAGCATTGTTTAAGATCTCATTTGGCAGACCACCCTACTCTGCTGTAGGTCTATCCACTGAATATATATCTCAGAGAGATGCTTTTCACTACAGGCGCACTCTACTGTAACACACTGTAGACACTGCAGCTAGCCTTCTGTATTAAATATAGACAGAATGGGTTATATATTTAGCACAGAAATCTGAATGCACATAGACAAGCTGGCACCCAAAGCCATGTATACTGTCATTCCAACTTTGGGGTGATGACCATTTGTGGTAAATGACAAGAAATTACGAGGACAGAACATGTACACACAGCCACTGATTGGCCCATTTCAGTCCAGAAGTTATTGTGCTTTCTCTAAATTAGAAACATTCGTGTGACACGTAGCTCTTGCTGATGTCTTGCCAGAGGATTTACTTCAGGCACAGAACGAGCATAAAGAGCATCAACAAGTTTCAGAACAGGCCTGAATCCAGGCTACTGGGTGTAGAAGAGCTTCACAAAAGTTGGATTACCATGAAAATTACAGTATAACAGTTTTGCATCTGCTTTCTTTGAAGGTGGTTCAGGTATGAGAACTGTGCACATTAGTTTTTGAGTAGCATGTAGCCCATACAACTACACTATATGAACAAAAGTATTGGGACACTAACACATTACACCTACAGGAATTGTATGACATCCCATTCTAAATCTAAGGCAATAATATGTAGTTGGTTCCCACTGTCCAGCTATAACAGCTTTCACTCTGGGAATATTTTGAAGTGTGGATATCGGAATTTTTGCCCAATTATCTGAAAGAACATTTGTAAGGTCAAAGACTGATGTTGGACGAGGGGGCCTGGCTTGCAATCTCCGTTCTAGTTTATCCCAGAGATGTTTGATGGGTTTAAGGCTGGGGCTCTTTGTAGACCTTGCTTTGTGCAGCAGAGCACAGTCATGCTGGAAAAGAACAGGGCCTTTCCCAAACTGTTCCGTCAGAGTTTGAACCATTCAAGTGTCCAAAATGTCTTGAAAAGCAAATACGATTTCCCTTCACTGGAACTAAGGGTACTAGGCCTTCCCCTGAAAAGCAACCTCATAGCATTATCCCTCCTCCACCAAATTATTCAGTTGGCACAGTGCAGTCAGATAGGTAACATTCTCCTGGCATTCGCCAAACCCAGACTCGTCAATCAGACTGCCAGGTAGAGAAGCTTGATTCGTCAATCTACAGATCACATTTACACACTGCTCCAGAGTTGCTTTACACACTGCGGTTACTGAGTCAGCAGAGCATTGATGAGACTTTTGTGTACTATGCGCCCCAGCAAATGGTGATCGTGCTTTCTGTAATTTTACATGGTCTGCCACTTCATGGTGGAGTTACTGTGGTACTTAAACACTTTCGCTTGTCAATAACACCACTCACAGATGATCATATCTAGAAGAAATTTTATGAATTGACTTGTTGCAACAATGGCATCCTATTACAGTACCACACACAAATTCAGTGAGCTGTTTTGAGCTCTGTCACAAATGTTTGTAAAGGCAGACTTCATGGACAGATGCACGATGTTATATACCTGTGGCAATGGGACTGAATGAAACACCTTAATTTCATGATGAATCCCAGTACTTTTGTCCATATAGTGTATATTTTAACCATTTTTGAAGTACTACAATCTGCCTATGACAGTATTTTGAGAAATGACAGAATTTTGATGACTAAGATTTTATGGGCCTCAGTGCAAACAATGTCAGCCCCTTGAAAACTGCTTGAGTATTGAATGTAATTTGCTTAGTTACTAACTACATCGCTAGTCCACAGCCAATTGTTACTGTAACGTAGGTTAATGGTTGAAATATATTAAAGGGGAGAAACGTATACTTCTTTATAATGGTGGTAATGGGAACCAGGGTTTGTGATGTCTACAATGCAAACATTCATTATATTTACTATCCAAAATGACCAGTGAACCTACATGCTTTTTCTGGGATTTTATTAGCAATGTCCTGTAAAATAGTGGTAAATCTCAAAAATACATTTCTTTTACAAATGTCCCTCTCCACCACAAACGCATTTTAAATAACTTTTAGGCCTAAATCTTTTCTTAAAACGTTCAGGCAGCATTTATCGATTTTGAGAAATCACTTTTCATGGTTACGGGCATGGAGTTACGGGAATAAAATTGTACAAGTAGTGATTTATGCCTGCACTATGGCATAACTATGATAAATGCCTGCACCACGGGCCCCAGAGCCCCACTGCCAGTCATTACCCTACTGCTATTGGTAAACCATTCCAGTGAGTTTGAATGTCATGTAATTTTGCAGCCAACAAACAACATATTCTTCAATACAAAGTAAAGACTCTCTCCCAGTAGTCTGTTTTGACAGCAACTAAAGCTGTAGGCCTTCTGAGGGCCTCCATTTCCTGTTCTGATAGAATCTGCGGGTCAGATCTAAAAGTCAGGGGTTCCAGAGTGGGTTCAGCTGCTGGTCGGCTCTGACGCAACTCAACAGCGCGTTGCACGAGACCATTCACTGGTCAGCCAACACCCCTCCCTGTAGAATAATGCCATGTCGTAAATCCCACAAAAAAGCCATTGTAGATTAGCCTGTGTGAACATGCTTGGGGCACAGAACGCTCAGTTGGAGAAAGTAAGGAAGACAACTGACCAGAAGGAGAGTGACTTCACCAGGAGGAATTCTGGGAATCTGTGGGATGTGAGCATGTGGTTCACATTAGGCCTGGGGTTCTGTTTTTGTGGAGCCTTCTTCACAAAGGCTGAAACGCTGCATGCCTGGACGATGCCACACTGGCCAGAGGTGGAAAATCAAGGCTGTAAATCCATTTTTTAGGCTCGCTAATAACACCCACAGTGATTAGGCAGTCGTAACTCCCTGCTGAAGCATAGTGTCCTTTCCCTTTCCACTATTCAGATGCTTTCAGAACGTCCCAGATGTGTAAGGGAACTGATAAGTAATGCATTGTAGTTTGAGACAATACGCTTATGTAAGTATAATCATATATTCAGTTTCAACAACATATGACCTTCTTCAGATGATCTAAGCTCCACTCCACAGCAACATTTTGTGATATAATCCTACGTCCAACCAACCAACTTCAGCCGGGAAGTTGGACAAATTCAATTAAACATCCAACACATTTGTAATTCCAATACATAGAATGGACGCCCCGAATTTCCTGAGTGGCAAATCCCTCATGTCATTTCAACATGCCAGGACTCAACAAGTAGTGATAATGTGTATTAAGCATTTTGAACAGACTGTTGTTCTGTTTCTATGTGTGTATAATAAATGATATTGATAAATACAGGGGGGGTTCTTGAATAATTGAAAGGTTAAGCCATTCTGTGCAAGATTTTTGATCAATCTGTTTGCATTTGTGTCACATTTGGCCCCATATAAATGACCAATTGCTGTAGTCTACATTTTCATTTACAATAGATTAAGCACAAAGCCTGCAGTATATTAATAAAGAGCTTTTTATATGCACACAACACAAGCACTAGCTTAATATGAATGTCCATTTTTCCTATTTCAAAGAGCAAAGAGCTTATTGTATAAATGTTTTTAGGTGGGAAGTACTCCAGTAGAAAAATCAACATAGATCAGCATAGATGGTCACAAACAAAACCATCACATGTTTTGTTTTGGATGCTGGTATTCTGGTCAACTAGCATACTGACCATATTTGGCAGCCAGCTAAACCAGTGCTTGACCAGCATAAGCCTGTTTTTTTATTATTATTATTAAAGTTGGATATTCCAGCCTCCTAGTGGTCACAAGCTCAGGATTATGCTTTATTCATGACCAAGTGGGAACTGGGAAGTTTCCAACTTCCAAGCAAGAAAAAAAACATTTGAACATCCTTCAAACTCATAATTCCGACTTAGAAAGCCTAACATTCTCCGACATCTTTCAGTTGCTAATCAGTAATGTCATTTCAACATGGCAGAGCCCATATAACAGTGAGAAAGAAATAACAGTGTGCTTTAAACTTGGAAAGCAAACTTTGGAGCTTCAGTTCTATGTATCATCTGATCATATGACATGGGGCTACATAGATAATTATTAGGTTAAGACCTTTGGAGAGTGAGTTAATATAACTGCATTCCTTGGTGTAATTTTTCAGTACTATAATAACGGTGTATTGGCATAGCCTACATACATATCTAAAACAAAGAGACTTACAACCAAAGAGATGATATTATTAGCATGGTGGCTAGTATGCGCCCTACTACAACATAATTCAACTTGAACTGGCAACTTATAGTTGCAATTCCAAAACAAAAATCATTACAATTTTCAATAGTCTGAGTGGGATTTTCAAGGTTCTGCAAAGCTTGGCCAACCTGGCAATAGTTGCATTTGTGGATACAGCATAGACAGGTCAAAAATCTTTAAATAGTTCACAATCCTAACCTCACTGACGATGCATAGGCCGTGAGCCTGATGAATTTGTGGGTGGATGGATGTCGTAAAAGTGTCAGCCCTTGACAAACAGGCTCAGGATCCCTGAACCGATTCAGAAATAGTTTGTTTCAGGGAATTTGTCCGATATTTGTATTGTGAGGCGTCCTGCAAGTTTCCTCTCAGTGCCAGTCTCGCCGTGGACAAGGAAAAACAGTGCACAGGGCACCGGATATGGGTACAATGCAAAACATTCACAAAAATAGACACACAACGAGGGGGGAGTGTTAGTGTGATTATATTTTAAGTCTAGTCTCCAGACAGATCACATCAGAGTGTCAGATATCGGTGTAAAAGGGGACTATCGGTGTTGCTGGATGTGTGGGTGAAAGCTCATAGTAGTAAGGTAATGAAAGAGGAGCTGGGAAAAGCCACAGCTCAGCGGGAAAAGAAACAAACACAGCTCACGGCCCATTTAAAGCAGATAGCTCCCAGAAGGCCAAGGGGGAAGGCGAGTCTGTCTAGAAACAGCATGTTGTGGGAAAAGAGGGGACTCAGTTTAAAATGTCTCTGATAAACAGCTTCTGTCACATACAGCAGGCGATCAAGGCTTTTCTGTGTGTAAGGCTCTGTAGACTATACTGCTTACAGTTCAGCATGTATTATTATTGGTGGCTTATGCTTATAAGCATAGAGGAGCTTTTCTTGGCTTGTGAAAACAGTAATCAGACATTCCACCATTTAAAAAGACCATTAAAAAATATATGGAAAAAATGTAAACAAAAAAAACGAAATCATTAAATGTTGAGCTTTCGGGAAAAACTGGACACACAGCGGTCTTCTGTCCGTACTATTTTTATCCACTTTCAACCATAACATTAAATTACATAACAAACCGTTTTCATCTGTTTTGTTCTATTTATTCACGTCAGCTCACATCCGAAAAAGGAAAAAGAGAACAGTTTGTCAGTGGAAAGGAAGGCCTTGCTCAGCGAGTGAGGTTTCTTTCCGCCTAAGGAAGCCACCGACTTGTTTTCTGCTCTCCTGCACAGACACTGAGTCTCTGTTCCACTGCCTGCTACAGAAAGGAGTCTTCCCAGGAACAAAAATGCGCACGGGTGGAATTCCTAAAAGTAGGAGGGGGTGGGGGCAGGAAACGGGATGAGGAGGTCCGAGGGAGGCTCAAAGCTCAGATCACATGGGAATTCCAAACAGGACGGTTAAAGACATTTGGCAAGATGCACCAGCGTCTGGCTTTGCAGGGACAAATAATACCTAGGCTTAGATTCAAGTACATTATTGTGGGAGCCAGTCTTGTGTTTAACTAAACCAGTCCTGCCATATGAGCTTTAATTTTTGCATGTTGTGCCAAAAATGCACTATATTTGTGGCAACATAAAAATATATGTTGAATGAATGAGGAACTGAAGGAGTATGACACAGTTTGATGATCGACCCTGCTCTAATACATCAACTAAACCTGGCAATTACCTGTTGAGTCACGTGGGTATGACTCCAGCATGAATCCAGCCACCGAGGACTGGGCTTTCCCATTCCTGACGTAATGAAAGAACCTCTTACAGTAAACTCACAAGTGCTGTGGATAAATATGTCAATCACTTGGCTTGTTTGTGGCCAAAATCATATACACTCATCTTCAAAAAAACAGGTGCACCCAGAAGGAAGTGTTGGATTGCAATGCTATTGGGAAGGAAGATAAAGGTTACCAGGAACAATAAATGATGTAAATTCAGACTGATACAGCAATATTTATTGAGCTACACATACAGAAGTATTGTGTCTCAGTATGCCATGTTAGCCAACGCAACATGCCAGACATCTCAGAATGGAGTTGTAGAGTTCCTAATGGTGTCCCGTGATAATCCATCTCATGCAGCTTCAAAGTTCTCACAGTTTCTGCAGGCTTTGTGCTAGGGGTGGAGGTGGAGTGATGCCTTCTGGATGTATGATGTGTGACAAAAAAAACATTCATCGTGGTGCTGAGCACACACACGGATTGGTCGTCTCCACCAAGACAAAAGCGGGACTCATCACTGAAGATGACCTGCTACCATTCTGCCATCACAGTCTGGTACGACACCATTGCAGTCTTTGGCGACATTGACATGGTGTTAGAGGCAGTCGTCGTAACGGTCTGCGGGCATGTAGCCCTGTGTCAGGCAGCTGTCTGCCAATGATCCTGGCGCTAACAGTATGACTCATGGAGGGCATCACTGCTCACTGAATGTCCGCAATCGTGGCTGATGGAGCAGTCAGGTACTGCGGTAAGGCCCATCCTTGCTTACGACACATGCACGGCCAAGCGTGAAACTTAAATCATTCGGCTCAATCATCTCACAATGTCAAACCTACTCACCAGATTCATTCCTGATTTCTTCTGAGTATAACTACCTGTGCAACTATTCTTTTGATGATGATTGTAACTTCTCAAAGCAGTGGGGCTGAGGAGGTTCCACATGAAGAGATACGAAGGTAATTCGTACACAAATGCACACAGGCCACACAGTGCAAATATTAGAATTTGGTGAGTTTGGTCATGTGGCCAAACTTCGTTTAGCATACACTTTCAGCATAAGCATTTAATTTGTCTACACTTCTTGCAGCTTCTCTACATGGATATCCAAAACCGTGACAAGTTTTGCTGTCTTATAACAGCAATATTGTTTTAACATGCCTTCGTCAACTCGGCCTAGCCATTTCTCCTCCTGGGAGTCAATCCCTAACGCCATCTTAAGGACTGTTCCATTAGTTTATTAGCTCAAGTGAAGCTTATTAGACCTCAAAGGGACCAAGAGAACACAAGTTTTTGGCAGAACTTGACCAAAAATCGCCAGAATGTTTCCTTTTTCAAACCTGGTTGTTAAACTCATAGCAATAAACAAAATGTTTCATGTTTCAAAAAACATAATTCAATTCTATGGTCATACTGTGTTTTAGGCAGCAACCTACTCTATCTACAGTATTATCTCCTGATAACAGCTGATATAGCTAAAGTACAGCTAAAGGCCTCACAGCTAACACCAACAAAAAGAAAGCTCACACATTGTGGTTTTAATTAAAGCCTTTAAACAGAAAAAAAACTTTTACTCACAAAATGTTTGTAGAATTCTGTTTCCAAAACAGTTGGGATACTGTGCAAAAAGTTAATAAAAACAATGCATGCCAGAAAAGTGTTCTGTAGTGCAACAAATGACAATTTGAAATTCTTTTTGGAATAAATGAATGCTGTGTCCTCTGGGCTACAGAGGAGAGCGACCATCAGGCTTGTTATCAGTGCACAGTCCAAAAGTCAGCATGTGATGGCGATGAATGGAGGGGCATTCGTGCAAGTGGCATGGGTGACTTGCACATCAGTGCAGGCAGCATTAATGCTGAACAATAAATACGAGTTCTGGAGCAACATATGCAGCCATCCAGATGTCTTTTTCAGAAAAAAGAAGGCATTGTTTATTTCAACAAGCCGATGCCAAACCACATTCTGGGTGCTAAACTGGCCTGCCTGCAGTCCAGGCTTCTGTGTTCACTTACTGAAAACTTTTGGCACATTATGCAAAGTATGACAAAGGAGACCCTGAACCGTTGAGCAGCTGAAATCCGATATCAGCCAAGAGTGGCAAACATTTCAATTTGAAATGAGCAGAAGAAATTAGCAGAAATTAGAAGAAGAGGTGATGAACAGAATGAAGAACATGAACCTGTCCCAACTTTTTTGAAATAACACAATTTCTGAGTTTCAATATTTGATATGTTGTCTTTCCACTATTCAGAATGAAATACAAGGTTTAAATGATTGGCGTCATCATTGCGTTCTGTTTTAGTTACATTATGCACAGTGTCGCAACTCTTTTGGAAACAAGGTTGTATGTTCTATTTAGACTTCTCAAAAAATCTCTACAGAGTTTAATTGCTAGTTAATGGCTAGCTCGATGAAATTAAGTTAGCTGAGGACGATGAGAACATCCATACTTGCTCTGGGAATATCAACATGTATAAGATAGATGTGAGTCAAAGTAGACAAGGCCATGTTTAAGAAAATCCAAGCCGCATCCTAAAAACACACGGAAAAACTGTTACAGGACCCTGCGCAGACCAAGAGTCACTTGTTCCATAGTGGCCTAAGGTGGGTGCAGAAGTATTAATTTGGTGAAATGATAACAGGACTTTGAGACACATACAGAACGTCAGTGAAATCAGCAGAGAAACTGGTTTGGTTGGTTAGAAAGTGAGAGTGCAAAGTGAGAGATGTTACCAATCACAACACAGTAATAACACTGTCACCATTGAAATTAAACTAAAATACACGTTTGATTACAATGTAGATTCCTCACAAATCCAGAAATAACTCTGCCACTATAAAACCTCCAGAAAATACAAATCTAATAAGTTTTATCTGAGACAATTAAACTGGTCGCTACCCCTCTCTGTTAACTAGAGAAACAGCTCTGCTACATGGCTAGAGTCTACAAACCTAACTCCTCTAGCTGGACACAGAAGGATGTCCTCTACTGCAGTGGAAAAAGAGGCGAAAGGCAGCTCGACTACCAAGTAGTACTAGCGCAAGAAGAGACACCTCTGAATGACCCATTTCAACTGTAAGAAGATCAAGAATGCTATATATACTCAGCCGTCCCTCCATATAATGTTGCCTTAAGAGGATTACAGGTAAAAATAAACAACGCTGAATTCTTGCGAAGGCTCTGCTCTAAGTGTATTTAAATCAGCAATGAAGAGACACGACTGTGACAGTCACAGGCCGCCTGACTCGCAGAAAGCTTCTGCATGCTAGACAGTGTTCAGAGTTTTAAACAAAGGGAAACTAAAATAACCAGAACACTGCTTTAGCAGATTTAGCTGCTATTTTATTCCAGGCCTGCTTCCCCCTGCTTATAGCTGTTGCTGCCTCATAAAAACCTGGTGGTGCCACAATTAAGACGTGGTACTGGGAGGAGAAACACATGGAGAAACACTTTGAATAAGTGACTGTTTATGATCTATCCAAGGTAAAACAAGTGAAAAATCTTCTTTTCTTGTTTCTCTAATTTAATATGAGAGGACAACTACACAAAATTGTCTTGCAGCTGAATTAAAACCAGCCATTTGATTAATCCGAGGCTCAAAGCAGCATTTGGCAGATCTGGCTCACTGAAAGCAAAAGTACTGTCTTTCTGGCATGCTCTTAGTGTACAGTGATTTGTTGGGAAATTTTCATTTTAACATGAAATGAGTTTTAATGCAGACTAATGCTGGGATTTTTTGGTGACGGACATGAATGGAGCCATGACATACTTATGATGAAGGAGGGTGTGTACGTGGCTGGGAATAGGGGAAATGACTCATGACGCTCTGAGACAATGAGGGACAGCTAATCATAAGTGCAACAGCAAAGACGGGTCACTCATATTTTCCCTGTTCATTTAGTCAACTTCCAGGCTTGCACCATGTTCAATCTGGTATTGCCTTTATTAAATACTTCACAACCTTACCTACACTGAATGGTTACAAAATGTTACCTCTTGTCGAATATGGACACTTTTAATATACAAAGCAGTCTTTTGCCAGGGCAAACCCAACCAAAACACAAACAAAAGAAAAAAGCTGATTCTCTTATGCAGTCCTCATGAAAAATCACGTTTCAGGGCAAGATGAAAACAACTGGCTTCTTTTGCTGCGAGACAAAAGCATTACATAATCTTCTGTGCCCCTTTTGCTGTCACACATCTCAAGTCCATTTACAATACAAGTGGGAAAATATATATATTTATATACTGTACACGTATGTATACATAATGATTTGATTCTACTGCCACGTGACAAAGAAAAAAAGAGCAGATTTCTCATAAGTATAAAAAATAAATTAAAACAATTTCACATGTGACAAACACTTTTAACAGATGCAGGTTTCAGTTATGGAGTTTTGTTACTCGGCATGGGAGGCGGAACGCCCCAAGCATAAGGAAGGTGCCCATAAACAGACATTTAAAAAAAGTAAGGAGAAAACAAAATGAGGGCCTAAACTAGACTAAACTGAGTGCAGACAAGAGGAGAGCTAAAACAGAGCTAAAAGAATTTAAATCACCGACAGGGGACGAGAAGCAGGAACAGAAGGCTGCTAACATTGTCCAGTCAAAGCAAGGGAGCGGCAGTACATGTTCACATGGATTTGTCCTGGTGCAAAACTGACCGTATGAAGGGAAAGGGATCCTGACCTGCCCGTGCCCTTTGCTCAAAGATAAGATTCCCCAGGCTACACCACTTGGGGTCTGCCAGAGCGATGGAGATGACAGACTAGACAGGCAGTTTACAAAGGCAGGGTGAGCCGGCCACCTTCAGTCTAAATCGTCTCAATCAGAGCCTACAGACTGTAGACTGCAGGCCCGTGAAAATGGGTCTCCTTCCTAAGCCCAAATGTATTCTTCCACTATGAGAAGGATTTAAAATGAATACATATTAAATGTTCTCATTTGGTTTTAAAATAGACATATATTTATATTTTTCGTCTTTCTTAACCATATAAGCTTGATATATTACCTCCCAACCAAAACCCTGGTATATAGAAATTTCTCTGTCAATACTGTGGTGTGATACGTTACAGGGCAGGGGATGCTCTCCTTGCGCAAAAGGGCAACGCTGAAGCCGAATGCTCCTTAAAGTCTTACAGTTCCACTGCCCCAGCGTTGCAGCTGTGGGTCAGAGCTCACTGACAGAAAGGTGAGGCTGTGGGGTCAAAGCCTTTAAAAACGTCTTTAAGAGAAGCATTGTCCTGCTCTGTAGCGTCTGGCTGTGCAGGGCTGTTGCCACCAAACGGGCTACCGGTGCCGCTGGGTTTGCTTGCCTGCTTCACCATGCTGAAGAGTGTGGACACAGGCAGATTGTGCACTGCTGCTGGCTGCTCTCCGGTGCCAACTGGACCTTGGCTGGTTTGGTTGGGCCCCCCAGCTGCAGGAGTTCCACCCGTGGCTCCCGCACCTGGGGAGGGTGCAGGCTTGGGCCGCGGTCGGTTGTAGCTATTGTAACGGTCAGTGGTTGGTTCCCCACTATTTTTCTCTGGTTCAGGCTGGTCCAGAGCAGACTTGCGGACAAACAGTGGCTCCTTGGCCTTTGGCTTGGTTGAAGTAGCCGCAGCACTGTCGCTGGGTTTGGACTCGGGGGCAGGAGCGGTGGCTTCTGAAGTTTCAGATTTGTCTGAACTCTGTGTCCGTGGATCGTACAGACTGATGCTGCTCAGGACGTTGCTGCCAGCACCCGAACTGCCTGATCCAACACCTCTGCCTGCACCTCCTGCTGATAGCAGGCGTGGGTCATAGGGTGCTATTGTGGGGGTTGGCGATGTAGGAGCAGGAGGGCCAGACGAAGCAGACACTTGTGGGACTGGAGGTTCTGAGGGCTGCTTAAGGGCAGATTTTTGTGGCTGGAGCCGGGGGTCAGTGATTACCTTGCGTGCTACACGAGGGTCTACAGGCTTTTCGGCAGGGACGGCTACAGAAGGGGCAACGGGCGGCACAACTTGAGAAGGACCAGAAGAGGTGGCGTTTACAGTCTTAAGGATACGAGAGAGCAGCTCAAAGTCTGGGAGGGAGGATGAAGACACACCAGGCTGCTCAGCAGGGGGCAAGGAGGAAGGCAGAGATGTGGGTGGAGCTGTATGGAGTTGTTGCTGGGCACGGGACAGACGAGGGTCCATGGCAGAGACAGGTGGGATGCCAGGGGGCAATGGGAGGAAGTCCTGCTTGGGGATGGGGATTGGGATGAGGTCTTCTGGACTCCACAACACTGCCTTAGCAAAAGAGGGCTTACTCAGTACTACATCTTTCTTGATGTGACTGAACAGCTGGAGTTGGGAGCGGGGGTCCCGCAGAGCCATACCCATTAAAGGATCCAGAGGGATGGGGACAGGCTTGTCCCTCAGGACCCTCTCTCCCTCCTCCTCCTCAGTAGCAGCAGGAACCAGAGGTGGGGGTTTATACACAAGCGGGGGCTCTGGTTTAGAGGCAGCTTGGCGGGCGAGTCGGGGGTCTGCAGGAGTAGACGATGATGGAGAGGATGAGGGATTGTGCTCTGCGGACTGGGAGGAGTCAGTGCTGCGACATAATCGAGGGTCACGTGCGAGCCTCGGATCTGCTGGTCTGCTGGAGGCCTGCACAGCATGGGCTTTCTGCAGTCGAGGGTCAGTGGGAGCCCCCTCATGCTTTGGCGGACCCTGTGTTTGACTTTGCTGACGTAAGGTTTTCAGAATAGATGTGACGCTCCCACCTCCGTCTTCATCTTCACTAGAATACCAATTTGCTGAATCTCCTGGCATAAAAAAGACCCAATAGCATTAGCAGAACAGAAATTTCATCACACTTTCTTCAGTCACACCAACTACAATACATCTTTCAGGTACCAGTTCAGAAATGCCACCAGAAAGGCACTCTCTCAAACTTTTCCTGCTTTACCACAAAATATTAGTAAATTCAGCTCTTAGTATGTTTGGTATATTAGAGCAAGATAAACAGACTGAATTGCTCAGTTCCTGAACAGCATGACCCTGTTGTTTGTCCTTGCACGAGTCTTCCTTGCATCATTCCATACATTTTTTTGTGGATGGCCAATAGTGCCACCTAGTGGGATGATGCCAAAATTACTTTTATGAGACTGCTAAGTGAAGACCAGATGATAGTTGACATTCTGACCTTTTACTGGGCAGCATCATTTTGTTTGGCTTTAAACATATTTCTAAAGATAAAACAATACAATATTACAATATTAACCTAAATATAACAGCAGCAAAATTCTTATATTTATAAATATAAACAAATGCCAATTTGCAAATCACTTGAAGTCCATGGGTGGTGGGCAGAATCTTGCTATGTGCTATCTCTGTTCTATTTTCATTTTTTCATGTTTTTTTTTTAGCCAGTGAACCACCATCAACACAGATAAACAGTTCGAGAACTGTTAGCCCGGAGTCTCTCGTTAGAGACACTAATGTATGTGTGTAACTGTAAGAAACATTAATATATATGTGCTAAAAAAAACAATACTAATAATTAAAAAAAAATGTATGTACGTACAAATTAATTTTTATATATTCATATATATATACACACAAACAAATCCCTCTGTATCGGTGTATTACTTTATCAATTCAATGAATAAAGCACTTCACACTGATAATTCTGTTCTTATCTGTTATGTCTACCTTTTGCAATTTTTGAAAATCAGAAAGATAAAATAAGACTTGTTTAGACCTGATTGAAGGGAAAAAAAAAAAAAACACAGCAATACCTGAATCTCAAAATTAAATACTAATACTACCTACCCAACAAACAAGCAGCCAAATACTCGGGTCCAATCCTAATTATAAGCATTTAATTTATTTTTATTTTACATTACTGAATGGTGCTTTGGTAATTTTGTATTTTTATATTTCTTTATAGGAAAGGTGAGTGTGTAATTAACTGTACCTTCATTGTCTCTCTCAGCCCCTCCTTCAGCTAGTCTCCGGGCCCTCTCCTCCTCCTCCTGCTGCTTCTGCTGGATTCTCATGAAGAGCACACGCTGCGCTGGAGGCAGGAAGTCCGGAACCGTTATTGTGGACTGATTAGTTGAACCTCCATTGGCTGTACCCTCCATGTTCCCAGAGTTCTGACTCCCTGAGGACTGGTCACTAAAGTTTCCAGCAGCTGCTCCTTGGTAGCTGTCATCTACAGCAGACAGCATAAGGTAAACACTGTGTGCCAGAATCTGTACTATGAAACATTATAATTCTTAATATCTTAATTTAATTTCAACAAAGTAATATTTTAAACTTAGCTACGATGCAATTCGCTGACGAAAAACATCAGCTCACCCTCTCCATCTCCTCCTTCTGTTCCCATGCTTTGCTGCTGTTGGTAGAAATTGTCATAAAAACTGCGACCCCCAGGGGGCATCATGGCCTGGTTTGGGGAGCCGTCTCCCGCCCCGAAGTTCTGCATCATTGGAGGACCCTGGCTCATGTTTGGTGGGCCGATGGGTGGTACATCGTGAGGCCCATTTGGCCCCAAATGTCCAGGTGGTGGTGGACCAGGGAAACGAGGTGGAGGTCCTGCAGGGGGGGCCTGAGGACCTGTAGTGCCTGCTGCGGCAGTGCCAGGATTTGGGCCTCTGTAAAGACATTTTCATTGGCAAATAATTTGTTAAAACTCAAGAGACAGAAATTCCCAAATTAACTATGTGTAGGTTCTTACGAATAAAACAAAACAAATTATGAGAAGAAAATGAACAACAAACCTAACGCCCAGTTTCTGTGCCAGCTGCCCTGTGGGTTTCACCACAATTTCAAATAAAGATGGGATTTTTTTCCCTGCATTACTTCCACAAGGAGGTGGCGGGCCCATGGGTGGCTGAGGTGGAGTACTAGATGTTGGTGATCCTGGGAAAGACGTTCCATCTGGACAAGGGGGAGGGGGACCAGGACATGGCCCTGCTACAGGACCAGTGCCAGGTCCAGGGCATGGAGGACCATTAGGGGGCACATTGCCTTGTATTGGCCCAGGCATCCCAAAGTCTACAGGAGCAGAGGAATCAGCTGGGCCAGGCCTTGGAGGCGTAGGGAGTAGACCGACACCAGGAGGGGGTTTAGGAAGAGGATTGATCCCTTGCTTTTTCAACTCCTCCACTTCCTTCTCGTCTTCAGCACCAGCTTCAGCATCCTCAGCTAGCATCTGTAAGAACACTAAATCTTTCAGATAGAGAAATGCAGGAGCAGAAAACAAAAACACAGGTTATGTATCTATATGTCACATCTTTGGACAAATGAAGAGTCACCTTGTCCAGCAGTTCTTGTGTGTCCTCTGTCAGAGTTTCGTGAGAGAACATACAGTCATCTCCATTCACACAATTGCCTGTAGTGTGAAACAGCTTACAGGGGAAGTCACGTTATACAGAGTCAAGGAATAATCTGCAGGCCTGTGCATACTACTTTAAAGTGAGACCAGAACCACAAGAGAAAATGACATATCACAAGGAAATGGCATAAATGACAATTAAGCTTGGGTGGTTAGGTGGTGATTAAACAAATTGTAAAGGATATCGTGCATGTATGGACAATTTTCAGCCCGAGCACAGTAGCCAGTGATGTAGAACTTGCAAAGCTCTTTCTTCTTAGGCAACTCGATGTCATGACTGAAGTTGCAGTGCTCTCCCTGTCAGTCACATAAAAAAATGATCTGATTTGTGATTGTATGTAACTATGCTCAGAATTACTAAAATGCTTACAATGTTTCAACAGTCAAAGTAAAAGCTGAAAAATAGAATACCAATACATCTTACATCACAAGTGTTTCTGTTCTTACCCAAGTACAACGACCCTCAATGTAGTACTTGCAGATGGTCTTGCCCTTCCACTCCTTCCCTGGCTTGTCCTGATCATGCTTCCTCGGGCCACCTCCTCCATCCTATACGACACACAATGGTCTTGAGTCAAAACCCTAGGGACTCTCAGCTTACATTGTCAATATTATGAAAACTGCATCGCCTAGCCAAGTGGCTCCCCATCTTCAGGCCAGGCCACGCACATTTGCTATATTCCATGTGGGCCAGGTAATCAATATGAGACTACCTGACTTAGATGTGCTTGAGGTGAAGAAGGATAATAATGTGTTAATATAACTAGCTGAAGTTAACAGCTCTAACTAACACAGTCTGTGATATCCAATTGATTCTTTTAACGTTTACTAGATGGATGCTGTGCAAGAACTGAAACTCTGGAGGAAAACACCTCTGGTATACTGAACTATGCACCTACCCCCATGTCCATATCTCCATCGTTGTCTTCATCGTAGCCTTGATCTCCTCCACGGCCCCTCCCTCGATTCCTACCTCTGCCTCGGTTCATGCCTCGCCCCCCTTTACCTCTCCCACGACCTCTCCCGCCTTTACAACCTGGGGAAAACCCCCAGTTGTTAGAAAAGGCCTGCATCATATGTCTCTTAACAGTTAAATTCAAGGTGAACTACTGTGAGTGTTCAAAACTCACCGCGTCCTCGGTCTTTGGATTTTCTGTACTGGTTCAGTTCTTTTGAGTAATCGTCATAATCATCATCCCCCATGTTATCATAGTCATCTTCGCCATACTATGAGATGCAATTGCAAAAATATCAGTGAGTATGTACACTTGTTAAAACAATTAGGAGAATTTGCAAACATCAAAAATAAAACAAAAATAACTGACTAATCATAATTAATTTTTGCAGTGGAAATTACCTCCATTTCATCTCCATACATGCCATCCCCATCATCATTCTCTCCCATCTTGCCTCGTCCTCGTCCTCTGCTTCCTCCTCTGCCCCCACGACCCCTCATCCCTCCTCTGCCACGGCCTCTCATATTCTTTATTCTGCCTTTACCACCTGTGAAAATTGGGTTATGTCAAAAATGACAGATGCGCAAAACAAACTGGCAAATAGAGGCACATTTCCTATTTGGGTATAATTCTTCTCTAGAGGTACCTCTTCCACGCTGGTTGCCCATTCCACCTCCACCCTCTTTGGCCTTGCGGTACTGATTAAGCTCCTTGGCGAAATCATCATAGTCATCATCACCCACATCCTCGTCCTCCTCGCCCTCATAGGTCTCATCATCATAGTCATCATAGCCACCATAGCCTTGTTTGTCCCTGTTCGTCATGTAGCTGCCTTTCTTTCCCATAGGTCCCCCATGACCCGAGGGAGGAGGCGGGTAACCTCCATGAGACTGCAACACAGGTTACAAGTAACGCATTAAGCACAGGCATGCAGACACATTAGAGTTCTTGCTCCAAATGTATAATTAGTGAGATGATACTTTTGGAACTCACTGAGGGAGGGTACTGAGGGCTGTATTCCCGATATTTTCTTTTCTCACTGGGACTATAGTCAGATTCATCACTGTAGTCTGAGTGGTCATCACTGGAGGAGGCATGCCGCTACACAACAAAAACAAGCAGAAAATAAGTGATTAAATTTGTGACAAACTTTTCAGAAATCCCTTCAAACAAAAGATATCCCACACAAACACATACTTACCTTATGTTTTGATTTCCGTTTCTTTTTGGACCTCCTCTTCTCCTTTTCTCGCTCTCTCTCCCTTTTTCTCTTCTTCTTGCGGCGGTGGGCCTTCTCATCATCTGAGTCACTGCCATGGCGTTCCTTGCTGCGGCGGGGCTTCTCCTCATGCTCCAGTCCCTCAGCACTGGGAACCTCTGCCTCTCCTCCATCATCCTCAAGCTCCCCCTCCTCCAGCTCTCCATCCTCTCGCCTGTTACCACACACACACACAAAACTGTAAACCACTAGGCTGAAACATTAACCTAAAGCTCCTACAACAAGGAGAACATTGCTTAAGTGACATTATTTTCATTGTGTACAAAAAAATACTGCATGTAGGACAGGGGTGCAAAATGTCTCTCATTCAAATGCAGTATGAGCATAACTTTCTTGTTCAATGAAGTGACCTTAGTCTTCAAACAATGGATCATGTGTGCTGTTGTATGAAAACCTGCAGCCACACTAGGCCCCTAATGATATGATTGGGTAACAATGATGTAGGAGGCACAGAAATGGTCAAGTGTCTTTAAAAATAAAAGGTATTTTGAAGGAAAGTAAACAAGGGGCACTGTTGGAACTCACCGCCCCCCCCAAGCACTCTTGCAGTCTGTACAAAATACTGCAGTTACCAATAGACATGGTATACTAAAGTAAAGAAAAGCTTACTCTTAGTTTACATACTAGCACCAAACTAGGACAGGGAAAGATATTTATTTAACCCAAAGACTTGCTTATCTACTGATATGGTGAGTGACGCAATGCTGCAGTGTGGCTGTGTCAGATTAGTGGCCCATATTATTATTATTTTACAATATATATGTAGATTATGCATCAACACTACTGTACTAACATAAAGCAAAATTACAAATAAATAAAGAAAGTAAATAATCTGGTTACATTTACTACAGCTTAGTAACTCCACTACAACAACTATTCATAAAACAACTATAGGAAAACTCCAAATGGAAAATAGCAAATGACAAAAGCTTATATCATTTCACAAGAGTCTCAGTCCTGCAACCATATAGGACTATGGCTTAACCACATGTCCACTTTGCAAATAACTGTTGATAAGGCATTCTGTGACCAGCTACAAGTGCTGCAGTTCATAAATACATGCTGAGTTATGTGTTGTTTTGTAGGCCCTGAAAGCCAAATACTAATGGTGTCCCAATAGGGTTTTCTCAAATAATAGTCTGCTATTAACACCCGCATTGTGGAAAACAATTAGCACAACACTTACACTTAAGACAATCCTGACAAAAATCATTTACTTCCAAAATTTTCACTCTCACTAACTAGTTATCTCTCTGTTCCCTAAAGTGTAACTCATTTTCTGTCAAGCTGTGTACAGCCAAGTATATTATTACTAACATCAACACAAAACTTATATGAACTTTGGAGGCTCAGCCACTGTCTTAAATTCCAGATCATGATACTTTTAAAAACTGCTGGAAAAACCCTATAATATGCTTCATGTGAAAAATTACAAAAATGTCATTCAAAACAAGCAAATCCAGATCTCTTTATGATTACAAAAGCTGATCTGTGAGGATTTCTCCCTGTTCTGTCATACAGCTTGTTCATATCTGCAAGATTACCAATACAAAAGAAATACTCAGATCACACCCCAAAACATTAAACACGCAGTATGAACATACTGACTGACATGCAACAGAAATAAGTCATTACAGCATTAATGTAAGTCACACGAGGACAACTGGTCTCATTCGACCACACCGTTAACAGTGAGTGACAAGACAGCTGAGGAACCAGGCCACGCTCCTAAAAAAAGCTATGAGGAATCTATTCAGGGCATCAGGAGGTATATCACAACTTCAGAAAGACATACTCCAACAGGAGACAAATATTGCCAAACCCATCCACTGGACCTAGAAATTCCAGGAATTGCACATACTTATATTAAAAAGCAGCAGAAGTGAACATTTAGCTGTTTTGGAGCTAAAGGGGTGACAAGTACTGCACTACATGTAGGAACTAACTAGTTTTGGGAATCAGTGAAATTGTGAAACTGGTGTTTTAGTTCACTTTCAGGACCTTTCAGGAATGCTTTTGAGACTTTGGGAAAGAGTTGAACCAGGATGTTTGTGTAAATATATGGATTTTTTTGTGGAGCTACGCTAAACAGTCTAACCCAACAGGAGTAGTACATAACACAGTA
The DNA here is from genome assembly GCA_034552555.1 of Semaprochilodus insignis. Classification (NCBI taxonomy): domain Eukaryota; kingdom Metazoa; phylum Chordata; class Actinopteri; order Characiformes; family Prochilodontidae; genus Semaprochilodus; species Semaprochilodus insignis. The sequence continues at coordinate 13,604,869 of CM067488.1, forward strand.
CCGTTTCATAAAATAAATAATGATGGATCAATTACTTAGAAACAGCTGCTCTGAGACAACATTACAACATTAGTGACTATATGTCCGCTAGTGTCAAGTGATTTGTAAGAGGCAGTCTGTGATACTTCTAGCAACATAATGTAACGTTAACGAGTAACCATATAATAATACTATTATTAATAATAATATTAGATACTACTATTATTGTTATAGAACTAATATCTAATCTAATCCAATCCAATTCAAGTTAAGGATTAATTTCGATGCTGTCTTTAACGCGAAATCACCACCTACGAGCCATTATGAAAAACAGGCTGCAGCTCGTAAGCGAACTAAACTAATCCTAGGTAAATGATCTACGTCGATTAAACGATGACAGCTAACTGGTTAATGTAGCATTAGCTAAAGTTGGCGAGCTTCCACTAGAAAACACAACACATGCGACCTAATTATAAACAAGCTAGCCGATACGTAGACCCAAAAATCAGTATAATCGTTAACATGTTTATTAGATCGATGCTGGATTAAGCCAATTTATCCAATTATGAAGGCGGCTAAGACAGCTAGCTACCCGACCTTCAGCTATGGCGCTGCTACACTCCGTTAGCTTCATTTTGTATTACGCATCAGCTAACGCTAGCTTACATCAACAGGGCCTTAGCTTCATCATGCTAGCTCGGATTAGCATCCGTAGCTACACAGCAAAAACGCTGATAATCGCTGCCCGTCGTTACTGTGTTATGCTTGATTTTTTCCGTCGCGCACAAGCAGCAGAGAAAAACCCCGCAAATAAGATAAACAGCTAACTGGCTAGCGAATAATAACGGACTTGTTTACTCTGGTCCATTTGTTCTGCTCTGAGGAAAGACTCAATTACATGAGCAATGTTCTGTGCCTAGTGGCCACTTAAATCCTTCGATGATGAAAAGAGCTTCGAGCAGTGACTGGATTTCTGAATTCTGGCAGAATTTCGGAGCGTATCCCTGATTTTCGGGTAAATGACCTTCCAGGCTGCGCTCTGTAGCTAACGTTTCAAGATGGCGTTCGTTCGTTCGTTACCTCTGTACTTGTTTCCCAGAAAAAGTCGACTTTAATCCCTTTGAGAGAAAAAAAGCAAAAGAGTACCCATGCTTTTTTGTGTTTTTAAAAAAGCAAAGGATAAATAAATAAGTTGGATAGAAATATGATATTACTCGACCTTTCGTCAGTGAGAAGGCTGTTGTGTTCGTGGTTGGCTGTTGGGGAGTTTGGATGGACAGTCATGCTTTCCACAGCCATTTCCTCTAACGTACTACATTCAGTGCAAAAAAATCGACTCAGGATTCAACTGGCTTATGCGTTACTTCACTGTGATCTACTTGTTGATTGATTTTAGGAAGAGTTTCAGTTCATAGCAGTTAATTCCCATAAACAGTTTAAAAGAGAAACATGCTGAAACGTTCCTGAAGTTCTCTCCGTCCTTACAGTTGCGTGCTGAATCGAAACTCATTCACTTAAAATGGCGACGCTTCTTCTCCAGCAAGAAGAGGCGGAGTTAAACGACAGTGACGTGTCACGGAAAGTACCGAAAATCCACGAACCGAAGGCGAAGTGGGCGGAGCTTTCCTGAGTAAAGGGGTACGATTCAGATATTGACATACTGGTTATTCATTACTTTAATTTCTTCCAAGAAGCGCAGATAAGTGAATAATGAAGGGACAGTTTTCACGTCGTTCTCACATTTTTACTTTTCGTTGCCAATAACATTTACTGTGAACATTGTATCGCCGGTCTCGGTCCTTAAAGGCAAAAATGGAGATCACTGGGATATTTGCAGCAAACCAGATGGAATAAGGCCAAAGCGTAGACTGTCCAATTCAGAGTCGGAATATATAAAGACAGGTCTGTCTAAAAGGTCAAAGTGAGCAAGTCAAAATGATAACAGCCTCATCTGACGCAAACTTTGATATTATTTTACAAACAAGGTACAAAAAAAATAATAGTATATATATTTTTGAATATATTTTCATAGCACAGGCTGAGAATGATACAATTATCTTACTAATTTTCTTGGATTTGGTTTATTTTAATGTATTATACAAATCCAAAGCTCAGGAGGAAAGAGTTCCTGTTATTTACTTATTACTGTTTTTTATGTATGCAACATTTCTCCATCTGTAAAATAACTTTCTTTGGAATTCCCATATTGGATGGTAATCTCAGTTTGTGACCTCGGACTGTGTGAAATCACTTACAGCAAAGAAATGTTGTATATAATCAATAATGAAAGTCATCACAGAGCATTAGAGTACTTACAAAGATCTCCAGATGTTTTATTGTCTTGTTTACACGGGATCATTGGGCCAGTGCTTGGAATAAAATGTTTCTGGCTTGGAATACAATTTCTTTATATTGATCTATACATTATACATTAGATATAAGTACACACAGTGTGCATTGATTAAGACTTATTTTATTAACTTGTTTGAAAAGTCAAAGATACTACAAGCTGTTTCAGCTTTTACGCTAAAGATTCTTCATAGAATCTAATTCAGTTTGATGTTACAGGCTCAAATTGTTTCAATCCCTGTCTTACGTTTTGGAGAAAGCCCTTGATCCAGACCCAATCACAGCTGAATGTGGAATTAATATTATTTCATCACCAGCTAGAATTGGAAGCAAACAAATCCACCAACTCACTCAACCATCATGAGAGATGTTTTGCATTGTTCTATAATATACTCTGTGGCTAGTTATTTTACTGATTGTGCACAGAACCTCTTTTATAGGTAGTCAAGCATGTGATTTGTAGATTCTGTACACATTTTGTGAGGTTTTTATGTACCTTGGTAGCATTTTTCCTTTTTCTTTTTCCGAAGAGGGGTTTACCCCTCTTATGTCCTGGTATGTTTTATTTGTGTGCTTATTTTAATAAATCATATATAAATATTTCTTTGTTTATTAATTTATGCTTTAAAAAGAAATGAAACTAAACAAGTAAGCATTCTATACTAGTAATGATATATTCATGTTATTTAACTGAACGTTTTTGATATCACAATATTAAACTACAGATTTAAAGCATTTTTTTATTTTATACGTTTTATTTTCTGCGCAGACGAGTTGCGTGTGCACTATGCGTCATCAGTGTGCGCCCTTTTGAAAGCGACAAAGCGGGACTTTTCCCATTGAATGGGCGAATATTGTATTTGAAGGGAAGCGAGATTATTTTGAACACTTTCTGCAGTTTTCCCGAATAGTGTGAAGTATTTGGAAATGATCGATATGATCGAAAAAGAAGAGAACATCATCAGCGAGGAAGAAGCCGCTCAGTATGACCGACAGATTCGACTCTGGGGTCTGGATGCACAAAAGAGGTTAGTGCTTAGCTGCGTTAGCTAACGAGCTAAACTAAAACATGAACAAGAAACCAGCAAGTAAATAAACGTCTTTCTTGATTGTTTGCCGTTTATAGTACTCTTTGTAAATATTGAAGACTAATACCTTAATCATTTACCTAACCAGATATTTTTCTAAAGCTTCTAATGTTAAAGGGAAATTCCATCGGGTTTCCACAATTTTCTGAACAGCTCAACCCTTAAGATGTAAACAAAGTAGTTTGCTGTGTATTAGGAGAAATAGAGTTGAACCTCCTGAACCGTTAAGAACAAGGCGTCATACAGTGTGTTATTTTCTGTTACATTCAGGAGTATTAAGTGCTTTGGACATCTGGTCATAACCACTGTTAACAGTTCTGGGAAGCTGTAGTCTCTAGAATGAAACCACTTGTGTACATTTTAAAGATCTTTTTTAGCCCCCCATTGCTTTTTTCAATGTTCAGGACCCCCACAGAGTCGTTATTATGTGGGTGGATCGTTCTCAGCACTGCAGTGACACTGACGTGGTGGTGGCGGTGTGTTTGTGTGCGTTGTGCTGGTGTGACTGGATCAGACACAGCAGTGCTGCTGGACTGAGAATAGTCCACCAACCAAAACTATCCAGCCAACAGTATCTTGTGGTCAGCGTCCTGGGAGCACTGGTAAAGGACCAGAGGATGACCAACACAAACTCTGCAGTAGCAAATGAGCTATCGACTCTGACTTTACATCTACACGGTGGACCAGCAAGGTAGGAGGGTCTAATAGAGTGCACAGTGAATGGACACAGTGTTTAAACACTCCAGCCGACATTCTGTGTCTGGTCCACGCAGTGTTGAGAATGACCCACCACCCACATAATACCTTCTCTGTGGTGGTCCTGTGCGGGTCTTGACTATTGAAGAACAGGGTAAAAGGGGGTAACAAAGTATGCAGAGATACAGATGGACTACAGTCTGTAATTGTAGAACTACAAAGTTCTCATATATAGTAAGTGGAGCTGATAAAATGATAATATGGACAGTGAGTGTAGATACAAAGAGGTGGCACTAACAGAATGACTCATGGAAGGCATCACTGCTTGCTGAATGTCTGCAATTGTGGTAGTTGGGTCACTCCATGCATGTCGGACTACACGTCGGTTCTCTCTCTCCGTGGTTTGTGTAGGTCTCCCAGATCCTTCATGTCGCTGTTTTCACTGTGAATTGCATTTGACAGTGAAACTGCTTGTTTCGCTGTGCATGTGACAATAAATTCTTGAATCTTGAACCATCACTGGAAACAGTATCCAATATTATCTGTACAGCGTGCAATATTTTTGTTTTTTCATATACATGTATTTTGTTTGTCTATGCTGTCCAGTATGTCTCCATTGCATTTGTTTTTATCTTGTACTTGCACATCGGAGCTTGGAGATAGCAATTTCCTTCAACTGTGTACTCATTGTTGTATAGTCTGAAAGGCAAAGTTTGCTTTGATTTTGAAAGAGTGATTGAATGTTTGCGCTCTGGATAGTTTAGGTAATGACTTATTATGTTTATGTTTATGTTAAACATTAAGGAATATGGTTACTTTGTGATGTAATGCATGTTCAACAATTACAAATATTTCTTCTGAGTGTTAAATTACTGTGTATCTTTCTCAGACTGAGAGGGTCTCGAGTACTTCTGGTTGGACTGAGAGGTCTGGGTGCTGAAGTGGCAAAGAACCTTATCCTGGCTGGAGTGAAAGGGCTCACTCTTCTGGATCATGAACAGGTAGGATATTCTGCACTAAAGAACATTGTCCAGAAAGTATGTAGACAGCACTTCTGATTAGTGAAGTCACCGACTCTAAGGTGCTATCGAGCCTGTACAATGTCAATAGAAAAGAATTGCCAGTGGAATGGATTGCGCTGGAGCATGTGACCCTAAGGTCACCATACTCATTGGCTACAGGGGTATAAAGCTTCACTACTCTGGAGAATGCAGCTCTGGATGCAGAGCTGGATTCTCCGGGGTAGTGAAGGTCCAACAAATACTTTTGGGCTAAGTTGGACCGCTGTGTGTGATCCAGAACTGATCATCTAACATCAGTAACTGACTTCACTAATGCACTTGGGTCTGAAATGCAAGTAATGCAGCATTCCTTGTAGCAAAGATCCAATATCTAGTGTCTTCTAAGAAGATCAGAGGCTATGTAAATAAACTTTTGGTCATAGTGTCAATGTGATTGTGCAACCACCACTTGTGTAGACACAAATGATAAACATCCACATTGTTGCGTGTTTCAGGTTACCGAAGAATCCAGAAGAGCTCAGTTTCTGATTCCAGTGGATGCAAACGGTCAGAATCATGCTCAGGCTTCTCTGGAACGAGCCCAGTTCCTCAACCCAATGGTGGAAGTGAAGGCAGATACTGACCAAGTAGAGAGCAAGTCAGATGATTTCTTTCTTCAGTTTGATGCGGTGAGTGCTGGAAAAAGCAGTTGCGTAACTCATTGTTTATCACATATTAAATCAAAGCCCACACAAACACTGGAGCTCTGTTGAATCTTTAGTAGATTATTACTGTTACTGTTGATCATCAACCGTTTGTGATAGATCATAGACTTATTATTTTAAAAGCTGTGCAAGACTGTCAGTTTAAAGGGAACATGTTTTGATTTTATTGCATTAAACCAGGTGTGGAGAACTCTGGTTTGTTTGCTGGGTTTACATACATACATACCTGACTCAACTTATTAATTGCCAGCCTTAGTTCCTGTATTAAGGCCCGGTTAATCACTAGTTCTGCTTCATTTTCCCATCCCAACATTAAACAGCATTGTAGAAATGTATCTGAAAACTATTATTTGTTGTTAAAGTCAGTCTCTAATCATTATATGTTAACAATAACTATAATATATTAATAACACGATAATAATTATGATGGTTATTTTTTTCATGTTTTAGAGTATGCTTATGCTTTGGCAAGAGTCTGATGGATTGTTCTGTAATATAAAGGTAGAGACTTTGAGGTTTAATAATGGACGTTTAGGAAGTGGAGAGCAGAAATGTAGTTGGTGTTTTTTTTTTTTTTTTTTTTTTTTTTCTTTTTCCAGCTATTAGAATTACATGTAGAGTGGTCTTGGCCACAGGCACCCCCTCTATATATTTTTTTGTATGTTAAAATACCTACAACAATCAGGCTTTTGTCAGTTCTATCTGGACAGCAGGGTTGTTTATGTCCGATGGGAAATACAATTGCGATCAGTTGCCTGCTCTGCACGTCGTGACTACCTTTTGGAAAAAAGATTGATTGTTGCGTTCATGCTGTTTGTAGTTTGTGGCACACATTTCTTGGCCAGAATAAGTTACAAAATGACAATAGGCATAAGTATGACATGCAAGACTACCAGTTAATTCACCAGTAGAAGCCTAGATGTTGTTGAAACAAAAAGTTTAAACTACAAATTGAAAGTATAACAGCTTGCTTAGGAAGGTCCTCATTTCCCCCTTAGTCCTGCATCTGCACTGCCATTTTTTGCATGTAGTATAAGGTAATAATATTCTCAGTTAATGTATTTATTTATTTATATGAATTGCAGTTTTGCTTGCTTTTCTCTTTATGACCACTAGATGGCACATTTATGCCATGTTATTTTCACCATTAAAAGAGCCTTTGCTAATGAGTTTTGTTCACACACCATTATTTCCAATTTGCAAGATGTGCATCAGTTGACTTTCAATTCAAACAAATAGGAAAGTTAATGGTGTGTCGTTTGGCATTGTAACATATGATAAAAGGGAAGTACTGCGTATGTAATAAGTAATGGTGAAAAGAGAATGCTTTTTTAATGAGTGTTAAACTGATTAGGGGAAACAACAAGCTGCTCTTTTTTAGGATCCATTCTTTAGTGTATTGTCATGAGGGAGAGCCCTTTTTTGTTTATGAGCAAATCTAGCAGCACTCAGTGAATGTTCAGAACGCCGACGAGCTGCCTCCCGCTTGTCTGTGTTTGCCAGCCGTCAGAAATCTCCCAGTGGGAGTACTAGTGAGAGTTGAGAAGGCGGGGAAGAGATTGAGTGTGAGGAGGGGGTCTGACTGAGACAGTTTCACTCTTTTATCTGCCTCTACTGATGCTTCAGAAATGTATGTAGGTAAGAACAGAGGTTGGCATGCCTGCACACACAAATTGACTGAATGGTTATCACTGTACCACACTAATCTGGCTGTGATTGACAGCTGTTAGGGGCAAATTGTCCATTATGTTGAAAACGGTCTTGTCTATCTGTTTAATTCTGCAGTAACAGAGTATATTAAATAGCTTAGTTTTTTGGCTATCAAAGAAGGCAAATGACACTTCTTGCACTTAATCTTAGGGGGGTAGTTTGAAGATAATCTCACCTAATCCTTATGACAGTGAGTCACAAGTTCATGTGAAAGGCATTTCAGTCCATTAAACTATCTTGTTCATAAAGAGCTCATATCACAGAAAGTTGACTTAAGAGCTTGATGGCGACATGCATACTTATATGTTTTAGAGTGTTCAACTCCTAAGAAATTTGGTTGCTAAAGCAACTGAGTTCACCGTTTTTGTGATGTCACAAAATGGCACATTTACATACTACTAGGTAGGATATGGGCTTTTAAATCTTCCGAAAACATGACATGTTGAAAAGGTTGCTCTAGTGTGCCTTTATTTTATATGTCTTGATAGCTGTGTTAATGGCCGTATACATTATGGCACTGATAGAAAAATGACTCTACAGTGTCTGAAAGTGATGAGGCAGCCTGTCCTCAAAGTCCCCCATTTACTCCTCTGAGAGGCTTATCAATACTCTCTTTTTGATTGCACAACCAACCATGCTTTGGAATCCATGCAAATTCAACGTTCTTAGAGCACATCGCTTATCAGTTAATGACTCCCGCACTGGTCTTATAGCTGGAGAAGTAAACAACAATAGTTTGGCTGTAAACAACCTCCAGTCAGGGCAGATAAGTGATGAGGCAGTATGCTGTCCCAGTAGCCACCCAGTGCCTGAACATGACACTTTATATAAAAAGTAAGTGAAGTAGTGATGGCACAAAGCCAAAATGGTCTTATCACTAAAACCGAATGTGAGCCTAAAAGGGGTGGCGTCCTGGATAAGCTGAACCAAGCCCTGTGACCAGATATACATAATTCCAAAAACTGTTTTTTTTTAATTTTTTTTTTTTTTATATATATATAAATATTGATGTGACGAAAAGTAAATTGAGGTCGGATCGCTTTACTAGAGGCTATAAATGGGGACTGTATCAAAACCTAGCATCTGGTTGAGCGAGATAACTTATTTTTGACTCTCTGAAACATGTTAGCTAGCATGTGGCCAGGAACAAGTGGACTCCAGTGTCAGCTGCTGAGGCTGATAAGGATGAAGAGGTTTAGAGTTGAAATGTGCCAAGTTTCCAGAAGAGCTTAATTTCACAATACGTTACGTATTATAACCTGCTGTAATTTGCTGTTTTTCCTAGATTTGTCTGACGGGGTGCTCTAGAGACCTCATGGTGCGTGTGGATCAGCTTTGCGGCCCCAAAAACATTAAAGTCTTCTGTGGGGACGTCTTTGGTTACCATGGATACATGTTCTCTGACCTGGGCCAGGAGCATCATTATGTGGAGTATGGGACTTTCTGTCCTTTATAATTAATGATCTTGTGCGAGGTGGTATTGATGTCTCTTCCTTTTCCCCAGAGAGAAACCAAAGGTGGTAAAACCGTCGGAAGAGGCCAATGATGGACCTGAAGTGAAAAAACCCAAAGTTGACCCTAATGAGACCACCATGGTGAAAAAGGTGTGTTCAGAGTGTTTCCTTCATCATCTCTGATTGCTAAAGTTTGTAACTGTCTTAATACTTACTGCTATATCTTATTCTCTCTTATGAGAAGATGGCAAGTTTCTGCTCTCTCAAAGAATCTTTGGAGGTAGACTGGACGAGTGATGAGGCCAAAGGCCGTCTGAAACGCACCCCACCAGACTACTTTTTGTTGCAAGGTAGCAAACAGCCATACATTCCAACCCTGTATCCTAAAGAATCATTCAGAATTGACACATATTTGGGGAGACCTGGTGTGCAGTACTAGTATTTTGTGTTCCAATACTGATACTGCGCTTTGATTATTAGCTGATATGATTCGATAGTGAGCCCAGTGAGTATCAAACAGATATCCAAAGCTTGAGTGTTAACCAATACTGATCCAATATTGAAGCCCTGATTATTAGCTGATGTTGAACCCGATATTGAAAGCGTCAGTGTCAGTCGACACCAGTGCAATATTGAAGCCTTGATTTTCAGCTCATACGGATATGATATTAAACCCCTGATTATCAACTGATATCAGTCTGATACTGAAAGGTTCAATATCAATTGATATTCGTATAATATGGAAGCCTTGATTATTAGCCAGTATCAACCTGGTATTGAACACTTCATTATCAGCTGATATTGAACCGATATTGAAATTGTCAGTGTCAGTCGATACCAGTGCAATATTGAAGCCTTGATTATCAGCTGAAAAGCATATGATATTGAAAGCTTCAGTATCAGTTGATATAATAGAATCTTGAAGCATTGATTATCAGCTAATACTGATCCGATGTTGAACCCTTGATTGACGTTGAGCTGATAATCAAAAAGCTTCAGTATCAGCCGATTCCACTGCAATATTCAAGCCTTGATTATCAGCTGATAGCGATATGATATAAAATCCTTGATTATCAGCTGATACTGATATGATATTGAACCCTTGATTATCAGCTGACATGGATCCTGTATTTCTTCAGAAACACTACGAAGCTTTATTAAAACACATAAGATGAACATCTGTAAATACATCATACATCCCCCCTCACACAGTGAAGATTTAATCAATTAATTATTTTTTTCTTCGATATCCAAGCTAGCATTTTCTGTTCATGTCGGTCCAAGACTGATATACATCAATATCGATATGCCATCTTTGTTTTTGTTCTGTTCAAAGAATTAGTTCCTTGTCTAATTAGAGGAACCATCGAAGTACTGCTTAGTGTATAGTTATGTTCCATTGACAAGCTTTGCCTGCTCTAATGAGTCTGTCTAGCTCACCTGGCATCCTTATAGAGGGCAGCTCATTTTCCATCACAGGCTGTCCATGGCCAGTCATGTGCAGTGACTTTCAAACCGAAAACAGGCTGCCTCCGCCTCCGTAAAAACGGCTTCGAATGCTCCACTGGCCCCTCCTTCATAGATAAGTGAGCCAATGGAAACAAAAACATGTCCTATTTGTGTGTTGAAGCATTTAAAGGTTAGCGGGTACATTAGAGTGCTTATAAATGGCATGTGACGGCTGAGCTGCTTTTGAGGAAGGGCTGTTTCCTCTGTCTCGCCTCGCTGATTTTTCTGAGGTTATGTCATCTCACTGATGGGGTTAGCGAGACAGATATTGTGTCACTGATTTGAATCTTTCCTTAACCTCAAGCCAACGCAGCATGTTCTTCATGTTTCAGTTGAGCCTGAAAGTTCAATATGACCCCCATTTGCTTGGGTTTAATTTGGATTGCGACACCTTCAAAGCTGGAGGACTTGTAGCTAATAATACTTTTTAACGGAGCCCTAACAGTATTGTGCTTAATTTCTAGTCAAAACACCCTTTAAGCAGGACTGAAAGATTAATCTTTGTAATATTGAAAGATGTCACAAGACCTGTAATTTAATTATATCCTACATCATTCACAGTTGTCTTAACACATTTTAAGTGGCGAAACATGCACTAATAACTTGTGAACTGGCATTCTAGCACGCTACATTTTGTACAAGACTTTAGCCTGGCAAAAATGGATGTGATGCACTTGGTGAAAAAAAGTCCTTGAGCATAATATCAGAGTCAGAGTCAGAGTACCTTTATTGTCACACGGTCACAAGTACTGGCGAAATTTGCCATCAACCCATCCCAAAAAAGAAAATAAACTGCACTATAAAGAAAATAACTGCATTTCAGTGGGAATCGCATTATTAGTCAGAAAAATCACAGTTGGATATTTTCTAGAAAATTGTTCAACCCTGCCATTGAGTACAAGCTGTTTTCTGCTTTTTTCCCCCCCTGACACTGAAAAACAACTGCTGACAACTTATTATAACTTCCAGTTCCAGGGTGGCTTTGTTTTAGCTTTTTTCCCCCAAAGGAATCTGCAGGGATATTTTTTCACAGCTGCAAAGTTCTGTCTTAGAAGTTGGTTGCATTTTTCTGTTTCTCACAATACAAGTAGTCCTAAACATGTTCAGTTATGTTAAGACCTAGACTCTGGGATAGCCAGTTCATTGTTCTGAGAACATCAACAGCTAAAAATATTGGATTGATATTGACCTATACTTAAGCTTTCTAACTTGCTATTGGTGCCATTATCTCTAGTTAGAAGTGTCAGGTCAACTTTGGAAATTGCAGATTTTAAAGGTTCAGTATATGCTGTAAAAGTTCTCTTTGTAAAGGGGAAGGTGTTGATGATGAAGTGTCCTCAAAACAGTATTGACTTGATGTGTTTGTGGTATAGACTTTGCTCCTTACTCAGTATGTGTAGAGGCTGTATCTTTAATGAACAGAGATTAAAGAAATGCAGAAGAACACACAAGTATGACAAGACTACTGGTAATTGGTATAAAATTAGCACAAATCCTGGTTCTACCTTAATTTCTGTGCCTGGTTTGGTGTTTTTGACTGAATAGTGTTGAAAATGATTAGAGCGGAAAAAGAATAGAATTGCATTAACGCTATGTAAATGTTGCTTAATCAGGTTGATGGTCCTGTAACTACAGAACTGGGATTAGTGAAATACTATTGTGAAAAGTGATATGGGAACAGTTTTTGATTGAGAGGAATAAAATGATCATAGACAACAATATTAACTCAGAATGACTGAATGTAGCTGCAGTGTTACCTCTGAACTGAAACCCCTCATGGAGAAAATGAAAATAGTAATGTTTTCCTAGAATATATAATGTAGTAAGAGCACAAAGTAATATTTCCTTAATGTGTTATGGTATTTGTGGCTGTCTTTATGACTGATGGAAACTCAGCATGCCCCATTTCATGGTGTGTGGTTGAGTGGGCGGTCAGAAAGTTAGTTTCAGTGCTTGGTATTGTTGCTTAATGTAGATCCATTTCATGTCTGTCAAAGAACTAGTGAATCACTGTGCTGCAGTTCTTATACACATGCTCCTTGTTCTTTTTCTCGTCCGACAGTGCTGCTAAAATTCCGCACAGATAAAGGTCGCAATCCTGAACCGGGCAACTTTGCCGAGGACTCACGTCTGCTCCTGCAGATCCGAGATGATGTTCTGGAGGCTTTGGGAGTGAATCCAGAGCTGCTGCCCGACAGCTTTGTCAGGTCTTAACACAACCACTGACCTGCAGTATCTCACAGCACAGATGTCAAAAGTTACTGTCATCTCACTGTATGTTTCGTCTTTACAGCTACTGCTTCTCTGAGATGGCTCCAGTGTGTGCTGTGGTGGGAGGAGTACTTGGCCAGGAGATTGTCAAGGTATAAGCCTAGTTCTCCAATAGGTTTAACATTCAGCCTGTTTATTGTTCTTTAGTTCAGTTATCCAAATATGTAAAGGCATATTATATTATGCAGAGAAACGTTTTCTGTAGGCCCTGGAACCAACAAAAGATTGTAGCATAAAAACAGTCTGCCCGTATTAAACCTACGTAATGTGACATGTTTCAAAACATCAAATCAAAATACCCAGATTCACTATACCAAATTAATTTATAACAAAAAGAACACACCCGGCTATCTAAAAGACAAATAACCAGATGACCCCTGAGCAGCTGAACTTTGTACTGTTGTAATAGACTGGTATGAACTTGCTGGGTTGTGGCAATAAACACAGGTAAGGTGCCAGCAGTTACTCTACACATACTCTAGACATCTGGCTTGCTACCTGTCTAACATTTGCTGTCTGGTGAGAAAGCATCAATCAAACATTAGTTCCTGCAGTTAAGACGTACCCTAGTGTCATTATTAATGTCTAAGCCAAGGCGTCTTTGATAAACCAATCAGATCATTGCTTACAATATATTGCACCTTTTCTATAAGCAGCTATGTAGATGGATTGAAATTCAGACAAACATCCAGAAAACACAGTAAAAGGTGTGTAAAAAAAAAAAAAAAAAATGTAAATATTAAGGTAAATTAAAAGCAAAAAATACTGAAGATGAAAGAACACTACTGTATTGGCGTAATTAAGAGGCATTTCATAAAATAATACTGCAGCAAGACACGAGGACTTTTGAAGTTTTCTTGAAAAGGTAAGTTTTGAGTTTAGGTGTAGAAGTGTCTACAGACTGCCACATAAGCTAGAAATGTTGAGGGCCACATATGCTAAAAAGCCACTTCTCGGTGTGTCTTTGTCCAGGCTCTGGGAACTTTGAGTAGGTTGGCGCTAGAGTAGGGATCTGTTTGGTTCATAAAACTGAATCATGTCCTAAATTATATTTGGTGGCTAATCTGCAAATAGACATATAAACTAATAATAAAAGTATTTTAAAATCAGTTCTGAACATACTAGGTGCCCAGTGGAGGGGCTTTAGGGTGAAGTCTTGGTGAGAACACTTGCAGCAGTATTTTGAATCGGTTGGAACTTATTAATGTTTGTTTTAAACAGCAGCTTATGTATCTGCCTCTTTTCTGGGGATGCTTAAAACCGACAAGTTATTAGCCAACTTGCCAGCTCCACAATGGTTATAATAGCATTGATGCTGGCTATCTAGCTGTCAGCCTGCCCTCCTTGTCGCTTCAAGTAAATTGCAAGCTTTTACTGTCAGTAACCACTTCCAGTCACGCTGAGAGAGCAGAAAATTCAAGTATAAAGAATAAATGTCTATCAAGTGCTCTAGAAACACAGCCATTCCAAGATCCATGTCCCTGTAATAGGTTGTACTACATAAGATGTGTCTGACTCATGACGCTCATGAGTGACCAGGGGTCATGATGTCTATAGTGCAGATGCAGATTTCTTTTATTATACAAAACAGTGAATGTTGTTTAGATGTAAATTCTTTTCTTTAATTCTTTATCTCAGAACTGTCATAAAACTTTAGGGTAGCTTTTAGAAGCATTGAAGGCTTCGGACGTTTTGTTGGGTGTGGACCTCCACCGCTGTTAACGTTTGTGACTATTTTATGTATTAAGTAAATTCCCTTTTAAAAGGTTTGTTTTTCGTGTTTGAGTATACAGAAAGGTTGTTCATGTTTCTTTTCAGATTGCTGTCAGATATATTGTAACCTCAGTTATTTAAAATTAGGATGCATTATTGGCAACATTTGAATGGGGATTTAGCATTTGGACGTCAGCAGAATGAGGAGTGCACAGATTTGAAAAGCGAAAGGGATCAGCATCAACAAACCCTTTTTTTGCCTGTATTTTTTAAAACATAAAACACCATACCCCATTAGCAAACTCATTTTTCGTGCAGAAATTTTCCATGAAATCCTTCTCCTTTATATAGTGGAACTTTGATGAACCGTGCAAGTGGCTTTTCTGATAAGGGTCTGTCTGAACCATATGGCAGCTGCCCTCCTCCTTGGAATCTGGGATACATCCAAACGTTTTAGCTGCCGACACTTTTTAAATGCCAGATTTGAAGAGGTAACATTCCGGTCACTGATGAAATCCAATGCTGTCTGTCTGAAATATTGGCACAGAGTCCAACATACGAATCGAAATAGCCCGTGGAACCACGCCTAGTAAGTAAACCTTCACCGGTTATTTGGGTGCATTGCTCATATTTAAGGTTGTAGATGTAGGTCATGTTTACATTGAGGGCTGCAAAAGTATCAAGTCAACTCAATTGCGTGTTCCATAGGTCTTGGGCACCTGATCGAGGGTGACCTCATTGTACAGACTGGGACATGCAGAAGGCTGGTGGAGGGTATGTGGTTGTTTCACTGGTGGCTGCACAGGCCTCAGACCCACATGGTGGTGGAGCAGAGCCAGGCTGTCTCGCCATCCCCTTGCATGATGAAACATGCTGCAACTCGCACATGGCCCTCTGCTCCTCACTGTCCCTCAGCCATCAGCCAAAAGGCATCACAACAAAGAAAGGCACCAATGAGTTCAATTACATGGGATAATGTTTCAAGGGCCAAGTGATTATTGAAAAATTATAGCTGTGTCACATTGACTCTAATGGGTTCTTGTCTCTTTGTCTGGTTGTTTATGTATTTAAAAAAAACACCACCACCAAAAAAAACAGGCGCTGTCCCAGAGAGATGCCCCACACAGGAACTTCTTCTTCTTTGACGGTCTGAAGGGCAGCGGGGTGGTGGATTACTTTGGAGCCAAATAACCATAAAGACCAATGGACGGGTTTTTGAAAGGCAGGCACTCGGCCCCTCAAAGCACCATGGGAAACGGAGTCCTTTTTTTACTGCTACAAGGAGCAAAAAATGTTGGCTGTTTTTGGACTTATGAAGCAGTAAGCAATCAATTCTGGGCAACTTATCAGTTTTTCTGTTCATGCATGCTTCAGACATGCACCCTTTTTTTTTCTCCTGTCCGGAGTTGTGACTAGAGGGTAAAGGAGTTACATTGCAACTTTTTTTTGCTTTTACATTTTGTAATTAAAAATAAAAAAAAATAAATTTCATGGTCATAAATGTGATTATAAAGAATGGTTGCATGTTCATTTAGTATGAAGCTGTTGTCTCGCCTGCATGCTAGTACGTAAATAACTTTTTTCACAAGGGAGAGATTGTGGATGGCATGCCACGGAAGTCACTGGGGAGAAATAAGAGTAAAAGCCTGGGGGAGGTGAGTTCATCAGGTTGTTTGCATTAGGAAGGCTCAGTTGGTAACTCATTTACGACCTTGGCTGAGGTATACACAGTGACGCAGATTGGCCCAGCATGCAGGGTGAGTCATGAGGGATACAAGAAACAATTAATGTCTTGGTTGGGAAGTTTTTGCCCCAGCTAGTGGATCCCGCTTGTCCAGTCAGACTTGCTGGAATTCCAAACGCTGTCAGTTATGTGCTGATGTAGATGAGACAAATACAACGGCTAGTAATATTTGTTCAAATGACGGATACATTTTAACATACGTAGAATGTATGTACAAAAAGACAGAAGAGGTGTGTGTGTGTGTGTGTGTGTGTGTGTGTGTGTGTGTTTTACTGGAATCTGTATCAGAGACATGCAAAGTGAGTACGTCAGTAAGCAGAAATACTTTTAAGTGCCAGACAGGACATCAGAGTGTTAACCAGACCACCGGTTACTCTGCCCAACTGAAGAACTTGTTAGACACGTTAGACAGGTGCCAGGGGGGAGTGGCACTAGATACTAGATACACTGTTTTCTCTCAGGTGGTCTAGACACTTCAGGGAAATGCTGGCAGAGGTAGCACATACGAGAGAAAACAGACTGGTTTACTGTCTGAGAGTCAGAGCAGGGCTGCCCATATTTGACTGATGAGGCCTGTTGATTTGGCCTGCCAAAATGTTACCCTGAGAGAACACATTTTTACACTATACATATATTCTTGAGGTATTTTAGTGCCATACAGACTAAACTCTAAACCATACTCACTGTTACTTAGGAGCACCTCATTGTATCTACACTCATTGTCCATTTTATCCACTTCACTGATAAGTAGGTGCGCTCTGTAGTTCTACAGTTACAGTTCATCTCTTTCTCTGCATACTTTGTTAACCCACTTTCACCCTGTTCTTCGGTGGTCACTGGTGTAAGTGGATCAGACACAGCATTGCTGCTGGAGTTTTAAACACCTCAGTGTCCCTGCTGGTCTGAGAATAGTCCACCAACCAAAACTATCCAGCCAACATTGTCTCTGGCTTTACATCTACAAGGTGAACCAGCAAGGTAGGAGTGTTTAATAGACTGGACAGTGAGTGGACACAGTGTTTAAAAACTCCTACCCACATAATACCTGGTCTGTGGGGGGCCTGACCAACGAAAGAATGGGGTGCAACGGGGCTAACAAAGTATGCAGAGAAACAGAAGAACTACTGTCTGTAATTGTTGAAGTGCAAAAATATGGTAGTGAAGCGGATAAAATAATTAGTGTTGATACATGAAGGTGGTCTTAATGAGGTTCCTATCTACCTTCTTTATATGTCCGTTGACAAAAGGTTTGGGCACCCACCGTCTCCAGCCTTGGGTTGTTTACACTGCTTAGAGTAAAGAGTGCCTTTCAAAAGAACTCGATTTGATTACAAAAGCACTTCCTTGTTGTTCCCCGATGAACTCTTGCTGATGTACTTTTTGTCTGAAATAACATGCTAAACCTCAAACGTTGGACATGTGACCGTTTACAAGCAGTACAACTGCGGTTACCAACATGACCAAAGGAACTAAATGTTGAGGGATAAGAAGTACATTAGTTAAAGACTTGTGCAATTGGTAAAAGCATAATATCTGTAGTGAACATATTATCTGAGAATCGCCATTACACAAACAAGTCAATGAAATTGTTACCTGAGTAAATGTGACTGATTAAATGTATTTAGTTACCCACTTCTGGATATGCTATGCTTTACTCCATTGTAGAAGATATAAACTGCTCTCTGTAATGTGGCATTCCAGCTGCAGTTGCCAGTGATGGTGGTTAAATAAACAAAACATTCTCTTACTTCTGTGAAGGGATGTGTGGAAAGGGAAAAAACAAGAGTCAAGGCCTTGCAAAGAGACCATGACTGATTAAGACCACTGCTCTTTTCCCCAGATTAAGAACATGTGGGATTAATTACAGACAGAGCGCTAAACCCCCTTTTTAATTAAGGAGCAACCTTCATCTTGCAATCCTGAAGGACCCCCCATCATGACACGGCCACACTCCCCTAGCCAAGTGGCCTATTTCCCCTGGCTTTATGTAATGTAACTTATGAAATGAGCAAGACCTAACTAAAGGAACAGGTTCTTTTCCAGTGGGATCCAGGAAATGTTGTCTCAGAGCCAATTATTATTGGAGTTTATTTTCAGGGCTCTTTTGGTGTGTGTTTACATGTTACAAAATAACATGCCTTTAGATGTAATACCTTTGTTCTCCTCAGATGGTGCATAAACAAAAACAGAATGACAGCTGATAGACTGGAAATCAGCTCATGAATGAGGAAATAGGTGCTTAAAATCTCTCAAGATTGCATTGTGCAGCATGTCATATATGGACCGGTCTTGTCTGATTGGAGTATAAAGACCTAGATTAGGTAATGTTTTCCACAAGATCACCATACTGTTAACATTCCAGAATGGCTCATTAGGTTTTAAAGGAAGGGTTCATGCTTAAATGAGATTTGGTGGATTTAATATAGTGGAAAGTGCTGGCTAAAATGCATATATTGCTTTTGCCTAATCTCTTACAAATGAAACCTTGTCCTGGACTAAAAACCTAAAACAACCTAATTAAACCAAACTAACATATCACTTGATCTGCACTTTAAATGAAGCAATTCACTCACAAGTTTAGGTCGATTTCTTATATTTATTTAAAAAAAGGCAAAGAAAAAAATTCATTTAGAAAATTCACATAGAAAAAAAGTCCAAACGGCAAATGTACAAGGCTAGAAAAGGAGATTGACTTGAGCTTGAGCGTAGTGTGACATTCACAGTACACTTAAGGCCTTTCCCTCAGAATGAGAGTGCATCAGAAAACACACCTATCCACAAGAAACCATGGGATGGCCACAGTGTGGCCTCCACCACTGCTGTTACACAGGAAGTCATGAGACAGGCAGTCACGAGGAGACCTCTAGTACACAGTATGCTCGGAGATACAGTACCCAGATAAAAAAGGAGGACAAAAAAGACGAGTGCTAACAAGGTTTTCACATGGTTTACCCACAGTCAGTACAAAAGTGGTTTGCAAGGGAAGCTCTTTGAACGAAACCTATCTTAGATATGCACCTGAAGTCCATGTAAGAGCTATGGCAACAAGTTATGTAGTTGAAGGCCCCAGAGAGATTACCATCCCAAAAGTCTGAAACGTTTGTTTTCAAGTACAAAAAGTCTGGCTCAGTTTCTTCAATTAGTATAAACTTATTTGCAGCAAAGTCATGGCCATCAATTGAGTTCAGCATGGTTCGCTCTTCTGTCTTGTTTTGTTTAGGGTGATTGTTACAGGTCATATTATGCAGAAACAGTGAGAACAGGGAAATATACAGTATGGGTATATCTCAACTATATCTCCACGCTCATTCAATCTACTTGATCATTTGCAAACCTCAAGCCTTGTTTAAAAGAAGTTCATGAAAATAACTTTAAACATTAACATTGCTTTATAAACCAAATATATCTGATCACCCCCCCCATTTATCACTAAGGACCAAGGACATACAAAATAAATAGCTTACACCTCTCACCTTCGTTTCTCAGGCACAGATATATCATATATTTGTAAGGGGAATGTTCACTAACATGTTTTTAAATTCTCAAGAGGAGGACGTATCAAAATCTAGGTACTTTTTTTTAAACAGTTAAATAGCCACTGGATTTAGATACGTTCATCATTGGTCCAAAAGGCTCAGGGAAAACAATTAAACTTGTCGTACTGCTTTCAAACAAAGCAAGGAACTGTTAAGTACTTTAAGGTTTCATCGTCAAGATATACACAATGTATGGGAAAGAGAATGGGCAGATCCTTCCATCTCTTGCTTGTAGCCAATTCTTTTTTCCTGCCATAATATTTACATGTTGTGTTTTGTTACAAATATTAACACTGCTACCTAGCCGTTTGAAGAACCTGCCATCTGGCCTGACCACAGGTCTTCGGGCCTCGATCTGGGTGCCTCCACTGGAGGTGACCAATCTTTGAAATAAGGGGAGAATTTCGTGTTTCAAAGTGTAGATACAGGTGGGAGCACCAAGGCACTGACCCCTTGACCCCCCACACACCGTTCAATGATCACCCTGGTTGTGAAACTAGCATGTGTAAGTGTGATATAAGGCACATTTGCCACACTGCGTTAGGCGTAAAGGACGTGGTTGAAATGGCTGTCCTTTCTTGAGAGTCCGGTTTAGTACGACCCTTTTTTCCCTTAAGCGGTGTGTGGGTATGCCTCCCTGTGCCATTGGTGACTTGATTGTGCAGCAGTATTGCCCTGTAAGGCAGCTAAGAGCATGTCCTATAACAGATACAGCATTTCAGTGCCTGAGGAGCTACAGCACAACCCAACCATCCAATTAGTGCTGTCTAAAGACCTGGATACTCTGATTTTTGGTGTTTGGCTTTAAGACAAAACTGGTGTCTCATACACAAAAAGATGTGCATAGATCGATTAAGATTTAGTTTCGACGTTGACGATATACAGAATATACAGAATCCCATCAAATTCCTGCTAATTATATAAGTTTTTTGACTGTATTGGCGGCTATCAGACACTCTTTTTTGACACATCTTTAAAGACACCTAAAATACAGATTGACCTGACACAACTCCTCTTAGTATCCAGGCCTTTAGGTTGATGTCAGCAAATGTACGGACACCAAGAAGTCCAAGCGATTGTGCTTCACAGTTTACAGATCCAGAGAGGCACACAGACTTTTTGTTCCCCACCGGGACACACACTTCAGTCACATGCTACATGAAACTCCTCCCAAAAAGAAACAAGGAAAATAACAATATACAACATTTACAACAAGAACAATAACACAAAAAACGAACAAAAATGCATTCTGGTCCTGCAGAAATGTCCTAGAGCCAGTGCAGTTCATTAGTGGTCATGTTGGGGAGCGCCAGCACCCCCCTGAAGTGGCCAATATACCCGTTTATCTGAGCCCGTGCTGGTACAGGGTGCTGATGGTGTCAGCCAGGAAGGCCACCAGACCGCGATACAGGCCTCTCCAGTTCTGCCACTGAGGGGCCTCGTTCTAAAACACACACAAAGAATGTAAGAGTGAGAATGGGTTCCATAAAAATGGCAAAAATGATAATCAGAATTATGTATTCTAAATCATTTTATCATTTTTAAATCACACGTCTCTTCCACAGCATACATTAGGAGCCTAAAGTCCTTTAAACATAGTATAAAAGTTGAATTGTACTAAAACTGTTTTTTAGTACAAGTAGTATGAGAGTATGAGTATGAGATTAAATGCTCATTTTAGGCCACCACAGATATGCCTATATGAAGCTTTGCCAGAAACATAACCCTGTCGATAGAAGGTTTTCCATCCATCAATTGTTTGCAAATTTGAAGTTGTAAAATATGATCTGATGGTAGTGAATAGTCAGTAAGCCAACTTGCTAACTTTAGCTAAGCTCAATAAAAATGCAGCTCTGCAAACATATAACTGTATTTATTTAATGCACCAGAGACAATAAACCATTATCTAATGTTAGTCAATTTGCCAATGTTATGCTTAATTAATGAGCAAGTCAAAAATCATGATCATGATTAAAATACAGTTGATATGGAGACATAACCACAACATTTCAAACACCTCAGCAATTATTAGTAGTGGTCAAAAGGTGATAACTGAGAGTGTGAAAACATCAGCTGGCAACTCCCAGTGATTCTCTATTATTCTTATTGTGATTGGTGAGAGGTGGTAAGCCTCAGTTATTTACTTGGTGAAAAGTGATCATCACCTGCTTAAGGAGTTTCTAATTAATCAGCAAAGCAACTTATAACTGAGTCATTTAACTACAACAGAGTTTCAAAACTTTTTAAATCCCTAAACAAAATATCACAAACACTGAGACACAAGCAAGTTCCTGATAAGAACATAAACCTGGCTGCCCAAACAGAACTTCACTAACAGAGGATGTCTCTTCCTTGGTGTGAGAAAGATGCAGAAAAGACAGAAACCAGTGAAGAGTGTTTGAGTATGTTCATGTGTTTGTTAGTGCCAGACAATGTCTGCATGACAGCCTGGTAAGGTGCTATTAAACAGCTGCTGTGAGTCATCCTCTAAAAATAGCTCCACTCAACAATGAGAGGGGCACAGATAGAGAGATCAGTAGCTGGACAGAGTGGGAAGGGGTCAATAGAAAGCTGATGAATAACCTCTACAGTAACAAGAGTGTGCCGTAAAGCACTTTGCACTTTCATGTGTGCAGTCAGTGTGTGGGCGACGAAACTGTGACTGCAAAGAAATACACTGGCCGGCTTTGGGGGTTGGGGTGAGGGGGTCGTAGGAGTTTCAGAGACAACTGTGAACACGGCACAAAACATCTCTGCTAAAGTTGTCACAACAGAGTCCACTCTATCATTACCTAACCTGGCTGTTAACTGTTAATTAACGATTAAATAAAAAGTACTCATCCTGTAAACTGGATTTAACACTAAAAAGAGGCCACTGAAGTTACATCATTTAAACCAAAAGACAAAACTGTGTTGATGTCATGTATTGTATTTACGTGGGAATGATGTACACATTTGAATCAAATAGCTAATTGTTTATAGCAGTTGTACTGTATTAGCTCTCATCAGCCACTGATGTCTTGAATTATTACTGCTGTTTTGCTACTACATTTAAATGTAATTACGTTATTAGTTACACAATCAGTCACATTTTCATTAAATTTGCATTTGGTATAGACAGGTTCTAGTCTGCACTTCTGCCTGTCCATGAAAAAGAGTGTACATACAGCAATAACTTTTCATCAAATTCAAATCATGATAAGATTCTCTTCTTGTACTCATGAGCACAAACTTGATGTCAGAATTTCAAAACTTTAAACACTCCTGGTCAAATAACATGATTTGTTTATATTCTAAGTGAAAATTAGTGAACACATCCTCTATAAAAAGACACATTTTCACCTTGCACAATTTCTGTTTTATTTGCTGTACTTAATATTGATATTACAATGACATACCTAACATTGACAAAACTTAAAATGTAGAAAGTTATGTTTATTTCTAGACAAAAAAACTAACATTTAGAAAAGTAGAACATTTCAAATTTGTATAATTATTTTATCTGTACACTGTAGAAGTTTTTAATTATTTTCATATATTATTAATGAAATACGTATTTTCACAGGGTGTTCTAAGTTTTGCATACAACTGTATGTGTTGTTTGATTGCTGGCAATGTCTTCAAAGTTTATAACCGCTCACAACCTGCTGAAATACTACTCTACACTCTCTGTGACTCTATTGTTATTGTTTTGTTTGCACATTTACACAATATAAACACCAACATAATAGGTTGTCAATGTTGTAATATGGTGTCTTATCTCCTACTGCCAATCTATATAATTGTCTGCATAATTACAAACAAATTAGAATGGAGGTTCAATTATGATGTTCATTATGATAAGAATCTCTTGGTCTCTCTAGTTGTTCCTGTTACATTATGTAAGTAGCTCTTGACTCCACAGCGTGTCTGTAAGAACGAGAATGCAAGAGAGAAGTTATTGAGTAGTGAAAACGGGGTGGGAGTAGTGAGCTGTACTCTGCTGATCTCACGTGCCTGTGGTGGAACAGCACTCCTCTATAGACACAGACACGCGCATGCACGCGCACAGCTTTTGTTGATGTGCGCTGCTTGAGGAAGTCCCCGTAATTTCTCTGCTGGTTCCAAAGTAAACAACGCCCTTGTGCAGTAAAAGTGCATTGGTATCAGAGTTCAGTGGGGCTACAAAACATGCCCCGGTGCCTGATGCATGTGACTCTGCAAACAGCTGGATGAGCCCCACAACAGTCGATTTTACGACTTTACGCGAGTGTCTGAGTGAGACTGTGTGTGTTTGTGCAGGTGGCTATATGTGTGTGTGTGAGGACAAGGGTCTCGGCAAAACTGGTAAACAATGTTGTGCTGTGAAATGATGTGATTATGAAGCTTTGTGAACTGTCCCTCAATCAGTGTCATAAGGCAGTTCCATTCAATACAAGTCTTATATACAGGTTATTAATTTTTCTGCATCAGGAAACAATATCAAATGTGTCTACCCTCTGCCTTCATTACTGGGAGACTGCAGGGATAATCTCAAAAGTCCAGTCAGAAGTTTGTTGCATTTACTGCTTCTCACAATCCAAAAAATCCCAAACACATTTAGTGATGTTGAGATCTGGACTCTGTCCAGAACACCAGCAGCTTCTTTGTTTCTTCTATTTTCTTCTTTTTGTCCTTTTCTCAGTAACAGCTTCTTGACAGTTACACATCCTTTCAGACCTAAGTTGTCTTCCCATAGTGGAAGAATGGACAGAAATACCTGTGGATCTTTTTGGTTCCGAAGTAAGTGTTGATTTTCTCCTCTCTCTCAAAGATGAAAGCTTTAAGTACTATTTATCTGATGGAGTCCAGGAGGGTTGCTAGAATTTTGATGTTCTTTCTGTCTTTTATGTTTTTGAAGGCCAGTTTTGAAAACTTTAACTTCCCCCTGCCTTATGCAAGTGGACTGTCTTACATCTAATGCACTACAAAATGAATCTGCTGAAAATGAATAACTGACTTGAAGAAATAACTTGATGACCTTTCTGAGTGGAAATTAAATACACAAAGCAGAGTCTCTGACATTTGCACAGTGTTGTACATCTTTCCCACATAAATTAAATATATTATACCACCGCAATCCTGTCTTTTAGTTTATTTACTTTTTAATAATTGATAATGTTGGCATAATGTTGACATAGCATGTTTTATTTATGAGGACATATTTAATTTGAGAAAATATTAAAAAGTAAATTCAATACATCACTTTTTTCCAGTGTACTCTATTCATTTGTGTCATAATGGGCAAACAATGCAAAAATGTAAATGTGTAGTGAGTGTGTGTGCTTTTCATGAAGGTTGGTGTGCCGAGTGAGTGGTGGAGTAATGTGATGACATCATGTGTGTTTGTCTGAGGAGACGAGAGGAGGGAGAGATGGGTGTGTGGGGGAGGAGAGATTAGCCTCTGTTTACTCCACTGACTGACTCCTCACGCAATACGGGAGGGAGTTCGAGAGAGAAGGAGAAAAAAGAAGGGAAGGGGGGTGAGAGGGTGATAGAGACAGAGAGAATGAGAGAGAAAGAGGAAGGAAGGGAAGAGCAAGAGAAAGAGACAGAGAAGTAGAGGAAAGGGGGGAAGAAAGAGAAAAAAATAGAGGAAGGAAGGGGGAGGAGATAGAGAGATAGATGGGAGAAGGGCATTGCGTTCAACCACAACTGGAAACTTGACTCCACTCACAACACCAGCCGTGGTGAATATTGCAATGATCCATTTACTAGAAAGCCTCTAGAGTCCACACACACACACATGCCAGGTCACACCCGTCACCATGTACAGTGCAGATCATCTACTGCAAAGCACACATACAGTCACTCTCACCCGTCTCTGAAGGTAAACTGTATTCATCTCATCTCCTATGGTCCTTAGCTGGATGGCCACTCTTTGGATTGCTTGTTCCTCTGGTGTGGGCTCCTCCTCAGCGGGAGATTGTCTGTGGCTTGAGTCTGCTGAGGAACTGTGGCTTTCAGGCACAAGGTCAGGCAGAGGCTGCTGCGTCCCGGCAGGAGAGGACCGTTCTGGTTCTGTTTCTGAGAAAGATTAGATTATTTTAATTTTAAAGGCACACTGACATCTTAAAAAAGATGTAGCATGAAGTTAGCACACTAACCAGCTAGCCCTGGTCTGCCCTGTCTTGTAATACCATTTTGTACCTCAAGACATGATAGTGTGCCACTGTAGCAAATCAGTCCAACAAAGAAGTAGCACTTTTCTATTTTCTTGTCATTCATGTTAAAGTTCTTGCTCCCAGTTAGACCATTTAAGGACAGGTAGCCAATGCACAGAAGAGTAAATGCAAAAATGGCTGAGGCTCTTGGTGAGCGACCATTATGACCACTGCCACCCGTTCATGTGGTGAATCCAAGTTTGACAGTCAACAATAGAAGTGATATAAGTAGCAACAAAACATTGGTGCTGCTTTCCACTGATGGACATCCTTTGGATGTGTAAAGTGATAAGTTTGATACTGAACTCACAATGTCTCTTATAGACCGGTAAGGACTGAAGAGGGAGGAGGAAGGACTGTGCATTTTCTGGTGATATGTACATGTTGCTCATCAACTTACAAATTGCTCCTCTTGTTGAAACAGAACTCTTAAAACGTCTATCAAACAAAAAGGTGACTATCTATGACTTTGTGTCAAAGAGCTTATTTCAGCCTTTATTTTTTTATATTCAATTGTCTTTAAATTCTCACTCTTAACTTCTCAAGACGTCACATCAGATATAGAAAAGTGGTGACCCTGCCTGGTGACCCACTGACCCAGGTAAATGACCGAGGAATGAACAGGCTGAATGTCTAATACCAGCTGAATGCCAACTCCTGAATAAGCCCATCCCCCACCCATAAGTCACATGCTCCTGCCTCATAGTAAACCCTCAAACCTGCTCAAATCCCTGGCCCTGTCTCTAAGAATTAAAGGGCACCTCATGGCTTATAGCCATCAACCTTTTCTCCTTCAAAGTTTGCATGTAAGCTCTTAAGCTTCTTAATAAGTCTAGAATATGCGAGCTTGTGGTAGCTGTGTGTTACGTGGATGCATCTACCGTCTGCTTTACTGTAAATAACATCTGATGTTATTTGGTTGCTGTCTTTGTTGCTTGCAGGGTCCTTTTACAAATGCTAGCTAACACAGGCTGTATTACTGGTTGGAAAACTTCACATGAAATATATCTCTAAGTATTGTATTAATGCCTTTGTAATTAAACATGAGTCAACAATGTGAAATGAAATGAAAATGCAGCAGACAGAAAAAATCCACCATGCATCCAAACATGCATCACAAATACTAGAAACATTGCATCCTGATACAGTAACTCTTTAGAAAGATATGTGGCTTAATTTAAAGTAGATAATGAACTGGATGTGCAGTCAAACAAGGAAAAGCCTCAGACGATTGCAGTGCTCAACCCACGTAAAACAAACAAAGCCTTTGGTTTGTTTCATAAGTCTCGAGTTTGACAGAGTTGCTGGAAAGCTCCACAGGAACAGGAGACGCATTGCTGCGGGGATGAGCTCTGCTACCCAGGAGAACGTGCTGATCCATAGAGCAGGTGACTTCACGGGGCTAGAGAGAGCTGTGGTGTTCTGGCTTGTTGCCAGGGTAACTGTGAGCCTGTGCAGGCTGAGATGGGTTCCAGCCATTGGTGGACAGGAATGAGGGGTGGGCAGGGATAGGGTGGACAGCAGGGGAATGGGGAGGGACCTGGAGCCTGCAGCCTTAAAAAAGGAGTACCCGATGGAGAAGCGCTAGGAGGGTTCAAGCGAGGCGACCGAAAAAGGAAACAATGTGGAAAACAGTGGAAAGCTATGGGTGACAATTCATGCAGGACCAAAACACAGAAAGGACACTGCTCAGTGCAGTGGGATCCGCTGAGGTTGTGTAGTTGAATGAGTTCAGTGGAACTCCACTTGCGCAGGGCAAGTCTCAACATGCCTCTGGTTGTGCATTCTAACACTCGGCCACAGACTGAGAGGAGGTGCACTTCCTGGAGTCTCGACCTTGCACCAAACCCACCAAATGATCCACAAACCAATTCGGCCACCAGCCTATGGTATTGCCAAGTATATGTTCAGGGACTTTAACTCATTCAAATCGACCCCGCCCCTCGGAGAAGTTTCACTGTATGCATGACACAGTGAAATGTATGAACGTGTACACTGGAGCTTTCCATGTTTCTATCACTATATAAAGAAGCACAATGCCGCTTTTACTGTTGGATGCACTACATTAGTTTCTGAGTGAAGGTGCACACATATTCACAATGGAATTCAAAATACTACACAGTGATTATCAGTTTATTAAACTGGAGTAGCAATGAAAGATTATTTAGGCATGAACTGTATTCCAGTGTATATGTTTTGTATGGTGGTAGTGTGTGCCATAAATCAAGTAATATTTATCAGCTTTGTTAGGCACAACAAACACATTAAGAAATCACATTATTAACAGAGGAGAGCAGGCCAAAGAGCAAAAAGACCTGCTTGAGATTAAAGGGTTAACTAAATCACAACCAGAACATACTAAAGCATAGCAAGTGGCACATGCTGAGTTATCTGGAGTACCTGTGTTATCTCTGAGTGGGCCGTCTTGCTGGGGGGTGCTGGGCAAGCTCACAGCATTTTGCGAGGGGGCATGGGGCAGCAGTGCAAGGCTGGTGTGGGCGGCTGTATTCCGATGCCGGCGGCGGGACTGGGGTGCTGAATGTGTACCTCCGCTGGGCCAGGCGTCCCGACGCAGCACCTCCATCCTGCAGCTCTGCGGCGCCGTGGGACTCTGACCGTCCACCCCACTGTCCATCTGTGACCGGGCCATAACAAACACCACCTGCAGTGAGCAGAGAAACTAAAAGAGGTAAATCTTCATGTAGCAGCCAGGCCTGTGTATTGACAGGAACCAATATAAATCAATATATTACAATACACTGCAATACTGTACGCAGGGTGATATACTGGAATTTTACAGCTAATTTTAGGAAAATTGTATATGTAAAGTATAGTAGTATAAAAACTGCCATCATAAGCATGATGGTTTGCTAATGCTAACATTAGCTGTGCACCCTTATGCTGTTTATGTTGGAGTGGAAGATGGCTGAAGACAGATTACAACATTGTTATCTAGCAGTTGGGGGTTAAACACAACAAAAAAATTAACCACTGTCTGCCTTCAATCTGTGCGTAGAAACTATCAATTGAAAATCAGTACTGTGTTTTTGAGAATCAGTCCTGTATTATTGCAGTACTCAAGTGTATCAATACTTTTTATACACCCCTAGTAACAGACAGCGCTGTGCAGCTTGTCACATGCCATCAAACACTCTAAGCAATATCAGATACAACAGAATAAATATACATCTATCTTTGATTTATTTAGATAAGCATGCAAATAGATCTATGATAGAGGTGTAAGAAATCAAACCAAAACTGAACCAGGTTTCGTTCTGAGGAAGCAGTGCTGTGACTACTAGCAAAGAAAAAGCGCAAAAGCTTCGATTCCTCTTGAAAATAAAGGACAGAAAGACAGATAAAACAAATGAACACAACATTGTATGTCAAAAGAGAAAGACAAAAGAATGTATTCTTGGCAAATTCGTGCTTTTCTCTGTATCTGAATGAACTCATTCCCCCACACTTCTCTGCTCCACCACTAGGCGGCAGAGCTGCGGCGCGTGCGGCTTGTTTGTAAACAAATCCGTGCAGGCGGCGACGGCGGTTCGGTCGGCGCGCGCTCGATCCAGAAACAGAATAACAACAGAAACTGACGACACAGTCGCAACAATCGCACTTACAACATCGACGAAATGGCTCATTCTACTCAAAGCTTGTAATAAAACACGCATAAACAGTAGTAAGTGACGCGAGGCGACATCTCGAGGAGGCGCGAGGAGGATGACATTTCCACGTTGCAACACCGCTGGAGATCTTATCAGGGGCCTCGTTTGGCTTCAGTGGCGTTGCCTAAAACGGAAATTATGAAGCACTGGAAAAGTAGCGCCTGAGAATAGTTGAGACCGAGGCGGGTGCACCAGCGCCGGGTTCAGAAAAGGAAAGAGTGTGGAAACGAGCTGGAAACTGACAGTTAGGCTCACTGATACTGAAACAAAGTGTCCTCTCAGAGCAGCTTTCCAACTAATACTGGAACATGAACAGAACCCAGATAAACAGCCTACACAGCCAGTCAGTGCTATGTGGTATATCACATGCAACATCGTCATGCTTAACTTAACAAGTTCAGACGAAAGAATAACTGTGACTAAACCAGCACAAAACAGTCATAAACCCAGCTAAGCCGGTGGTCTGACAGCGTCAGCGTTAACCGTTAGCAGTCTGGAGCGAGCTGACACACTGACCCACAGTTAGCAAGCCTGAAGTTACCGACCCACTCGAGCACGATTCACCGTTCAGACATGCCAAAATAAACCCACCAGGGCTTCCACTGGCAAAACATCATCGCTCTTACCTGTTAAATATAGTTGTTTAGGTACTGGCAGTTATCAGTCCAGCGCTCAGCTTTGACTAACGTGCTTCTTGCTAGCGGGACACTTTCGGTCGGTGGAAAGTAGTGCCGCTTACTCAGCGCTCATGTTTTGATCCACACGAACAACAGCGAACAGCGTTATTCCACTTCCTTTCACAGGATGAACTGCAGAGTTAGTCCGCGCATGTCGTACGATTAACGTCAGGGTCGTTGATATCCGAGTTGGCCCAAAAAGAAGCGCTCTTAGCGTTGTTGTTATTGTCGGTGTAGGAGCAGTAATGACAGCAGCACCTTCACTCCGCGAACGGCCCTCCGCGAGGCCACACCCCTCTCCAGCAGTCCCACAACAAGTCCTGACATGCTCATCTCATCTTAGCTTGAGATGGTACAACACTGTAAGTGTTGCCGCTTCACAGTCACACTTTTTTGCCACCACTTTTGAACTGAATCTCTGGGAAGCTGTCCTTTAGTGTATTCCAGGCCTTTATCATCCAGCAAATATCCTCGACCCAGTTAAAGGGATATTCCACCTACATTTTCAAAGTCGAATTGACTGAATAATTCAGTCTTTAAGGTGTAAACGGCCATTCAGAGTGGATAAATGTGCTCATTTGTACAGAGACAAATGGCGACACTTATTGCACGACAGTGGTGGTGATGGGAACCAGGGGTCTCCATGTCTAAAACACACATATAGGCTTTTTATTTACTGTCCTAAAACCACCAGTGAAACTACACACACCTTCTGAGTGTTAACAGCCTATGTAGTGTTGGTGATGGCAAATTAGTCATAAATCTGAAAAGGATATGTTTTCTTTAGGCACTATATTTTGCCTCACAACACTCTGCATGTACCCATCTGCCCACCATGGATTAAAATTGATGTATTTAAATGCATTTTAAACTAAAGCTGTCATTAACTGATGTCTTATGCATCAGGCAGCACATATCTAACCTATTCATGTAATAACTTCTGTAAAGGGGGCTTCAGTGGCATTAAACTCTCCAGGCGTCTGGTTCCCATCACCGACACTGTGAACAATTCTGTCTGCAAGTTTCTCTATAACGGAACATTTCACATCCAACCACCCTGAAGGACAACCATTTTTATTAGACTGCTAGAGTTCCTCTTCAGGAGTTGTGTTCATGTTTACATTATTATTTAGGGCAAACCGGTGTTGGGTGTGGATTTGGTTGCCCAATTTGGTTACTAAATTCAGCAAACAGATATGCTCATGACTCACTCTGTGGCAGACAGGTGTTCACCTACAGAACGTCATCTCAGTTATTTATGGTTCTTCAAGGGTTTTCAAGTAAAGACAATGGTTCTATATATAATCATGAACTTTCTATGGTGAAATGGTTATTCCGATTGATGGAGATTGTGTTGTATATGGTTCTATATAGCATCAAAAGGAGGCCGCTACTGTAAGGTGTCAAGTTTGTATCGATAGTAAAACCGTTATTGGTGCTATTATGTTTAAGCATGCAAATGTGTGGTCCTATATAGAACCTTTGTTTTTACTGAAGAACCTGTTTAAACTGGTTTAAAGTTCATGACAATTGCTAACATATGAAAGTGCCTAAACTCCAGGGAGATTTACTTTCCATTAATGGAATGTTTTTTCAAGAATATAATCCGTACGGTCCTGGAAAATCCTGCACAGGTGGCAGCACTCCCACTGCGAATGAAACATTAATCGAAGTTGAAGCTGAATGAATGAAATGACTGACAAGCTTCGCCATGGCCGTGATAACAGCCTACAGAGTCAGTTATTACTCTCAGTACCAGTGATGTGAGATAGGTATCCTCAGAAGAAAGAATAATTGTGACTAAATTAACTCAGACAAATATAAACACAGTAATGGTCCCACCAACCCCTTTATCGCTACCTGCTAGCAATCAGGAGTTAGCGGCATGCCTGAACATAATAATCTAAATCTTATTATTTCTTCAGACTATTAATGGTTGTACAGCTGGACATGTAACACTGATGCACATTTTATAATGATTTTTTTTTTTTTGACATTTTGGTCTGAAAATATGTTCTGTGGAGGAAAGTTAGCATGCTAATGGAGCTATAATGACAAGTCAATCTTAATATGAGTTTGGCAGGCTAGTACTCACAATGGCTATATTCAAAATGACATACTACATACTACTCGCTATGTCTGCCTGAAAGTAGTATGTAGTATGCAGTATGCAACCAAAGTAAAGATCTGTAGTGCACAGCAGATACCCCGATGGTGTACTACTCCAGTCAGAGTTTCTAGTGTACAGGGGGAGCTATCTTTATGGTGTACTGCATCCCATCATGCACTGCGGCCTCACCAGCTCTCAGCCTGCTTCAGCCAAAGAAAATGGTGGCAGGTAACACCGGATAGCAAATGCAGCCCACTCCGAGTATAAATGTGGGTATAGTGATTGTAATGGGGTATGTTTTCATCAGAATGAGCCTAAGAAAGTTAAAGTATACAGGTCTGAAGTTTAATAAAAGATGAACTCAATTTAGAGGTTCAGTTTTAGAGTGAAATAGCCAAGGGTGGCTAACAGCTAGGCTAAACATAGTTCAAGTGAGCTGAGCAGCATTAGCAGCAGCTAGCTCTAAACAGTGGATACAGTAATAACAGCTCTGAGGCAAATATGAGGTAACTCAAATGACTGTATTAGTATGCTACATTATATGTCAGAACACACAGAGGGCAGTATGCAGTATTCAGTACATACTACTGCAGTATGCAGAGTGCAGTATAGTGGTGTGCCATTTAATTTTGTTTCTTACTAACAGGAAGTGATGAAGCTTACGAAGCTTACATCATACCAAGCTGGACTCCGAAGGCTGATGTATTTTTTACAAAAAGCAGTTATTTAAACGCATTATTTGCTACAATACATTTATTTTTGCAAGCTGTTTTGACAGATTTGGGTTAAATTTACATTAATACACCATTTCTGGTCCTGCCACCACCACAGCCACCGTTGCATCACCGTCTGGGATTTTTAACGAATTTTCCAAACATGATAAAGCTCCTCACAACTGTGTCCATCATTACCATACTCAAAAATCGACTGATTCTAAGTGTGCATTGTGGATTTTGAGTATGCTCAGCTTTGACATTTGTAACTGTACTATGTACACTACATACTCAAAAACTAGTTAGGATTAGTATTACATGTGCAATTGGGACGCCCCCAGGTTTACTTTCAGGTTTACATAAGGGCCTGTTACCCTTGAGATTCCTGGGAATTGGCATTAAATTAGCATGCGAGCTAGCAAATTCTGTGATGGTCGCATACGCAGGTTTCCCTAAAACCTGGAATCATTTTAATTTTCATGATTTTCTTCTTTGCATGTGAAATAAAATCCCCTCAGTTCGCATTTGGCCTAAGCTAGCAACTGGATGGGCTATGCTAGGTCACTACAGTTAGCCTTTAAATGCAGTAATTACGTGTGAATAATACCTCTAATATTAATTGAAGTATGCTAATTAAGAGAGTGGAAATCCCCCATTAATGCTCCTTTGCCCTTTGAGCCTTTGTCTGTGTGTGTGTGGGGGGGTTGTGTTGGGGGTGTTGTGTGTTGCATTTAAATCGAATTGGTCGGAAACACCAGCTGCTCTGTAGACCCTGTGTGGGACGGAGGAAGCTCTTCTGCAGGGGGAATCCCCAAGCAGGTACATGTCCGGGCCAGCAACCTCACATGCACATGCAGTAGGGCTGCATTGCTGCAGTGCATTGACACCATATCTGACTCCTATGATTTATGAACTGAATATTATATATAAGTTAATTTAAAACATGCTGGGTGGGATTCAGTGTCATTGTTCAATTTAATGTTGAATGTGGGGTCTTGTGCATAGAAATATACAGAAGCGCATGGCAGCAACGTGTATCTCTACATCTACTTAGTCTCTTTCTAGAAAATGAGGTTAAAAATAGCCACTTTAGAGGAAAGAAAACAAATCTGAAAAAAATAATAATATCGAGGTCAGCAGAACTGCAAACAGAACAACTGTGCAGTCATATCGCAGACACATGGATATTCTCAGATGTGAGGAAGAAACACAGCAGTGAGAGAGAGTGAAATGCATTGTGTTTAGTTAAAGAGGAACACTACCCATTTTTATAAGTCGGTTACTGAGATGTAATTGATGTGAAATGGTGAATTGTAGGAAGGTCTATTGACTCAGGTTTCCTAACTGTGGCGGTGATAGAAACCAGGGGTCAACTCAAATACAGCCATTTTATTTACTATCCAAAGCCACCATATGACCCTACATGTGTCTTTTGAGTTTTTTATATACTGTATATAAGTTTTCTTTGGGGAATATTTTGCCATGCAACAACCTGCATGTGCCTCTCTGCAATGACTGCATTAAAAAAGGCTAAAATCTATCAAATCAAAACTATTGTAAAACAATATGCCAGGTGTTAGACAGGTTATTCATAGTCTTTGATGTAATAACATTTTGTTTACATCTCAACTAACAATAAGAAACAAAAACCTTACATCAGGGTTTCTCAACCACTGGCCAATGGGCCACAACTGTGCTCGAAATCACCGTCTGGTGGTCTTTGCAAGTTTTCAAATGGTAAATATAAGCTCTGCAACAATGGCAAACAAAATACAATCACTTGTCCACTTCAATCATTAAAAAAGAATGCAGAAAAACTGCCAGCGTTCTCCCTGATTTCTGGTGTTACCATAATCTGCTGACACTGCGGTTTTAAAAATTGCCCAAAAATACATTTTGCCAGCGAAAAATCTGATTCCTTTTCCCCTGTGAGCTTTCATGCATTCTACTGATAAATACATGTGTGGGCCTTAAGGTAGAAAAGGCTTAGAGCCCCTGCTTTACATTATGCCTGGTATCTTAGAACATATTAAAGCTTTTGACATAAAACTGAGATGATTTAGTTTCTTTTTGGTATTTAAAAACAAATTCAAGTGCAGTTTTAGACTGATGACAAAACAATTATAGTACATGAGAAAAATAAAAAGGAATGAATTTAAAGTAAAATCAAAATAACACAGCCACTTCTGTTCCATTAAAGTAACAATCAGTCCATCTGTGCAAGGTGTGGAGTTTTCGCCCTTCCGATCAGGCCTAGGAGACAGTCCTTCCCAAAAAATGGCGTCTCGAAACTTTTCACAACTTCTCTGTTCTGGGGCTTCCAGATTAATCCAGGGCTCCTGGTCCTCAACCAATCAGAGTTGGTTGATGTCATCCTTAACTGTTCTAATCGTCCGGACCAAGGTCCAGTTGTTCTTACCGAACTCATTTACTTAATTCTGTTTAACTGCTACAACCACCAGCCTTTTCAACTCTCAAGACCCACACATACACAGAAAACTACAGAAGAATGATTTTGATTAGATTATCAATTACTGATAGAGTAAAATACAAGAAAATATGGAACAGGACTATAAACTTAAATACATACACTTTTTATTTATTTATTTATTCATTCATTCATGAGGGATACATGAAGGGTGCTGTAGGGCAAAACAATCACTACAATTATCTTTTCAGATTATATATGAAACATTCCACATTATATATAAAAACTGTAGATATGGGTTTAGGAACACCAAAAGTGGAACCTAATAAGAATAGCGTAGGATATGGACCCTTTAAAATGGAGCTCAATGTGCTTTACAGGAGAATGAAACTGTACCATGTGACTTGAGATGTTTTTATTTGGGAAAATCCAACTCTCATCTCCACAACCCCAGTGTGAATAGAATTGCCCTTGAACAATCATCGGTAAACCAGCATTTCATGATACACATTGCATTCTTCTGCTGTATTGTATGCATAGATATAATACGGCATTTGAAATGCAATGATATTTAGGCCATGGCTAAGATAAAGATACGCATGCACACAAACGTGATGATCTAAATGTGTCGGCATTTAGCTGCCTGAGCCGTATTATACTTAATACTGCTTTACTATGAGTCATTCAGGCTGAGAAAGGTGATTATGCTTAGCTGTGCACTTGTTCAACATCCACATATCCAGATCAAATATCTGATCCTGTCACTCTGTCACATGAATTTACTTTCAGTCATTTATTAACCAAAGACTTTCAGGAGGAAGGAGAGAATGAGTATGACAGTGTGGGTTTGTCTGGTTGAGGGTTTGTGTGTGTGTGTGTGTGTGTGTGTGTGTGTGATGGCTACACTCGTAACCAAAACAGAAGGGAGTCCACATGGCTGTGTGTGCAGGGAGAGTCCAGCTCAAGTTTAGTTTGACACAATGACATCATCCATTATCTTGCATCCTCCCCCAGCCTGCTAAGGTAGAACTCTACCCCTCCTTCACTCTACTTTCACAAATTAGTTTTCATTGCTGCCACTGTAATTGCCTGCTAAACAGTGCCTGTCAGAGGTGGCTGAAGTGGCACAGGGCAGCAGCTGCCTCTTCTCATAATGTAATGGGATGGTGGTGAGAGACAGACCCGAGGAAAAACACACAGCTCCGGCGCACAAAGTGGTGGACTGGGCTTCAGCTCGCATTTACAGCTGTATTAATGACAATAAGCACAAAATTAACAATATTGTATATCAATAACAATATTATTATTTCAAAAGCATCTTTCATACATTAAAGGGCCCATTTAATTGATTAAAAGGTACACGATACAAAAACCCAGTAAACATACGTTCAAAATGTCCAATTCACTCATACAAAGAGCATAAAATCGTGCTAAATCAACCTGCTATCAGTTTATATAGTTTATATAGCACATTTATTTCCACCTGTTGAGCCTACAGCAGATTAGCTCCACCCATTCATGATGACGTTATAAAGAGAGTTCCATCCTGGAGAGGTTTTAAATGAGATGCAACACCTTGGCAATCAACCAGAACAGAGGTTATTTACATATATCAGTCTTAAAGGAGCAATCAATATTTAAGGGTTTTTGTTTCAAACATTCCAAAATGAACTAAAATTTTCAACTGAATGTTGCAGAGATATCTACTAAAGTTAGCCTGCTAACCACCTATCCCCAACCATCCCTGTATTGTACACCACTAGGCACCTGTAGAGGTTACTGTGAGTCACTGTAGAGTCAAATATGCCTTAAGCCTCCACATGAGTGCATGAAGAAGAAGCACGTCCACTTTCACAGCAGCATAACAAGAGTTAACGCTGGTGTTGCTTTCCACCGCTGGAGACGCTCTTACCGATAAAGTGAATACGTTTGATGCTGAATGATTCTTTAGACTTGTAAGTCAAAAGCAGGGGGATGAAGAGGGAGGGACTGTGTGTGGTATGAATTTGACAGATTGTGTCATCTTAGAAAGTTACCCTCCTTTAAAAGCATAGTAACAGAAACACTGTTTGGGATAAAGAGGGGTTTAAAAGTCATATAATTGCAGGTATAGGAGGGGATAGTTTGATACAGAAATCAGCTTACTACAAGAGAACAAAAGAAAAAAGAACACACCGGGCAATGATAAAAATGAATGCAGTAGTCAAAGAGCTCGGAAAGACCTTTCAACACAATTATTTGCTCACTCCAAATGCAGTTGTTTGACTGAGTGTCCACACTTTCTGTCGGGGGGCCAAAGTGCAATGTTTGTAGTGGGCCGAGAGCCAAAAAGCACAAATCCTAAACAAATAAAGAAGGCAGAGAAAAAAAACACTTGGGGCACATCCTAGATTTATTTATATTTTTATATTGGATTTCTTCTACATGAGCTTAACTCATAAATGTCTGAGTTTTTATGTACCACAAGTGTTACATGACCATTTTCCAACCTCAACCTCTCTTTAACTCTTAGAATGAAACAGGATGTTTTTGTTACCGTGCTTTTAAGACTGATCTGAGATAAATGAGCTCTGTACTGATTGGCTGCCCTGTGTTGAGCCTTATTCAGAAAAAAGTCTCAGAGCTAAAGAACTCCTTAGGACTGCATTATGAGTGGACAAACTGTTGTAGCTGAATATATATATATAAATAAATATATATATATATATATATATATATATATATATATATATAAATCAATTGGTTCCTGCTGCATTACAAAAACAATGAATTCATAATAGGTGGTTTTTGTAGCACAGCTTTCATATATAGACTGTATAGACTAAATGGTGAATGTTGAAACTTGACAGTGTCTACACACTACTTCAGACTCCTTTATTTCAAAACAGCACGGGAAATTCAGCTCTCCATAATAAGGACACTTTAATAGTATATATATATGTATATGTATATATGTATATAGTCACTGAGTAATATGGCACATTTCTGGCATGTCATATTAAATGTAAGACCATGTTTGACAGTTAAACCACATAAACAAGCTTACTTGAGGTTACTTGACACCTCGATGGGCCCTAACACAAGTAAGTTAGTGGTTTACACCATGCTGATTAACAGGGTGTCAAGTTGCATTGACGTACATTGGGAAACTATGCAAATCAGATTCTGCTGTTCTTAGAAATATATTATGCTATGACTGTTTCTGAAAGAACCTGCGATTTTAAAGAGGACTGATGGTATTGTTTCATTTCACATTGGCTGATCTCATCATCTATCATACACATTTAACAATATATACCCTGCACCAATATCCACCCTTTGTTTGGTGCCTACCTTGTTTTATTTTTCTTAGAAAACTTTCTTTCGCAAACAGAGGTGAGAGGAAGAGAGACAGGCTGGTTTCGGTCACCTTCAGTGTCAATCTCAGTTTCATTTGCACGTGTTTACATTGACCACAAAAGCAAAACATTACATGACATCATGGCATACAACACGGCTTGTTCCGTTGTAACCACATTAAGCTGTTATCTGTCTGGTTGTGTTTGAGGATTCGCTTCCTCTCTGACAAAAGCTGAGTCCTGTATCCTTTTTAATGGACTGCAAAATGTATTTACGTAGCCCTTATTTTGGCCTATACTGTGTAGACACTAAACATTTAAAGATCGAATAAAATGTTTGGATATAGGGGAATTAATGTGATTTTTGGCAAATTACTGTTACATGTTTTCTCTATCTATCAAAATAGAAATGGCAATTACAAAACAAACATTTTTTTGCTCTAGATAGCTCTAAAGTCTGGATATTACATGGTAAAATGCTTATACTATCATGCATCTAAAGATAATACTTATTATGGTATCATTACATCTCCAGCAATGGTTTTCAAGTCCTTGCACAAACATACTACTCAGCATACAGAAACATACTACAGAACAAACATACTACTCAGCATACAGAAACATACTACAGAACAAACATACTACTCAGCATACAGAAACATACTACAGCACAAACATACTACTCAGCTTCAGAAAAAGTTTTCACAAGTGCACTACCCTTTAGCCAACCAGTGTGAGGCTTGATCTTTGCACTACCCCGGTTGGCTTATAATGCAGTTTGGCCAAATGGGTGTGAAATTGGCATGTGATGTGGTAAACTGCTCTGACTATATACATAAATGTAGCAAACAGTTCTAAGGGCTGAAATGAGAACCCATGGCAGAAGAATAAACCCATCACAAAACAGCAGCTGGTGCACGGTAAGAAGGAACCTCACTAATGCTGGTTATTAAAATGCATGTCTGACTGATTTCAGGTACAGATTTGAATACTGCATATAAAACATCAACAGTTCATCATGTGCAAGACATGGTCATGGAAAAACAAGCCAAATCACCTTCAGAATCAGTCAAGGACGTATTCTGGTTATGCGGCGGGCAAGTTCAACTCCTGAAACCCAGTCGCGGTTTAACATCTTCAGTCAGTGGAAAATTTGAAGGACGATGAAAGCAACTGAAACTGAGAGCACACTTTTGGTAAACATTTTAATGAGAAGCCCAAATGTACGAATCAAACTGATTGCGGCTGCTTGTGCGCTAACGGCTAAATGAGTGCAAGTGTAAGATATGATCATATTTATTAGTTCAAGATACAGATAATAGTCTATAAAGATAAAATAACATCAGAAATTTAAGGCTGTTGCAATTATTTGATTAAGAAATTCAATAAGTAAGGTTTCACCTTGTCTTTGTAACATTTTCAGAAAAAAAAACATTTCCAGGATACAAACACTGTACATTTTCAGTACCTTCTGCTACACTGAAAAATGCACTACTTCATTCAAACCATTCCGGACATAGATTCAATATGAATAAAATATATTACATACCTTCTTGACACTTAATGCCACATTTGAGTTAACTGAAAGAAATAAGAAATTCTGATGTCATATATTTTGTTCATATGGATTTCTTTCAGTGTGCACCTTTTGTTCAATGTAGGGAACATAATTGTGCCATATTCAACTGCAGTTATGTATACACATGTACTTTCTATGTACAGTAGTTATGAAAACATACAAATATGCTTCATTCCTCTGGGAAAGTTGCTTTAGTGTGATGTTAAGCTCATTAAAAAGGGAATCCCACAACTGACTCAAACAAAGTCTCATAATTAAATGGTTGTAGATGTAAACCTAACCAAACCAGAGTACTTTGATGTGAAATTCTCCACACCAAAAAAAAAAAAGGAATCCAACTTTACTTGTTTGTGCAGCGATTACACATGAATAGAACGTTCAGTTTACTCAACATTTAGCAGGAATAGAGTTTATTTTATTTGGATTTGGACTGATGTACTTTTGAATCAAGCAGTTTTTTTATCCACTTATAGTTGTTCACAGTGGTGGTGATAGGAACCAGACGTCTGGAGCGTTTAGCACCTATTAAAAGCTACGTCACAGAAAGCTATTACATGACACAGTTATGAATGATTTGCCTGATACTCTAAACATTGTTGTCTTACAATAGTATTGTGGTAAGATTTTGGCTTAAATTGTAGAATGTAATTTATATCACTTCCCAACAAAACACTCAGAATGGTTTGGTTTAATGGTTTGTAAGATTATGCACCCTGATTTACAACCCAAACAAACAGGAGGCAACATATCACAAGAAAATCGTGGCGCCCACCCATGTCCTGAGAAACAAGGAAACGCACAATCCCTCCTCCTCCTACTTCACTCTTTACCAGTCTAGAAGACACACTGCAGGTTTCTTGAAGTGAACAGGTAGTGGTGATGATAACAGTCTGTGATGATCTAACTAGGAGCAGAAACCTTCAACATGATTTAGAAGAAATTAGAATAGACCTTAACACTACAGTGACTCACTACCCCTTTTTACAAGACAGGGCTGCTCTAGCTGGTTAGTACATATCTCAGCAAGATGATCACAACTGTTATTTCCTCATGTTACGTTAATAATTTTAGTTCATTTTTGGAATGTTCTAAACTACAAATGTTACATATCACACCTTAAAAAGATAAATGCTTAAACAGTGCACAGTTGGATTTTACAGACCCTGTTGTACCTTAAGGGTACATTTGTTGTTAGTACCTTAAAATTGATCCCTTTTTCTGACGATAAAGAGTAAAAACAGATCCTCATTAACAAATCCATCCATATGTATGTCACTGCCACCTAATGTTATACACTCATCATCAAAATAATAGTTGCACCCAGAAGGAAGTGTCAGATTACAATACTATTAGGAAGGAAGGTAAAGTTTACCAGGAACAATAAATTATGATAAATTTAGACTGATATGGACAATATTTATTGAGCTACACATACAGAAGTAATGTCTCTCAGTATGGCATCGGGCCGCCATGTTTGCTAATGCAACATGCCAAACGTCTCAGCATGGAGTTGTAGAGGTTCTTAAAGATATCCTGCGATAATCCATCCCATGCAGCTTGAATATTCACACACAGTTCCAGCAGATTGTGCAGTAGGGGCGGAGGTGCCCCTTCATCTCGGTGCTGACCACGGTGCCTCCACACACGGATTCGCTGGTCGTCTCCACCAAGATAGAAGCGGGACTCATCACTGAAGATGACCCGTGCCATTCTGAGTCACTCCATAACAGTCTGGCACGACACCATTACAGTCTTTGGCGATGATGATGTGGTCTTGAGGGCAGTCATCGTAACAGTCTGCGTACATGTTGTCCTGCTTCATGCAGTCGACTGCAAGTGGGATGACTTATGGAGGGAATCACTGCTTGCTGAATGTCTGCAGTCGTGGCTGTTGGGCCCGTGAGGTACAGCGATAAGGCTCGTCCTTGCTTATGTCACGCGCACGGCCGAGCGTGAAACTTCATTCACATGCCTCACGATGTCAAACCTACCCACCAAGTTTCATTACTGTTGGGTGATTCTTTGTGGGTGCAACTATTCTTTTGATAAGTGTATATACACAGCATTGCCCCCCCCCCCCCGTGTTTTTGAGTCTTTGATTAATTGTCAGATTAATCTGTATACTGTTTTTTATTTATTCCAATGTTCTTATAATCAACAGCAATCTTTCTGTTTGAATAACTTTTCCAGAACACAAACTCTAGAAATGTTGCAGTATCAATGCCTGCACAGATAGTAAGCACAAGTAATAAGCAGCTCCACGGTAATGATAGTGTCTGCAATGAAGAGATGCTGCAACGTGTCTTAGAATTTGCGTGCACCCTTTTCCTTTTAGAGTTTTAGATCTTCAGTCTTATCCTTAATCACATCAACTGAAGTTCTCTATCGTTTCTCTGGACACTTAAAGCTCACGGCGGCATAAGCAGCAGATAAGCAGCTTGTCTCTGTGATGGTCAGTCATGCATATGTTAGAGAGGTTTTAGGTTAGAGGTGCTCAGGCGTTACCTCATCATAGTTATTAGGGATCAGCTCACACATGCCTGTGGACCGAGGAGGGCTGTGGAAGAGGAGGGGCAGTACTGATGGGGGTTGACGGCTCTGACAGACCGTTGTCAGCTCCAGCTGTTGCCTTTGTGACCTCCTGTGACCTCTGCAGATTGGATAACAATGGCTTGTTTTCATGGCAGCATCTTTAACACAATGCGGGGGAATGTCATGTTTATGCATGCGGGGTTTCCCATGCCAGAGGGCCTTTCAGCTGACTGAGCATGACTTAGTTTGAGCTGCAAAATATGAAAATAATGCAGCAGTGTAATTAAAATCAATCATTAGCAGTTAACAAAAACAATCTGTTGCATAAATGAAATATCCAAAAGTCTGTAGACACTCGTTCATCTAATGTTTCTTCTGGAATGA
This sequence comes from Semaprochilodus insignis, assembly GCA_034552555.1. NCBI lineage: Eukaryota > Metazoa > Chordata > Actinopteri > Characiformes > Prochilodontidae > Semaprochilodus > Semaprochilodus insignis. Next base: position 13,648,255 of record CM067488.1, read on the forward strand.
GGGATATATTGTAGTGTTTGTGCCTCTTTTGCTGCATGCCTTGCTTTTTTGAGAAGACTTACATACACTAGAAGTTGAAAGACTGCTGTGAGGATTTGATTGCATTCAGACACAAGAGCTTTTAGTGAGCAGGAGCTTTTTCCACTTCTGCTGTTCTACAGCCCAATGCTGGATGGGTATAAAACCCTTCTAGCCAGTGCTTGGCATTGGGCAAGGTGACCCTGTTTTTATGAGCAGCTGCTGTAGAGCATTCTGTTCTATTGACAGTGCTTTTCTATGTAAATTATACATATACGTAATACAAGTGCACATGTCAGCACCAAAGCAGCTGAATTCACTAATCAGGAGTGTCTGGATACTTCCGGAAGTCTCAGTTATGGAACTGCTACATCCTTTACACCTGCATGAATTAAATTCTGCTAAAATTAAAATACGAATAAACCCGCATGTAAGGGTTCAGTTGTCTTCAGGCTCTAAGATGCATTTAGCTAAACAACCAGCGTTGGGTATTTTGATCACTCTGACTTCACCTGCTCAGCATGTTTCAGGTTTAGCTTACAAAGTTAATTAAATAGCACCCTATGTAGCTCATGGTGTGTCTGACAACTGATATCAGCCTGAAGTGAGGTCGGCTGAGTTGATGCAAGCGGCTAGGCACGCAACAGCCACAGGTGCTTTGTTTACTAAATCTAAAAGGATCTAGAGCATTGAGCTGTCACATGCCATGACCAAACGCATTGTTTTTATTCTTAGAAGTATCTCTCCAAGTTGTGGATAAAATACAGCTTAACGTCATGTGTACGTCAAGTGACCAGACAATAAGAACCATAGTACCTCACATAAAAGCATCAAACAAAATGGTAACAATCTGTTACCTGTTACACTCCTTCACAATAGTTCTGAGATTAAATTGTGGCATGAAAGATTAAAATATTTAAAAATACTATGTATATACACTCATCATCAAAAGAATAGTTGCACAAATAGTTGCACCCAAAAGGAATCAACCAACAGCAAAGAAACTTGGTGGGTAGGTTTGACAATAGACATGCAAATGATTCAAGTTTCATGTGCATGTGATGCAAGCAAAGATGGGTCTTATCACTGTACAGTGATGATGAGCAGTGACGCCCTCTGTGAGTCGCCAAAGACTGCAATGGTGTCGTGTCAGACTGTCATGGAGTGACTCAGAATGGCAGCGACAAGTGACGAGTCTCGCTTTTGTCTTGATGGAGACGACCAAAAATCCGTGTGTGGAGGCACCGTGGTCAGTGCCAAGATGGACGGTTTGTTGTCACACGTCACACGTCCAGAAGGCCTGGTGTTACTCCACCTCCACCCCTACCGAGAAATCTGCAGGAACTGTGTGAGAATAATTAAGATACATGGAATAATCCAAATGAAATGACCCATACAGTGTGACCCATACATTTCTACACTATGTAATAAAAGGACTCACACACCTGTGCACCCCATCACCTTCTACAGTTCACAGATTTCTATCTCTTCCTTTATATAATCTCCTCCACCCTTTCACACACTCCTGGTGACTCACTGTCTCTGGTGACACGGGGAAGAAAAGCGTGCTTCTCTTTAGCTCTCCTGGGCTCTCTTCTTGTTAATTGCTGGACTGTCACAACAATTAGGTCACCACAGAGTGTGTGTTTACAAAACCCAGCAGGACGTCTGTACCAGGGCTTGAACCTGATACACTCTGACTCACCGGAGGGTCAAAATATTGGGCAGCAGGGGCCGACACAGTGTGTTGTCTCCCTCACTACCGAGCTTGTGTTTGGGGCATACAAAGCAACGCCATCCCCCCTGACATCACCCTGCTTCAAGAGGTGATGCTACACCTGGATCAAGTTTCTTGCCCTTATCGAATGTTACTAGAGATCTCAGTCTGAACTGTTTGTTTGCATGTTGACAGCCGTTTATTCAGCTGCTACTCCGAGTACTGCAAGATTCAAAACTTAATGTACCCGATTTTGCACTACAATAGACCAGCAACCTCTTTCTCACTGCACTGCAATGGCATTTCTGATATTGGCCAACCAGAGCACTATCAGGGCGTGTGCTCCCCTGCACGCTCATAACAGATACACCCAAATATTAAGCAGCTTCCACCGTCATTTAGGCACTAATCTGACCAAGAAGCGTCTCAAAACCTGTTACCCACACGACCAGTCTCTCTGTTTTGATTGAGGCCATATTAAGAGACGTGAGCTGTTGTTTTCCTCCCCTCTGCCCGGAAACAGGGGCGTCTGGGCGACACGTGATTGGTCGCGGACTTTTCTGAAAACTGTTTTTTTCCCGCTCGTATTTGGCCAAGCCCCGCCCCTCCGTGCTCTGATTGGCTCTGACAGATTTAGCGTCCTACGCTACGATTGGCTTGCAGCTCCAGCGATTATTTCCAGATATTTATCGTCTGGATTTTCCTGCTTTATTTATATAGCGTTTTTAATGCAGGTAAGCAGCTGAAAGCGCTCAACAGACAGGTAATAAAGTTCAGTGACAGTAATAAAAGAAAATAAAAATGAGTTTAAAGCTTTTATATTACTGCTGCAATAAAAGGAAACCAAATGCAAATAACAGCAATAAAAAGGATATATATATACACTAGATGTAGCTTTAGTTAAAAGTTAAATTAAAGAACAATTTTAGAGCTCGACTGTCTTTCAAAAAGTAGAACCAACATACGTGTAAAAAAAGGCGACTGTTTCTGTAATTTATAGAAGGCCAGAATCGTCTACTGTTGGAACGTAGACAGGTAGACACGCAGGTGCTGAGCATTAAGCACATGTAAAATCTTAAAAGTCAGCCCTAAATGATACAGGAAAGGAGTACACCGCTCAGTGTTGTTATACTCACTATTTTCAATACAGTATAACACAGTTAATTTAAATAAAGTAATACATTTATAAAGTCGCAGCATATTATTGCTATGATGACAAAAATTGCGTGACAAAAGATGAACTTTTTATAATTCGCCACCAGAGGGCGGGACGCCACAGTTCAAGAGATGCGCGGCGTTGCTGCCCTCTGCTGGTCACAGAGACGCTGGAACTCTCACGCTTCATTAAGGTTCTCAAACTGAAGTCAAGAACCTCAGCGAAGCAAAGGTTCCTGTAAAAACAGGGATCTTGATAACCAGCGATGACGTGGACGGGTTTTCATAAAGGTCATAAAAGTCCACTAATGATCAGAACTGATAACCTCTGAAATCCCGTACTGAGCATTTAAAGTACAGCAGGTGTGAGTTCACGTCACTGATTTCAGTCCAGGTTTTACATTTAACCCCCTAAACTGTGTGAAGTGTAAACATCATAACTTCTCCACTTACCACATAGGAGCACCTTGTAGTTCTACAATTACAGACTGCAGTCCATCTGTTTCTCTGCATCTGTTAGCACCCCATCACCTTTTTTCAATAGTCAGGACCCCCACAGGTCCACCACAGAGCAGGTATTATGTGTGTGGTGGATCATGATTATGCAGTGATTGTTTGGGAGTGAGAAAATTTTGATTTTGAGAAGACTTCAGCCAGTACACGACTAGCAGACACAGCTTTGAACAGTTGTACACAGAATGTGTTTTCCTTCCCCCACCTGAAAAATAATGTTTACTAAACTGCAGAAAATATGTGTTTTGGTAGTGACGAGTCTTACTGTTACATACTGATTTTCAAACACCTTTAAACTTTGAGACACATTTAGTTCAAAATAATGTGGCCATGAGGGACATGGAAGCAGTCTCACTTCCGGCTCTAAAAGACAGGAGTGTGGCTACAATAAGGTACTGCCCAATGGATGAAAACATGGTGCATTTTTTTAATACATAATTATATCTGAAAATCAAACATCAAAAAGATCTTAAAACTTGTTATGATTTCAACTAAAGCCATGGGCTTAAATACACCACTACATCTGATGGAGTGGACACAGCAGCATTGCTGTTTGATCCACTCACACCAGCATAACACACACTAGCATACCACCACCACACTAGCATATCTACACTTGAATATTTGAATTTGGTAGAAAGAGACTTTAATATAGACTCAATTCTCAGACTCAATTGGTAGAACATCCTGAGAACATAATAATATTTTTATTTCAACTGCATTAATTCTTAAGCAATGACAAAAATACTTTTAATAGTATATTACACAGTAATGGACAGCCATTTAGCATTACCCTTAAGTTAGGAGAGCTAGAGAAACTGATACTTGATTTCGGGTCCAAAATCATATCATACAACAAACAATACAACTTCTATAAATACTGTCCTTTTAGAAACTGTACATAACAAACAGCATGGACCATACCATCAACTCACTCATCTAACAACACAGTCCCACATCTATAGGGCAAGTACAACTGTAAAGGCACCAAAAAATCGTGTTGATCTATTCTTCATCAACCTCTTCATCTGGGCAACAGTAATACTCAACAAAACAAATCTGCCCATCATCATTCCGTACAAGGTATTGTAAGGAGAGGAACCCTCTGCCGTCTGTTCTCACCGACACCTTACAAGACAGCGCCAAGGCCTTAGTGGAGGGTTTTAATAGTGACATCTTGTACCTGAGTGAAGAGTAGCAGAAGACAGACAAAGCTCATTATATTATCCAGTGACTACACATAATGCAGTTTAGGAGATTCTTGAGTAGGTAATTCAGTTACATTACATCCACAGACCCTTGTCAGTACTGTGTAAAAACAATAGAGTTTGATAGGTCATGTCTGAACAGCACAGAAGCCCACAGTCTACACTACTGAATCACGTTTGTGTCACCCAACTGATTACCGCCAGCAAAATAAACAAATAAAAATAAAACTAAAATTTAAATAAAATCTTTTCTACTAAATTATTAAGCTAATGTCTGATAATGTGATACTGGCTCTTGGGAAAAAAAAAGGCAGTTAATAAATTGTATTTACAACAAAGCTGTCTCTGTGGTCTCCATCTGTGCTGCAGGGCAGTGTGTGGCAATTTTAAGTATAGACTTAAAAAAAGTTACATCATGTTGTTACTTCATGAACAAGCTTTACTCAACTCAAAATTGAACTGAATGAATTGTTTGTTTAATGTGCTTTTTCTGGCTGAATAAACCTATTTTTTTTGTTTGTTTGTTTGTTTTAAGTTAAACCAACATTTTTTTACAGTGTATTTAAGAAAATTCATGTTGAGATATTTAACCCTGAAATGGCCTAGTTTTGCTGAATATCCTCACACTGGGGTTTCAAACAGTTCACATTCTTGATCTGGCCAATATCCTTCTGCTATATACAGTATATTTTGATTATTGTTAATATCATAATACTTGCCGCTCTCAGGAATGTGTTTTTGCTCAACTAACACTTACGTCCAGAAAGCTGAGCATTCTACACATAGCAGAGCAGCCATTAGTGCTCCAGTAGCTTTATGTGCATCATTAAAAGATAGGAACCTGTATAAATAACAGCTATGCAAATTGCAGTTATAATATGAGAAACATTAATTTCATCAGCTCGGTTGTAAATGGCCATAGGGAAAATAAAAAGAGCAGAGGTGCTAAAGAAGAGGTACTATGGTATTAAATGGGGCTTTTGTGTTAGAGCGATTAATAGCAGCACCAGTCTCCCGGTTGGGAAAACCACGCTACTGCCCTGCTTTCTTCAGTGATGTTTGGAGGTGTTTGATGTCCACTTCCTATCATACCTACTCCGTCAATTATTAGATTCTAAGGACTTCTAGGATTTCTAATTTATTTATGACACTTCTAAGGAATTATTACATTCACACTAAGGACTGATTGTGAGTTTGTTTGAAAGAGACGCTCATGATTGCAGGTCTGTTTTCATACAGGAGGATTTGTTCTGAATCATATACAATTGTGAAAACACACACAGAATGCTTTTCCAAGATCTGGTCATTTTACCTGTTGGTCTGTGTCTTGGTACACTGGAACAGCTCCATCATGTCAGAGTCTTTGGGGTAGTCATAATGAGCGTTTCCAGAGTTTCCAAATGTGGACAATCTGGAAAAGAACAAAGGAAATAGACTTTCATTGTTGATACTTGAGAAATATTGTTATTAGTTCAATTTAACATATATGAGAACAATTTAATATATACCAGAAAATGTACTATAATTAATAGAAGGCAGATGAATTGAGCCTTTACGGAGAGTCTGCTAATGTTAGAGGATGACACAAATAAGTTTATTATATATAGTGGAAGTTTATTATATAGAGAGGAAAACAAACATGTTTATTATATACAGTGGCCTAAATAGAGAGTCACAAAGTCATTACTACGAGTTTTACTCCTGAATTTAATGTTTGGTGAACCTGACCGAGAAAGCCAGGAACAAAGTTTCACTGCAAAAAATCTCCGTACAGCATGCATCTTTTTTTATTTTCCTATGATAAAAATAACTGCTTTGTATTTAAACATGCTCTCTCTCCCCAACTGGGAGATCTGATTAGGGATCATGTCCAGCGGCACATACCTGGACAACAGCATTGCCTGGAAATCTAATCTAGTGAGGCAGTGATGGTGATAGTCAAGTCAGGTAGGCATCTACATTTACATGATCAATACCCTAATCATTCACTATACAGAGAATATGTGTACCTGAAATAGGGGTGACTTGGTGACATTGTTAACTGCAGGATCTCACTGGTCATGTCCAGTTCTGAAAAGGCCTCCTTTAGGCTGTCTGACTGCAGTATCACCTTGTTGGTGACATTGGTGCTGCAGAAATCAAAATCAATAGGCTCCTCTGGTTCCTGGGTGTTAATTTTGCAAACAGTAACCACTCCTCCTTCCTCCAGGAAGAGGGTCAGGGGATACCCATAACCATTGTAGCACATTCTCAGGGCTGTGTTCACTCCTTAATGGTAAATAAAAAGTCACAATGAATTAGCAACCAAGACAAAGAAATATATTGTATATTCATATTTTCTAAATACATATTTTATATATTACCTTGACATATATACCCTGACATATATTAATATTGGTTATTATTACTTTGTGGAATTACATGCCTGGTACTGTGCTACCCCCAAAGATGGTAAGACAATCCAAAAGCACTGTCAGGTTAACTTGAAACCCAACTACATCCTCTTTGAGGGTGAATTCCTGAAATATGTCCGCCTGCAAAGTCAGAAAAAGACTTTCAGCTACACTGATCACTTACACAAAGTTGAAAGTGTTTTAACACACACTGATGAGGTATTCAGAGCTGGCACCAACCTGAATGAATGCATTTGCTTGAAGACATTTGGAATCTTCAACAGTAACTTTTAATCCATTCTGCGTGGCATTGAATATTGCATGGTCTTTGAAGGATATTGCCTTCAGGATGTTGGAAAGGTTCCTCGCATTATCCAAGCTAGCTACTAGTACGTACTCATCATTCCCCGTCTGGGACTGAGTTGATAAAGGCATACTTCTGACTGATGCAAGTACCTGCAATGACAATGTCTAAGAGTCAAAAGTGAAATCTGAACCCTGCAGTCCAGAACAGGTCCCCATAAATAGGCACCTTAAGGTCATGTTCATGCTAATTATATGTTTAACCACATTTTCACATAATACCATCTATATCATAAGACATGTTATCATAAAGAATGAACCTAAAATGTCTGGAAAGACTTAATCTACTGAACCTTAGATACTTGCAAATTAAGTGATAAGACTATTTCTCTTAGTCTGTAGTCTAGAAAGGCATCTCTTTCTTGTTTGCTGGAATAATGTGAATTACACTGAAGAGTAATTTTTGCCTGCTGGTAAATGTTAAGAGCCCATGTCTCTACATGCCTTTTTAATTGTATTTATTTTCCCTAACCGTTTTGCAGTTTTTCTTTACTAGGCATATTTTTCTTAACAGGCATATTTTCTACATGTTTCTTTAAGACTGATATATGTAAATTGCCTTTGTTCTGAGTCTCAGTCAATAAGCAGTCTGAACCAAAACATTCTTTACACCTGTGTAAATGAAATAAGCAAAGAAAGTTTATTTATATAGTACCTAACTGACTAGTTCCTACTGATCTAAGAGTCCTGCTCTGCTCATATCACTGCAGTATATCAGATATACATAATAATCCTAGACCATTAAGCAACGTATAGACCAGTAACAGAACCAAAAGTCTATTTTATAACATACTGGTAGCCAGTGTAATGGTTTATAAACAAGAGTGATATGTTCCCTTTTAGCCCAGCTAGGAGACCATTACAGTCCGGCTAAAAATAAAGTCATGGTTGAGTTTCTCCAGGTCTGGTTTAGTCAGAAACTCTTTAACCTTGTTGATGTTCTTCAGGTGACAAAATCCTGGTTTAGCATCTGTTTGACACGAGGGCTAAAACAGAGATCAGAGTCCATTAGTACACCAAGGTTATGTGCCAATTCTTTAGATTTTAGGGCTCTCAAAACCAGAGAGGCAGTTAAACTCTGTTTTATCTTTATTCAACTGCAGAAAGTTTTGTCCCACCCAGTTAGTGATGGGACTTTAAAACTCAAAGACTTAAAATGTTAGGCTAAACTAATGTAGGATGAATTTATGTACATTTGTAACTAAGTTGACTTTAATGACATCACAAAACAGTACATTCAAAACGGGCTTGCAGTTCAGTTTTCATATAGGCTTATGGACTGGTGCATTTTGAAACTTTAACAGTGTTTACATACTACTTTTAAAAGGCTAGGACTTTTAGTATTCGATGATATGGGCCCTTTAAAGTCTGGAGACAAATGATTGAATGATGTCACGTTTTCACACGTCAAACAATTAACGACATCTTACCGAGAAAACAACAATAACACCGCATACTCGTACACAGCTAAACAACCACTACCTGGACCAACCCAGCTCACACAGGCGGACTGTTTTTCGTGTCTAACTGTTATAACTTCATTATTGTTATCAGACCGATAAAACTTTATTAGATGTGAAATACCGATCTGTTCATACAGTACTTTCAACATACATCGACTTATTTGATACCTGCCACCTGTCTGACCACATATGAACGTTACATTAAGAACAACAAATAACGGCACAATACTGATATAACAATTACCCCACTTACCTAAGTGTTTGTATTACATTACATATGCGATATGACTCGTGTTATTAAACACTTTAGAAGTTAGCTTTCGCGTATTTATGGCGCTGAAGGTTTTGCTCGTTTTCTTCTCCGCTCAGTCTCCTTTACTTCGGCCGCCAAACTCCCCCTACAGTCTCGGAGTACTAGGAACGGCACCTGTGTTTACATAATAAGAGTCCTATCGTCGTATTAGGAAAAGCGCCTGGGTTTTCGAAATGAGAGTCCTAAAAGTGCTTTTATGGCTAAGTCGCATCCAATCTTTGCGTGTCTGATGGAGTAGTAAAAAGTGTGGACATGTTTTGAAGATTTATTAAAAATTCTAAGACTTTAATAATCTACCGTTACATCTGGTAGGTTGGAAGGGAAATCAGGTTAAAAGTCTGCACGACAGCCGTGGAATACATTAATGTAGTTATGGCACAAACCACGACTTTAATAAGCAACTAGTTACCTTACACAATAAAAAGGTTTTATATTCGGAAACTTGTTAAATCAAAGCACTGGCCATCCCCGGTTTTCCGAAGCTAAGTGACCCGCCTGTCGCCCTGGCAGCAGCAGAGACTCGCCGGGATGGAGGCGGAGTCATATCAGCTGGAGCGAGTGAGTCTCTCTGCCACATAACCGGGAGAACCAGCGAGGAGCAAAATTAGCGGCTTCTTCTGTAAGATAACCACACACTTCGTGGTTTACCATTACAGGTACTTTCTCAATGAAGTCGCCAGTGTTGTTTGGGAGATGTAGGATTTGCCATTTTTAAGAAGTGTGTTATTGTTGTTGGTTAGCTAGTAGGCTAGCTAGCACGACTGTTATTGTTAGCCGAATTGTTTGTAGAAAGCTAAGCTAACCTGTGAAGAAGTAACATTACACTAAGCCGAGGTACCACAAAGCTCAAACATATATCACAGTACAGCGTATTACACTGAGTTGTTGGCTGTCTTTAGTGTATCTGTCTAACGTCAGGTAATCGACACTAGTTGATCAGCAGCCGTGTGGCATCGACCTGCCTGGATACCGTTTGTATCAGCGTGTCTTGGTTAAACCATTAACTACGAACTGCTGTAGTTCACTGGGATCACACGTTCACACGTTCTTCTTCGGTTCAGCTCCTTCGTCCGTGACCAACTGAAAGAGACAGTTGTGCCTCACAAGTTTAGTCAAGGTGAAATGTTCTCTAATCTGTTTGCTTCTTGGTCAGTGGCAGGACTCGGGTCATGGCTAAAGATCCACTGTCAGAGGCTGGGCTTCACTTTGATGAACTCAACAAGTTACGAATACTAGAACCTGATGTTGGTCAGAAGACCACAGAGCTCAAAGAGGAATGCAAAGACTTTGTCGACAGTAAGTATACGAGGTTGCTTTCTTACTGTAACATAGCTACATACAGTTGGTTTCAACAGCATTTTAACCACAGTCGTTTTGACTTTGCCCTTTAGCGCATCGGATCATAGGGAGTGAATGTTAGACCATGTTTGAGCGAGCGATTTCAGTACTTGTCCCAGTCAGCAGTGCACAGCATTGATCAAATTCTGCTTCGATCTCACTTTTGGAAAATAGAAATCGGCCAGTTTCAGAAGATAGTCGGCGGACTTATCGAAATGGTGGATGAACTGGCCAAGGAAGCAGAAAAGGAAAAAATGAAGGTGCGTATCCATATTTAAAATCATTATTTAAAACAACTGACAGTTACAGCATTCTGACATTTAAATCTTGTCTTACAGGCCATAGGAGCTAGAAATCTGCTCAAGTCAGTTGCGAAACAACGAGAGGCCCAGCAGCAGCAACTTCAGGCTCTGATAGCAGAAAAGAAGATGCAGCTGGAAAGGTACAGTATAATCATATCGTCATGTCATAATCATGTGCCTGCTTGTCTTTTAAGTACATCCTCATCAGTCAAAAAGCCACCATAATTACCCTTCTGTGTTCTTGGGTGCCTATTTAAGCATCTGTTATTTATTTTTTTTGGCAGGTATCGGATTGAATATGAAGCTCTCTCTAAAGTTGAGGCAGAGCAGAATGAATTCATTGACCAGTTTATACTTCAGAAATGAGCGTCTTTTACTTCTTCATTCTGCCACGTGGACAGAAAATATGATGCTGTGCATCCAACTCACAATGACTTCCTAGTAAGAAATGGGAATCAAATAGGTCATTTAATTCACTACATGGATTTAACAGGTGTCCCTCATACAACCTCTATTTACTCTTCATTTATACAAATCGAGTGCTTTATCATAGCCGGATCCAGATGTTACAACTGTAACATCTGTACCACCAAAAGTCATAATTGCAAATGAACATTATTTATACAGAAAGGAAGACATTTATACTATTTATATAAAAGCTATTCTGTATATCTGATTTAATAACTTTTGCTACTAGGAAATGAATACAGTTTCTGGGTGTTACTGTAAATGATTCCACATCTGAAGACTTGAGTGTTTTGTTTTCTGTGCATTGTATTATACCTATTTAGTTATTTGCATTTCATTGTATTTTTACATTTTCTGTTTGTGTATCACCCTGTTTTTGTTCTTGGGACCACAAAAAATGAGGTGCATTAGAAGTTCAGGAAATAACCACACAGTGCATTCTTTTATTATTTGTTTACAATACATTATTCAGACCTTACATATTATATCAGTGAACCTTATTACTTTGACAGACACCATATAAAGTTGATGTGCATTTGAATAAAACTATTTTGCTTATATATGTTTTCATCTGCTGTATGTCAAACAGCAACCTGGGACCATTTGCAATTTGCATCTGCATTTTTATGACTTTTTTTTTTTTTTAAAGCAAAAGTTGACTTCAGGTTATAGAAGTGGTTTAATTCTCAGGCAAACGTGTTGCATAGTGACTCCATTCCTCCATAACAAATACAGAATACTGGGCAAATACAGTTTGATCTCACATAAAAGAAAAGACTGGTCTGTTTCAGTAGATTGTGTTGTGTCACGTAAGGCACATTAGAAAAAAAAAAAACAATTACATCCCCAATAATAAAAAAAGTTTACTGTGAAACTGGAATGTGTAGAAATTGCTGTGAATTTAAGATTCAGAAAGGTCAGATTATCTACTTTAGTTTCTTGGCTTTCGATGAAGCTTTCCCACTTGGAGGGGCAGAGCTGTATGCTGTGCTAAAGAGCATAGTGAGTAGCATCAGGATGGGAACAACAAGATATGGAGCATAAATGGACACAAGGGTCAGACGTTCCTTTGATGTTTGAGGGCCTGGGTGAGGTGCCTCTGGAAAGTCATAGAAAAGGATGTGGGCTAGGATGGGGATCAGAGAGGTGGCCACATGTGTGGAGTACACAATTGCTGGAGTCCTGATCCATCTGCAGTTGCCTATAAGAAAGAGTAGCTTTTAAACTTTCTGACAGCGTCGACAAGCGAAGATCAGACTTGCGTGATGCCAATGGGCTGTACCATCTACACTCATCGAGCACCTTATCAGGAACACCTACTCGTATCTACACTCACTGTAAATTTGATCAGCTCCACTCACTATGTAGATGCACTTTGTAGTTCTACAGATTGTAGTCTCTGCTTACATGGTGGTGGTGGTGGTATGTTGGTGTGAGTGGATCAGACAGGAGTGCTGCTGGAGCGTTTAAACACCTGGACTGAGAATAGTCCACCAGCCAACAGCACCCTGTGGGCAGTGTCCTGTGACCACTGATGAAGGACCAGAGGATGACAGACACAAACTGCGCAGAACAGTTGAGCTATCGTCTCTGACGTTAAATCTATTAACAAGGTAGGAGTGTCTAATACAGTGGACAGCGCTGGCTGGAGGACTGCTCTCAGAGCAGCAATGACACTGAGGTATTTAAAAACTCCAGCTACACTGCTGTGTCTGATCCACTTACACCAGCACCGTGTCAGTCACTGTAGTGCTGAGAATGATCCACCACCCACATAATACCTGCTGATCCTAACCATTGCACTACAGCCTCTAATTGCAGAACTACAAGGTGCGCGTTTATGACAAGGTGCGCGTTTAGTGGAGCTGATAAAGGGTACATTATCTATGGGTAAGAAAGTGTTTGGTGAGTGTATATAGAACCATGAACACTTAAACAATAATTTGCATGCTTAAATGGTTCTTTGCATGGTGAAAGGATTATTCAGATCGATGGAGAATGGGTTGCATTTGGTTCTTGCTCCAAAAAAAGGATTACATGGTAACAGCAACAGAATTATTTGGTGCCACAGTCTAAAACCACATATAACACATTCTCCATCAGTCTGAAAAACCTGTCCACCATGCAAAGACCCATTTAAGCATGCACATGAGTGTAGTTCACTGTTTTATGTCTCACTGACCTTTCAAGAACGCATATGCAGCGACGGGAAAGAAAGGCAACTGAACAAGCGCTTCGCAGAATATGAAAGACTTGAACCAAAAGGGGGGATCCAGCACCATGGGGTCTTTGAAATCGGCAGCATACCAGTGCAGTACGTCTTTCAGCTGCAATGCAAAGAATTGTTAGGAGACCAACTGTCCGACAATGGAAGACTTCATGTGGTTTAGACGAAGTAAGCTGCGGGTTAATGAACAGATCCAGTCAGCTGAGCTAATGGGAGTGAAAACTTACTGCTTGAGGATACACATGTTCGGGCAGCAGTGCTTGCAGATCAATGAAGAGGGTGATAGGAATATGCGTCGCAAAGTAGAAGAAAAATACGATTTCTAAGATGCGAAGAAACATTTTAAGGAGTTTTTAAACAGCTAACTGTACGAAATAAAACGGAGGCGTCCTGAAGGAGAGAATCCCGCGATTGTCCGAGCACAATGCTAACGCTAACGGCTCGGGGAGACATGGGAACGGCACCTAGGTAACGTCCAATGGCGTGTTGGGAACTCTATTCCTATTGGCTTCTCGCCTCGGTAGATCAGGAATGGGGCGGGGCGACGGGTGACGTCAGCAGAGCAGAGAGCAGATTTCTGGCCTTTGAGTTGGAGGAGAAAGTGCAATGAACAGATAAACGTACCACGGTTTAGCCTTTGACCACTTTGAGTCGTTATTACAAGGTTGTAAGACACTGAAACTTAAAATAAATAAATAAATGTGCATGACGGAGCAAAAAGTCTTCAAATTACAGGGCTGCCAAATCTGCCCTCAAAATGCATGACCGTCCAGCCAGCACACAGCTCGAGAACTTGCTGGCCTTTTGCTTGATCCACTAACAGCCCGGTATTTATTCCGTCTATGAACCACAGCACCTGATGATGTATCACGTTAGGTTCGTTTCTGTGCTGAGGAAGGAAGAGCATTCCCTTCACGGCCAACTGCACTCTTTTTACAGGCCAGAAGATGCCTATTCCTGTTGGACTCCAGATTGACCCATGATGTTCAGTTTTCTTCTGCATTCATGATTCTTCGAGTTTCAACGTCCACATAATCCTGCAATACAAGAAATAGCCCGTTATCTAAGCACCAGACAATGATACTGTTGTTCCTGCTAATGTCAAAAAAATAAAACCCACCGAGTCATTCTCAATGATATTCTCCAAGATTTGGACAAGCTCTGAAAAGGAGGGTCTGGAAGTATAAGGTTCCAACCAGCAGTCGCTCATGATCTGCAGTCTGTGTGAGAAAATCAGATTATTCTCGAGTACAGTATTGAAGTACACGTGCAGTATACACTATACAGCTAACTAACAAGCCATTAGGGCGCTGAGTAAGATATGAAGCAGAGAAGGCCTAAAACTGTGTAGTGCAAAGACACTTCAGGACCAAGACTGTAGTTTTCATGTACTTTAAAAGGTTCAAACAAAACATGCGTTCTACTGCTCACATCTCAGGCCGGCAGGTATCAGGGCCTACGTTCCTGTGTCCAGCACAAATGTAATAAACCACTTGCTCTGATGTTTCCAGAGTGGGGTAGGGTAAGCTGCCTGTAGAAAAAAGGAATCCAAATGTTTTTATTTTGCTCTCTGTTTATTAATTTTAAGTTAGGCAAATGGATAGTCTCATTTGTAGAACTATTATAGGACGTTGTGCTGAGCTCACCAAATGTCTGCATTTCCCACAACACAATGCCAAAAGACCACACGTCCCCTTTGAAGCTGTAGTAGTTGTTGCGGAAATACTCGGGAGGATACCAGCGCAAGGGCACCCGCTCCTAAGAGGACACAGTTGTAATTTGTAATTGATAGGGAAGTTTTAACTGAGCATTTCATAGCTGTAGAAGTAAGGCCAAACAGTGCCTAACCCTATTTTGCTTCTTTCTCGTGCTACGTCTGCTTCTCATACGTGTCAGGTCTCTTGATAGGCCGAACTCGGCCACCTTGATTTCCCATGGGAAACGGCCCACCAGGATATTCCTCAAGGCAAGGTCACAGTGCACCACCTGCAGAGTACGCACAAGATTCCCAGACTCCTGTCATTTGTTTATATCCATCTCTTTAACGGGTACATTAAACATTTGAAAGGTGACATTAGTATAAAACAGCGTCACACAAGTCTGGTCCTGGAGGGCCAGCATCCAGAACAGTGTGGTAGTTTCTCTCTAGTTAAACACACTCACTAAACTTGGGAGTAACAAATGAGTGCAATCAGGTAAGTCTGAGCAAGTTAATCTCCAGACTGTGCTGGATACCCTCCTTCCAGGACCAGAGTTGTGCACCCTTGGTATAAAAAGTGCTTTGAGGGTCAGTGTGGATGTCTGTAGTGTGGATAAGATTGGACAGCCCCACCATAGAAAACCTTTTGGTTCTCTTACGAACATTATAACAGATGGTTCTTGAAAGACAGACAATTGTAAAGAACATTTTTTCAAGTTTAAAGAACCTCCACATAATGAAAAGGTTCTAGTTTCTTGGAGCACCACTTCCCTGTATATTTTGGTATGCAGACTACTCCAGCACACCTGACTGAACTCATCAGTGAATGAACAAGGGCTGAAGGGAGTGTAGGAGAGCAGGGAAAATATCGAAATCATTATCAGGAAAAAAAAACTTGTATAATTTCATATGATCTGAAACTGCTTATCAGACTTTACATTGTGTTAACATATCATGATAAAATGGGACAATAGAAATGGTCTAGATTTCCTTGGAAATAAGCCTTGTTCCATTCCATTAGTTTTTTCCTTCTCTTGTAAAATGATAATTTGGAGACACAAGGTTTTGTCTCCTGCTGGGCTGGAATATTCCAGGACCAGGTTTGGAAAATGATGGTGGAAAGGAAAAAGACCACCTACCATTTTGGACCGCATATGTTCCATGGCTGTGGCGATGTGATAGGAGGCGATAGTGAAAAGGCTCTGGAGCTCAGGATCAGTGCTCAGCTTCTCACGATGCGTCTGTACAAAGTTTCGCAGTGTCCCATAACTAACAAACTCCATGATCAACACGAAGGGCTCTACAAAGACAGCCAGCAGTAGAGTCAGACAATCATGCAGTTTTGATGGACTACAGATGTCAGTACATAATGATCCATCGACACAGGTCCCATGTTTTGTTATAGGGTGCTCTATTAAATTACTTGGCTTATAAACAGAATAAAAGCAATGCAAGTCTAATATGACATCCTTAAACTGACAGTTTGTACTGTGTTGATATATACCTACTATTGTTTGAAAGCTTCACTACAAGCATTTGGAGTCAGCGTTCTTAATAATGGTAACAAAAAACCCCCACAATTTTGTTGCAGCAGTGCTGACTCTACCTAATAAGTAGCATAGGCAGCTGCTTGGAGCCCCTGGACCACCAGGGGGCCCCCTAACAACAAAAAATAGCAGACCTGGGGTCGGTCTACCAAAGCACGCCCAACTTGGACTGGTTTTTCATTTTAGCTTCACAAAACAAAACAAACAGCTGGATCTCAAAACAGCAGTTAACAACTATTCAAGGTTTAGATACTCAGAATGTGAAAAATGGACATCCAGAATGTGGTTGGAATATTTCAATGTACATATCTGCCTGAATAAAATGACAATATATTATATTCATAAGACAGTAATGTATAGAGTGAACACCAAGTCAGATCTCTTACCCTCTGCAGTGTTCCAGTCCAGCAGCTGCAGCACATTCTTATGATACATCAGTTTCCTCATAATAGACACTTCATTCTCCATTTGCTTCGCACTGACACCTAATAGTGAACCACACAGTCATGTAATTAAACTAATGGCTGGAGAAGGATGCTTGCCAGTAGCTTCTTCATTTGCCTATAGCAGAGGCTGATAGAACCCATCAAAATCTTGGCAGCAGTAACTGTTAATGAAACGCTGACAGAGGCAGTACAGTAAGGAACTTGTGCCAAATTTGATCTACCTTCTTTTGCAATCTTGCAAGTGACGAGTGCATGGCCTTTGCATGTGCCTCGCATCATCTTCGCTTTGTAGAAGACCCCTTCTTTCCCAGCCTTGATCAGCTGAATGAGGTTTAGGTCAGCTTTCGTCACTCTGGGGTTCTGAAGACACATTAAGATGATATAGTTTGCTCATGTAGATTCCTACTGTCTGTTCACTTCTCCATAATCCTAATATCTGATCAACAGGTGGTGTCTAGCTGTGGTGCTATAATGTATAATAATGACTCAGACCTGTTGAAGTAGCCTCCATGATAACCTAGTGCTTTGCTTCCTTTTCTGCCTTTGTGAGTAAATCTCTGTTGAATCGTTTAATGGTGACTTAATCAAAGCATCCTGAGAAGGAGCCTCCATCGATTTGCTCTGTCTGAGCTGCTGAATGGTCTTACTGAGGGATCGATACCTGGAGAGAAGAAAGAACAGTGTTGATAACTGGGAAGAAGAAATAGCTGTGATACAGCTTCAACATAATGCAACCCATAATTGTCAAGGACATGAGTTAAAGGGCCCATATCATGGAAAATCAAATATTCCTTGCTTGAAATATAATCACTGTTATGGTCAACAGGTGGAAGCTGGAAAACTGATCTTGTTTTTGATGTTCCATCCATGAACACATCCACACACATCACATGCAACCACTATGACTGTTCAACCTGCACCATCCTAGGGCTGCAATTACGTTGAAGAGATAAGATTTGTTTTTCACTGCTGTCGGAAAAAAAAAACTCATTTCTCCAAATTCATAACTTTACAGGAGGAGGACAAAAGTCAATGGAAGTCAATGGAACCAGACTTTTCAAAACGTTTGGAACCATTTCTTTTCATCCGTTTGCCATGAAATTTATACAACAGGCATCATTTTCAAATCATGTCAAAAACTGAAGCAACAACAAAAATGGAGATATGAGGTTTTGTTCTGACAGCAGCCATACATCACATCCCAGCCCGTGCCAGTTTTTTTTTGGCATGATAAAAGCAACGTTTGTTTATGCAGTGGAGTCCAAACGTCTGAGAGCACTGGTGAAAAATGCTTCTGTTTTAAATTCTTTTTTTAATTTAATACAAATTTCCCCCTATTACAAATTATATCCGCATAACAATTTGAGTGAAAATTTGAATTGTTCATGTTTAAACGAATTTCAGAATTTCTTAGTGTTTGGTATGTCCGTCTTTTGTTTTATTGATAGTAGGGATGCACCGAATGTTAGGCGGCCGAAAATGGCAAAAAAAAAAAACAAACAAAAAAAACTTTCAGTCAACTAAGTGAAAAGACGAATAATTTATACTGAACAATAACGTTTTTAATGACGCTGTTAACTTTTCTAATTCCCGAATGTAGACGGAAACCAGTGTGTTATTCAGTTTCAAGCATTCGAACCAAACACTCCAGAAGAGTAAACAGAACAGAGCCGCTACAGCGAGTCAGACAAACAGCACACGCACTCGCTCTCTCTCTCTCTCTCTCTCTCTCTCACGCACGCACGCACGCACGCACGCACACACACACACTTTCTCTCTCTCTCGGGGCGCTTGCTTTTTCCCCTCAAAAAAAAAAAACAAGAAACACAAACCCCAGTTTTACAACAACACGATAAACTCAGAACCATCGTGGAGGGAAGCACTCTTTGTGGAACGCAGCAAACGTGTTGCCTGGGATGTGTTTAAGTCATATTGTGCTTTGTTGGTAGGTCTGCTGGGACGTTACGATGTTCAGTGTTCAGTAAATATGTTTAAACTGCAGTTTAGTAATTGTTTTTTCTTTGAAAGCCAAGACAAAAGTACATCCCAGACACCACCAGCCAGATGGGTTGATGGCACTTGGGTGGACCGCTCCCAGTAGCAAGATGTGGGCCACATACGCACCAGAGTAGGGCCATGCCTCGTAGGCAACTGTATTTGTGCCAGAAGTGGACCAGATCTGTTTTGGGACAGGTGGACTAAATGCATGTTGTAAATATGTGTGCCACATTTGGCTCACACACAGATTGCCAGTGCCGACAATGGACCAGCAGTGCCATATCTTTGCCAGATGTGGCCCACATCCGCATGCTCTCTGGGATTGAGCCTATTTAATCTATGCAATGGTGAAAAAGTGGCAAAATGAATGAAACACTGATTAGTAAAAACATGTTCAGTATTCAGCCTTCGGTCAAATGATTAATTTTGTCTTCAGCCAAAAATTTTCATTTCGGTACATCCCTACTTGAGAGTATGCACTGTCAAGCACTTCATAAGTCTGTCCAAAAGCCTGTAATCTGTAGATCAAATCCACTGTGAGACGTTTGAACATGAGCTTCAATGGAAATCTTTGTACATAGGCCTTAACATGGTCAGTTTCACAAATTTGCTTCAGATAACACATAATCTAGAATGTTTTCTCTTTATTTTAATGGTCAGAACATTTAAATATTTCAAGATTTGAAAATTTTCTGTTTATTTACAGGTTTAAATAAAAACCAAAAACATTAGAAATTTGCAAACATGATCTTAGACTTCTGGACCCCATATTAACCCCTTTTTAAAAGTCAGTTTAAAATCTCAAATCAGAGATTTTTTTTTTACACCTTATTAGTTGATGCCCCTGCATGATTCATTACATCATGTGATTTAAAAGACAAACAATTACGTTTTTTTCTTACCACTTCTGATTTTTGAATATGTCATTGTGCACCAGCAGGTGGGAAAATATAATATTAACCAATAATATTATTAGAGAGACTCTTCTGTATTTTGTATTCAGAGACACTCCTGTATTTTGGAGATGGAGTGTTTCAGCGTACAATGTACAGAATTTTAGAATCAAAAATAAAAGATACAATAAATAAAAAGATGAAAGGACTCTGTAAAGCTCATTTCTGACTTTGATCAAATGACTTTCAGGTGGATTTGATCTACTCATCACAGGCTTTTGCACAAACCTGTGGCATCCATACCTGCTCAAGTGCATGCTATCATTAAGCTAAAGAAGCACATACCAAATAAAATGTATGCAAATACTTCAAGGATTCTACTTTTGACTCTTATTGTTATGCTGATATCATTTGTAACAATGAAGATTTATTTTCACTAGTGGTCCCAGACTTTTGGACTTCACTGTCAAAGTATGGAAGAAACTATATGATTTCTGATGGCCATGTTGAAAATTAGTAAAGGCTGGTTTGGTACATAACACCATACAAATGTTCTTAGTGGAAATAAAGTAGGACATGGGCCCTTTAAATCCAGTATGCTGGAGAAGGTGCTGACTTGACCAGTGCAGAAGCAGAGGAGGGCGGAGCACTCTAACTAAAGATATTTTATGGAGTTAAAAATGCTTGTAGTTATGTTCTCATATCATCATAGCAGCGTTGTCTGTAAATGTTGACAGCAATCAGACAGATATTTCTGGACCTGAAGAACTTTTTTTTTCATTGCAAGTGTTTTACTGATGTGTGTTACAGTTACACAGTTAACAACTGTTCTATTTTAATCAGCCTCTTGGCTGTAGTATTGCACGTTTCTGAACCTTAGAAATAACCTCCATGAACGAATGATCAGACTATAATAACTGACGTGGTTAGTTTTAACACAGTGTTACACTAAAGCCTCCTACAGTAAACAGTGAGAGAGGAGCATATTCCCCAGTACAGATGCAAAAAAGATTTTTTTTTAATTTTGGAAGTTTTTTAAAGCCAAAAACTTAAAGACATCAGGTTAATGTGTTCTGTTGATATCTGCTCTTCCACTTTGAGGTAAAAAAAAAAAAAACAGTCATGTTTGACACTAGTTTCAATGTTTTTTTTTTTTTTTTTTTTTTAATGAAAATGCTTTTATGTTTTTTTAGTTCATAAAGCTAATTCAGTTCAAACTGCCAGTATAGGCATAATCATTGTTAAGAAATGTTCATTACTTTTTAATTTTATTTTTTGATTTCAGTTTTGTTTCAGGTTAGTTTTAAGGGTACGTTGATAGTTTTTGGGTTTTTTTTCTTATGAAAACTGATAGTTTTAGTTCAGTTTCTATTTAGTTTGAGTTTCAGCTGTAGTTTTAATATTATGATAAATGCTGTGTTAGGTGGTATTTGATGAGGGTAGAGTAAAATGATCACAATAGTAAACTGAGCTCAGTTTAGTTTCCGCTTTGCTTAAAGGACAGCAGAATAGATGGAATAGATCCACAGTGAACTTTCATTCACTCACAGAAGAGTTTTATCCTCAGTAATGTAACTTAGTTGGAGTTAGTTTTGCAGTGGACATTATAGTTTTGATGTAGTAGTCATGTTTGTGAAATGTTTGTATACTTTAAAGAAGCACATTTTTTCCACTGCTAGTCTTAGTTTTTGTTTACTATAATATCCCCGGTTTCAGCTATAATGAACTGTGCCTCAGTTTAATAGTCTTCATATTGACTATTACAAACAGCCCTTCATTCTGTTTCACGCAACCCCGCCTATGAGGTTAGCTGTCAGTTTTGAAGTCATGCTGCTTTTAAGTGAATTGCTTGTGAAGAGCCAAATGTTTATTTGTGGCTCAGGTGATCAGGTTGCTTGTACAAACAATGATTGTTCAACTAAATGTGTTAGGTTGTGCTCCATTCTCCTCTGCTTCAGGACCCTGAGGAAACCCTGATCTAATCATTTAACCATGAAATGAGTCTGAATCTCCTCTTTAAGCAAAGACTGATTGAGTTTTACTTTTTGAACCACAGGATTCCGATCAGAACGACGGTGAGGATGGTGAAAGCAGAGACGCAGATGAGAACATAGTGAACGATGTCCAGTCCAGTCCCTGTAACAACACACATGAAATGAGAGTCGGTGGGTTATGATGTACCACAGCAGGAAAACAGGAAGGCAAACTAGATCACTCACTGAAACAAACTTCAAAGGTGACCCGAGCTGCTAACTAACCGACCTAATGAGCACACAGCTTCTGCTTAATGTATTCAGACAGTGAAGTATGTATAATCTGTCTGTACACTCAGAACGTTTGGCAGCCTTGAATTAATATAATTTGGAATTCAGCACTTTGTGTGTTCACCTTCTATTTCAGGTGAGCGTATAGGGGATAATATTTGTCCACATGCAAAAGTTTGGGCACAAACGGTACGTATAGTGACTGAAGTGAAAATAAGTGAACACATTCTCAACAGAGGACACATCCTTTTAATGTACAGACACAACATGGCAAAAAAAACCCTGAGATACATTTAATGTTATTCTTTTACAATATGCTACACTCTGCAAATACATACAAATTCTACACTGGAATCTCTTAGAAAGAACTTCATTATTGTCCACTAAAATGTCTGATAATATTTCTATTTTTGTCCTTGTTTAACTGGCTCGTCTTCTCTCTGTTAAAGGAAATGTTTGTTTCCCTTTAAATCAGAACATTTACTTGGCTTGTAGAACTACAAAACACCCATACTCAATAATAAAGCCACAAGGCTGTGTGTTACAATTTTACCACAGTCCAAAAGTTTGTTTTAAATAATAAATCAGCCAAAAGATGCTAATATATATATATATAGCCAATATTTAATAATTTGTATAATGTATTATTAATGAAAAATAACAATAAGCAGTTTTTCTGCAAAGTAATGTAGTCTGTATAAAGCAAGCTGTGGTGGCTTAGCATCCAGACACCTTCTAATTAGCAGATTCAGCTACTTTAAGATACTCTAAATGCTGACACAGGCATTTGAATGAGCACAGACTGCTTGTGCATTAAAATGTCTCCAAAGAAAGCGTGTCCAATAGAATGGGATGCTCTGGAGCAGCCACACACAACCCTACATTATCATTCATATTGCTGAGCATCAGCCATAGGGGTGTAAAACTCTCCACCATTACTTCGTTGAACAATGTAACTGCATTCTCTGGAGTAATAGAGCTCCATCCAATACCCTGAGCTGGAGGGATTCAGAACTGATCATCCAACATCCGTACCTGACCTCTCTAATGCTCTTGTGGCTAAATGCAGTCAAATTCTCACACAATGTTCCAACATTTGGTTACTGGTGGTTTCCTATTAATACCCTTAACGTAGATGAGCAGGTGTCTAAA
Source organism: Semaprochilodus insignis (assembly GCA_034552555.1). Taxonomy (NCBI): domain Eukaryota; kingdom Metazoa; phylum Chordata; class Actinopteri; order Characiformes; family Prochilodontidae; genus Semaprochilodus; species Semaprochilodus insignis. Next base: position 13,671,732 of record CM067488.1, read on the forward strand.
CATCCATACCCCAAGCTGAATTAGCTACCTAGCTGAAGATATTTACCATTTATAGAAAACATCAGAGATCACACAAAACACATCTCTTTTATCATCACTGTATCTTCACTTTATTAATCATCATAAGAACTAAAACTACACAGTCAAAGTTGACATACCCCGGTATGATAGACCTGTTCAAGTAGACTGTGAAGCCTAAGAATCTGCACCTGTGCACTGATGGATGGTGTAACTGTATATAGAGGCATTCAGGGTACACCTTTACTGAACTTCCTGGATACTAAAATATGGGGAAAGCAAAAGAATGATAAAATGATCTGTGAGAAAAAAGCAAGCCAACCAAAATGTATATCAGCTTTGTTCAACATCTGATGAAATGGAAAAACCAGTGGTTCTGTGAATACCAAGTCAAGATCAGGTAACCCAAGAAAGATTTTTGAGAAAGTCACCAATAAAACTGAGAGGGATACAAATAATGCAGAAGCAACTTTGACTCAGACACAGGCCACTCTGAAACCAAGTGCTGTGGCTGCTTCAATGTACAGCAAGTCAACTCAAATTTATTTATATAGTGCAGTAAGAGGTGCTTGTAAAGAGTTGCCAGAAGAAAAGTAACAACACCACAAAACGGGTTTGCAACACGCAAAACAGCATCTGGGGAAACCTCAAGACAAAAATAGAACTTCACGTTGCAGCCGTACACAATATGTTTGAAGAGGAGTCATCGTGGCCCATGAAGAGAAACACACTCTCCCTACTATAAAGCATGGCAGTAGAGCTCTGCTGTTTAGTGGGTGCACACTTGGACTTTCTGCAGAAGCCCAAGCCGACCCTTCATTGGCTGCAGTACGTTCCTTGGATCTCAACATCATTGAGCCACTTCATGGAGAACTCCTATAGTACATGCAAGGCAACCAAAGAACTTACAACAGTGTGAAACTTTTGGCCAAGAAGATTTGGCAGTTTCAGCGAAATCCACTTATTCACAGCTATCACAGAAGGCTGACACTGATGCTCGAGGGGGCGACACATGACAATAACATATGTAAACTTCTAAATATGTTATTTCAGTTGTTATGATTACATGTCCTGTAATAATAGGATCTGTAAATATCTTGCAAAAATAAACAGTGACCTGAACTGCTTAAGGTATTTTAAAACAGCTTCAAATGTGACAACAACTTACTTTTACTACTAATAGTCAACTGTATAGGCAGTTAGTGAACGCTGAATATTTTAAATGTCCAAACTAAAAGCTTTTATTCTTTAGAGCTTCCTCACGTGTGTCTTTGAATCTTTCATTTGCACTGTTTGATTGTACAGCAGAAATCATTTCAACTTCACTGTCAGAATACCTGCAGAGCACACTGTACATTATCAGTCATAAAGCTCAGGAGCTGAGTCATGTGGAGAAATGAACTCTATGAGCCTGTGCACTGTTGAGACTCATGTTGAGTTTGCCATGTACTTACCTGATGGGCAATTGGAGCATGTTGAATTTGAAGTACAGGACATACTGCTTTCTCCCTAAATGGACAAGCGTGGTAGCTCCATACATTCTACGTACATGTCTGAATAATCGTCAGGAGTCCTGAAACAGAAAGAGAAGATGCTGCTCTGGTTCTTCAAGCCACAGCACAGTATGCATCTGATGTACCAAGTAGTTACTGCCGACTTGCTAACAGCATTACGTGGGCACAGAAAGGATGAAGATAGGAGCGAGTGTGAGAAACATGCAATTCGACATTACTGTTCAGAAGTTTGGAACAAATGTTTTTCGATAGAATAAGCCGACAGATAAGTTTGACGACAGATACGTTTATAACGTCATTCTAATATGCCAGTCCTGTGTGCCTTCAGAGGTTTCATACCCTTTAAACTGAGAATCCAATAAGACTTTTTTTTCAACGTGTACAGAATGATGAACAGAGCAACAGAGAACCCTAAATTGACTGAGAAGGCTGTAGAATATCGAAAATTAAAGTACAATGAATTTCCCTAAAGCCCTGTGTTTCAAAAGAGGGCAAAACATGTCAGACAATTCTACACAGCTAATTAGATTACGCTGTACTGGTTATATCATTACAGAATTTCCTGGTGTTCATGAAACACTTCAAATATACAGGAAAAAAAAGATCTGAAAATACCTTTTCGGTGAACTGTTTCTAATATGTAAATCTGTGTTCTATAAGTTATTCTTGAATTTGAAATAATAAATATATGACAGGTGATTCTAAACCTTTTAGGTTATTTTAGGAGAGGACAGTTGTGGGTCAGTCATGATAAAATCTGAAAAGGTATAGAGAATCCAGTTACAAATCCCTCCTCTCAGTGCAAGCAATAAAAAGGTTCAACATGTTTGGCCTCACCAAAAATTAGATAAAAGATTAACTCCTCCAGTCTTGGTAAAGTGAGAGCCAGGCACAATCTGAAGCTGTTTTTTAATAAATCAATTAAAATTATTGAAAAAAAAAAAAAAAAAATTATACTAGCTTGATCAGTCACATGCTAAAGTCTGGGCACCCCCGGCTCAAATGACGTTTTGTTGTTTTTTTATTTGAGAAATTTAACACATTCGGGGAAAAACAAATGTGGCATATGCAATAGTTGCAGCTTACTTTATATTTTATGTTTAACTATTTTTCCCCCCAGTATTCATGTTAAAAATAAATAGAACTGTGCACCAGAATTAATGCCAAAAGTTCAGTGCAGGGGTGTCCAAATATTTCTGCGTGACTATTTCTAATTGACAAAAATCTCAAACAACCCCTTTATAAACAGGCCAGGATCGTTTTTCATGTAATTAGGGAATAATATTCTGTAAAATGTAATACATTAGTACTTAGTAATTATTTAATTATTCTGAGGTTATTATAATGACGCTTTTCATTTGAATACTATTAGGATGTTATTAAAAACAATAGTTTATTTTTGTTTTATGATGCTGAAATGATCTAAATAAGACAGTCGAGTACTTAAACTACAGCAGCCGGTGGTTTAATCGCACCCAACGATCAAAACTTTGACAATCTTGTTTCAAAACTGCCTCAGGAAGAAGAAACAATGACTGAAAATAAATGCTCACTGACACCAATACATAGGGCAGTTTATAGCCATTGAACAACAGAATGAAAGTGACCACAGCATTCAGTTTAACTGGAAGGGTCTGTGCAGAGGCCCATGCTTTAGTGTTTCAAGCTCATAATTAATTTAGGATACATAGTATGATTGAACTAAGTAAAACTGCTGCACTAACTTTATTTATCAGATATATACAGAGTAAATATGAAGTAAAACAACTGTAACTATAATTTAAAAAAAACAAAAACAAAATCAGGTGTTATATTCACTAAAATTAAACCTGACTAGGTGACTAGGTTTGGTAGACATGCATAAGAAGGGAAATCACCAAACTGTGCTGAACATAAGGAACCTGCTGAACATTAGTGAACAATTCCCTGTTTTCAACTGTTCCAAGTGTGTATAGAGAAAAGCTTCTGTAAACACAAACACCCCAACAGCTGATTGAATATAGTGTGCATGCAAAAGTTTGAACACCCCCAAAGCACTTTAGTTTTTAGCTAATTTTAGTGCACAAAATCTAGTTTCTAAATTCTAATTTCTAGCACACATTCTGTTCTATTAATTGTTATTTCTATTTATTTGCATTTGTTCCATTTATAAAAAAAAAAAAAAATGCCATAACTTTTGCATGAATTACCCCCATACCCCCCATTACTTTAAATGTACAGTGCAAGTGAACAAATAAAAAGCAATTGTGCATTTAATTGTGCAGACGTTTATTCTCTCTGCAGAGGATGTGTTGGTTTAATTGCACAAAACAAGTCATTTGATCTGGTGAGGCCCAAACTTTCGCATACAACTCCCCCAACATAACTCGGAATAACCACCAATGGAAAGCACATGCAGGAGCCTAATTCATGTTTTCATGTTCACAGTCTGCCAATAAGCCACTGCATCATGATGTTTCTTCTCAAGAGAGCGCCTTGGCTCCATACAACAAACTGTCCATGACCGTAATCGCGAAAAAGATCGCTAGGCAGCACTTCAAACCGAATCAGCTTTAAAGACCCTCTTACACATGTATCAGTGAAGAGTTTCCATTGTTCTAAGACGCGCTAGCAAGAACAGAGATTAAAGAGAGAAATAAACGAGACCACTCACCTTTGCAGTCTTCAAGCGTGGCAGTCCTTCAGGTCCGAATGACATTCTGTTGAGACGTAGCCCACTTGACCTTCTCATATGCAAGGCTGCTGCCATGAGAGCATGGAGACCGCAGGCAGGCAGGTGCTCTTTAGAAAGCAAAGCTGCGGCGACAGGCGGTGACGTTTGCGGTGCAGAACAGGATGATTGTGTGAGCAGCGCGGAATGTAGGCCAACACACTTCCTAACTTACTACTGGCCTCAATTGACTGAGAATGTGGGCTTGGTGCTACTCTCCTCTAGAATCCCATGCCGATTTAAATGGTCTCGTCCTTAACTGGGATCAAAATGAACTGGACACCTATAAGGGAAAGGCTCCTCACATGGTTATATAAAATACACCTGTGGCTTCGTTTCGGAGAAGGTGTGAGCCTTACAGGCAGCACTTACACAGCGCACAGCCCAAAACAGCAGCGGGCTGTGGTTTCCTCTCCCCGCTTACAGGCTCCGCTGCTCTCTGCAGATGAATTGCATTAAGCAAACGAGCAAAGTGCACAATTGTTTGCAAATAACAAAAAGACACTTGTTCAACTGCAATGGCTGAATTTAATCGGTTGCTCGAATAATCGTTACAGATCATCACTCCATATACAACTACATTTCTGTTTTTTTTTACAGTTCATTTTCAAATACACATTTTTATTGGCGTATTTACAAAACATCGTATGTACATTTCATGTCAGTGCAACGTCATTTTTATTCTTTAAACACTTTACAAAATAAAGTTCATTAAATTAATACATCTCTGCCAATTAATGTAACAAAATCGACTAACAACGAAGACAGACGTCAGTAGTTGATTGCACTACTTGCCAACCAAATCATGTTTTTCTGAAGCATTAATAAATTATCCCTGTATCAAAAAACAACAACAAAAAAAGTCTCTAAAAGTCGCGTGTACTTGAGGCCTCAAAAGGCTCGCGAGCCGAGGGGAAGATTCCGGTTCAAATAAAATAAGCAACCCGCTCACTATCCAATGTTTCAGACCGAGCGGATCTAAATCAGCGTGGTCAAATACAGACATATTCCTCTCGCATTATGTATTATTATGTGCATTATGTATTTTTCTTTCAGTGAGGAACAGCTCTCAGGTTTATAGGAACAAACAGTGCTTACAGCTGATACAAACTACTTGCATGATGGGTCATGTCACATGACTGATGGGCTACGGTAATACAGTTGAAGCAGCACAGTCCTGTAGGCCGACTCCTAGTACTATGCCAATGAAGGACAAATGATCTGTTGTTTAACGAGGACTTCATTCAAGTGATAAGAAGTAACGAGGGGACATAACTATTTTCACAGTGTTAAGATGGCTCTCTAATGAAGAGTCTCCACAGAGTTGCTACTATTCTTACACGCCTTAAGACACGCAACCCTCCTTTCAGCCTTCAGAAGGTTAGCCGTGCTGACGAGACATTCTTTCAGAGATCACAAGCCACCGTTCGCTCGGTCTCTACCAATAGAGTTTGACATTATGCAACGTGTCACCTGTTAAGAACTTTGGCTTGATACTGTGAACCTCTCCCATTATAGTGCACTGATAAGACATGCATGCGTTTGGCTACCGTTTACTGTAACTCTCTAACAGGAAATAAAGTGACGTCAGTAATAACATTCTAGAAGCTGTAATGGCATCGCTGAATGGTCGTAATGATGGGCTGGCACTGTGAGGAGTGGACTGCTGAGACCCACTGCCAGCACACAGTCAAACAAATAACAGCTAAGCTGTGCTTGGGCAACATGAATCGGCACTATTAAAAATAACTCTGACTGAAAAATAAAACATTATAAAATTAGAACTCGTTTAAGACAAAGAACACATTAAAGAGATATACTGGCTCTTTGAGCGACACTCTGGCACACAACCCGGGAAAAGAAAAAAGTCTAATTCTAAACCAAAATTTTGCTAATGGCATATGAAAGTGGTTCGTTTGTTGCTCACTGAAATGCAGATTTGGCAGTGAAACATGCAGGACTTCCCCCAGCCAGTGTTTATGTCGTAATCTAATACGGGATGGACACACGTTTATGGGAGCCATTCACATTTTAATACTGTCTCTGGGTCTTCCCATGAACAATCAACCAATTAACTGGAAAAAAAAACTGAGGTAGTGTACAACTTGTACTGAGAAACCTTTGATTCTGATGAAGGAGGAATCCAACGCGTTTGGTGTCCAAATTTTGCTTCTTTAAATAATAATAAAAATTTGCTACCAAACACTAGAAGTCAATAGTCACCTAAATCCTTTCTGTAAATATACTGCCGAACCTCAGCTGGCTCAAACCGGATGCAGCTCTTCATTAAGGCTGCGCACACTTAATGTGGTATAAGACACAGTATGACTGACAATGAATCTGCATGACCTTGGTGACCTGGATGCAAGTTTCGGGGATGTATTTACAGAACACGTCTACTGACTACTGACTTCTAGTATTTGCTAGCAATGTTAGCCTTGTGGCTTCATAACAGACGAGCCGATCCACTACGTCTGGGTTAAGTGGGAAACTGTGGGATTTTTAAGTGGGATTTTTTTGCCCAACCGTTCCTTTAAGTCTACACAATTCGGTCTGTTAAGACTATACCTTCATATGCTTAACATTCAATCCGTGACGGACACTGCTCTGTTTGAGCTGGTGATGAAAGGTGGGACTGAATGAACGCGTTTGGCCTTTAAGGAGAGCTTAAGAGCTTTCCTTGGGATTCCATCATATAAATATACAAAACACAGGCATATGGAAGATAAGAGTGCTGTTAACCCTTATGGTAAGATAAATACATAAATAGCATAGGTATGTGATTCTGCAGATTTGGGAGTTTTCGCAGTGTTAAGAGTGCATCCAGTTAAATTGGAGTAACTTCAAGGGAATGGATATTTGTTCACTTGGCAATAACAACAACCTACATAGTTCTGTTTTTCTACCTCATTCATTTTCTTTCAAACTCGCTCCACCACTTGCTGGCGCAACACATCCAAACCAGCAGGAAAGTACCTGTCTTCAGAAACAGGGCCCAGCAGAGGAGCCTCTTCAGTCGGTGAAAAGTTCTTTGTGCTTCAGAGTAGCTGTCGCTCCTCAGTTTTGACCGAGCAGCCTCAGCTTGGCCACACTGCTGTTTCAGTCTTCATTGCACAGGGGGAGATACTGTCAAAATTTACTAAGTGCCTTTAGCGTGGAAGAGCATGGGTTCACTGAAGCACGCAGTACTTCTTGTAGTCCGACTCAAAGTCTTCGTCCATGCTAGTAGTGTCTGCCATCTTTTTACCATCAGTCTTTGGCAGAAATTGAGAGTAGTCCACTCCTTGTTGTTCATAGAAAAGAATATATGCTGAATCTGTGTCAATCTCTTCTGAGTGAACCTCCTGGAGATGGGAGAGAGACAGAGATCAACAAAGGCTTATAGCAGTTTAACCTAGCTTATTATGATGTAAACAAAGGCAATCAAATGTGGAAGGATATGTAGAGAAAGCAGTGGTATGTTACCTTGCAGCTGCTGTCATTGTAACAGTACCACTTCTCATTGGGGTTTTTAGCATAGGTCACATAGTGGCCTCCTCCCATTATTCCTGAATGGCACTGTAAAGACGTAAATACATGTGAACATAGACAAATCTTTATTTTTCAGATCCCTTTCTTAAAATGACTGCAAGCTTTGTTTTGAGTAAGCTTCAGCAGCTTCTAAATACATTTATAGATGGACACAGTTATTTAAATATACTGCTTAGGGATGTGAATTGTGGCAAATTCTTTTGACCAATGACCAACTGCTAGTAGTCTGCTAACAGACAATGCTAAAACACCAAATACAGCACCATGTTTTACCACAGTCTAGCATAATGGATATGACATGAACCTAGCAGTTTGCTTACTCAAATTAGCTACCACTTAGCTAGCAAGAAGTTCATAGGCAGATTTTAAACAACAATCATGAAGCCAGCAGCTCACAGCAGCTCGTACTTACTGATGTCAGGAATGTACATGAGAAGCCATTATAAAATCCTTTAACTGGAGCTCAAAAGTGCTTATAAATATAACAGCAGCTGTGCTGGTCTGTCTTCAGGAAATGAAAGCATTCTTCTATATAAAAAAGTTTGAACATTTACAGACTATAATTTCGCTCTACTGCTCCATATTAAACCCATTCATTTTGGACTCGCTCCGGGGCGCCCTCTAGCATTTGACAAACCCAGAAGACATTACTTGGTGGCAGTTCTACTAGCTACACATTCTCTGTTTGTGCATCAGCAAGTTGGCTACCTGAGCAAGCTACACTCTTGCACCCGTTTGTGCCCAGTTAGCCGCATGAAGAACCCTATTAAAACTATTCAACTATTCAAATATCAATTGTTTACTGGACATATTTTTTAAAGCACTGGCTGGACATTTGTGTATTTCTTGGTTAACTGTAAATAAGTTCATCATTAACTCAATTTTAATGTTCATTTGCTTAAGTGAAAGCCTAATTAGGTATGGGATTGCAATTGTGAATTAAAAATGACTGAGTTGAGTTAAGCAGCTCATATTCATGTTATGGCAACATGTTAGCCTAGCTATATGGAAATAGTTCAAACTAATTTGTACAGTATGTGTACCTCCAGGTGATTATTCTGTATTCAAACTAGTAGCATGTTAAATACCATACACCCAAAACACAAAAACAGATGACAACAGCAGCTGAATCTAATCTAAACTAATCTTAAATCCATAATGTTTTGTTTTGTTTTTTTAATTATTTCATATCAACAAGGGAAAAATGGTTTAAATGCCCATCACTAATATGAATACCATTAAAATGTGGACGTGGAAGACTTACTGAGATTGCATATAAGTTGTATATGGGCTCCAGGCAGATTTCGTCTCTTTGGTGAGAGGTGCTGTCGAGCTCCGTGCTGGCCTCAGAGTGCCCATTGCTTTGGCTGCTCTCCTGGCCCAACCCGTTCACCATGATGACATCACAGTCAGTACTAGATGCATCTACTGACCAGGAGTCTTGTGTGTTGGACTCTGTAGGGACCCCTGGCCCCAGAGGTTCCACCTCAGTCACCGTGCTGGGCTCCTGCTCCGGCCCGCTCTCCTTACAGCTGCTGTTGCTGCTGCTGTCCAAGTTTTCCTTACTGTTTGAGAGCCGGTGCCTGCTTCCCAGTTGGGGCAGACGTAGTCGGCCCTGCTTGCGGCCTGCGCTTTTAGGACTGTTGCTGGGGCTGCTACTTCTGCTCAAGGGACTGCTTATCCTCCTGATCGAACTTGGGGTGCCTGGAAGGACAAATTGTATCGTTCACATTTTACCAAAAAGGGCCACAGAGATGTTCCAAGCCGCTTTGCCAGCTGTCAATACCACATTTCAATAAACTGATCAATTAAAGAGATGTTCAGTTACAAAGTTACAATTTCCAAGACATGCTTGGTGTCTGCTTTCAATAGGTTTCCACTGACGCTGTGAGGCTAAGATAGCTAACACACCACTGAAATGAGCAGCTGTGTGTTGTTATATGTATTTACATTCTCGAATAAATCACTTAAACTAAACTAATGGAAGCTTAAATCTCACTACTTAGCACTTATATGCCCAAGTTCACCCACAAAACCTTTTCTCCTTTTTTAATATCTGATTTCAGGATATAGGCCTATACTAAGTAATGATTTGGTATCACTACTGTGTTAGGGCACTTGCTTTTCACAGTAGCAAAATTGTCATACACAGCAAGAATTGTCTGCTGTCTATATTGTCAATGTCAGAAAGACATTTTCCTTCCATACTGTGATGTTTTTTTTTCTTTCTCAATGCAGCAGAAGGGCAAAGTGAAAAATAAAATAACTGGATTTTCTGTGCCCACAAATGCAGTGATGCAGTCAAAACTCATTTAAATTGCGATACTTTGATTTGATTCTATTACTGATGGGGTTTGGAGTTTTAGTGACACCTCTGGTGGAAATGTGTAATTGCACACAGCATACAGTAAAACATTTTGTAATGTCAGTTGTGCTTCTGACTCCCACAAGTGGATAAATCTGACTTGTTCAAGTAGTTTGAAAGAGTATTCAAAGAGAACTTGGTCAAACCTTGGTGAAGAATGTGTCATCCGAGGATGTAACTGAATGCTACAATGGTCATCATTGTAACGTCATGCTAATAGCTTTTTCCCCAGAGCTGTAGCGCTCCTCAACCACAGTGGACACCTTCCACTGTAAACCTTAAAACATACAACTGAACTGTACCAAACCGGACTGAACAGCTATTTGCACTCTGCCTATTTGCACTACGACTATTTGCACACCTGTACAGATGTTTTCTTTCTGTAGATATTCAGGTCATCTGTAACTTTCTATATATAATATTTTTCAACTAAATCTGTTTCACATCTCTCAGCTTCTTCAGCTTTTTATTACTTTTAGTACTTTTTACTTTTTTAATTTATCCTCTATGCTATTTATTGTTTAGTGTAATTTTCCTTTAGTTTAATACTGTAAATAATCTGTGTTCTGTGTTTTTGTTACTTGTTTTTGTTACTTGTCATACGTGCTGCTCTCACCAAGACAAATTCCTTGTATGTGTAACATACTTGGTGAAATAAAGAGATTCTGATTCTGATTCTGATTCTGATCATGTAATGTTATTTTTTTATTGAAGGCCTAAACATTAAGCAGGACCTTTTTTGAGATCGCGTGTGTGTGATGTTAATACATGAAGACCTCTGACCTGAAATCAGGCTTTACAAGGTGACTAGCAGCAGTGCACACATGTTTTTGTCACTGAATGCTTGTTTTTGTCACAACGATGCAAAGGACTGCAAGAACACGAATATTTATCTTTGTACAGAATACTGCAATCCCTATATACCAGCAACATCACAAATTATTATAAATTATATCATTTTGAAATTGTACTGTTGGAATATTGTAATGACCATGACTAAGAAACAGTTAAAATCTATCAGTCAAAATCCGATTTGTTTAATTACATCAGTATTGGTGCAGGTATCAATACAGTAAATCATCATTTCTGTTCTGTTGTGTGGAACTGTTAGGAAAGCTAAAATACACCAGTATGACATGCTGTTAAAAATGGGCAAAAGCATGTCACATAGCTAAAAACAGTAACAGCCATCATGAAGCTTGCACTTTTCAAAAACGGTGTGTCTGAAAGCAAAGAAGAACTTTGTCATCTCCAAAATACTAAGTAATGTGGTTTAAGGAGAGACAGACCTCTGCCGGACATGGGTGGACTTGCCACGGAAGTGGTGGAGATGGAAGACACAGAGGAGTCTCCTCTGTCCAGCTTCTGGAGCTCCTCCACCAGGCACTCACTCTGACTTTGCAGGCTCCATGTGCTTTGTGAGCCCTCGCGTGGAGCCAAAAACGCACTAGGATCAAAGCCCATCCGCGGAAACTTCACTATCTTCTGAGACTTGATCCAGCGCCCGTTCACAAACTGGAAGCGTTTCAGGTGAACAATCTAAAAAAGACGATAAACAACAACCATCAATGATCAGGCGAATTAACCTGCAGCAAAACTCTAAGAGCATGCAGTGGAGGAAGCTGGCCATGAGCTGCCATTCTTTACCAGTATTGGTGGCAGTCTCCAGAGGTCCAGCTTCTTGGTGGCCAGGCAATGGGTTTTGCACTTGGAGCAGTAGTATAGCTCATCCTCTCCCAGCTCCTCCTCACTGGTGAAAGCTTTCAGACAGCTATCCAGACTGATGGGCTCAGCCTGAGCGCGCCGACTCTGCTCCACACTTGCATGCTCCTCCACTATCTACATAAAACATAACTATTTAACAACTGAAAATCCAAAGATTGTAAAAGTGCTGTAAAAGTTGACTTAAAGAGCCTAATTTGTGGAAAACGTAACTGCCCTTGCTTTATTTTGATATAAGACTTCGATATACAGTCATCATCAAAAGAATAGTTGTACCCAGAAGGAAGTGTTGGGTACAGCGTGCTATGGTAGAATCTGCACGACCGATATGGTATATATTATGGCGATAAGACCATCCCACTACCCGGAGCCCTACGAGGTGACCCCTCTCCAACTCCAACTGCTCAAATTGCTTTTGAACTCCTCTCTGAGGCATACTTCGCTTGCAAACAGCAACACAACAGCATGAGTCAGAATAAAAAGCACATGCAACAGGAAAACCAAAGTCCTTGTGTTCATAATTTAAAAAGCATTCTTTTTAAAGTGCAGTTTTAAAGTAGTGTCTGGAACACAGAGAATCGCTCATAGATGACTGTCTTTAGCTAACCTTTTTCAAATGTTGGAAGTCTTGAGAAAATATAAGTTTCTCCAGACCTGCACCAGAAGCTTCTATATAAAAATAGAATCTTTAGCATTACAGCCATTGACTGACATTTCTAATAGCAAAACATATATTGCATAACATCCAAACAGCAGAAAACTAGCATTTAAAGTCACTGAAACATTTAGAACACAACACCTCGCAGGAGATCATGTGTGATACGTGATAAACCAGAGAAAGTGCCACCTGCCCTAAATTTAGATTTTGACCTGCTAAGTCTGACTAAACAGTGCTGTGAGACTCAAAATAGTCCTGCCCTAAATGCTACTTCTGGCATTCTGCATCCGCCTAAAGCTGCATTCACAGGTATACGCGGAATTACAACAAGGTCAGCATCCCTTCAGACATGGCACACTAAACGTTAGTTGCTGTTCTGCACCAGTTAAACAATTATGTAAACAAATGAGACTAATTAAACATACATTCAAACACACACATACACACACGCATGCTTTCTACATTCTAAGCTCTGCTCACTCATCTAAACTCAGGAACTCCATTTAGGAGAGATAATGCTGGTAAATAACAGAGCCTATCTTGGTAATAGCAAATAGCAAATTCCAAGAAAACTGTCTACTCTTTTAGCCCAACTCTTAACAGCACTGCACGGCTTATTAATAAGTAGGTCAAAGGTCATGATTTATCTAGTCTCAATTCCAGCTACTGATGGTTGTGTAATTCCATTACAAGTGGCACTGAGTAGAGTGAATCTGGCTGCTTAAGAACCATGAAGAACAGCATATATAATCTCTGTGGGTATTTCATTTGCCAGAAGTACATGCCTGACTTGCATTGGAAACATGCTCCCCATTCCCCAAAACAGGAAGGCTGATTCTAGTTCACTGGTTATAATATTGCTGTGAAACTGCCTTGGGTTTCTGAAGTTCTATAATAAGGTAAAAGAGCTGGTAAGGGATTTGTCAGGCCTAGCATGGGACAGAGGCAAATCTGTAAAACTGTAAGAACAATGGCTAATCTTTCTGTTTAGGTAGAACAATGTTTCACAGTGCTGAGCCAGAACAACTAGTCCTTTAAGCGGACTACAGCAATTTTTGAGAGAAAAAAACGGCAGTATTTAGTAGGGGATGGCGATATGCCAAAAATATACAAACAATATTCCAAAAAAAGTTCAGACAATATATGAAATGCCCATAAAAGCAGCGATTAACACATTTAAAAAATGGTAACTTATCACGAAAATACTAAACTGGTTATTAAACTGCCACCCCTAAAACTAGTGGCATACAGTAATATGTAATTAAATATTTATTCTCTACGTTTTTTGTCACTTGAAAGCAGAACTCTTTGGCCAGTGATTTTGGCATAGCTTACTTATTAATACATGTATATACATGTTCTCACCCTTTCCTGGGAGGTCTGGTAGCGGAGGTGCAGAGCAGTGGGGTCCCAGTCCACAGCGATGTAGGCATTCCCCAGAGCTGCCCTGTCCTCGTTACACTCCACTGTGCAGCCTCTGCAGAACCTGGCAAAGACACGACAGCTCTCATCAGTCACTGTCGGCCCCTTGGGGCCATCAAATGCACACACAACGGGCTCACACACACAGTGATGAATGACTTACCTGTACCATGGGCACCAGGCACAGGAGTTGCCGTCTTTTTGCACTACCCGCAGGGTGAAAGGGTACTGGTAACCCATGCTGTCATCACTGCAGGACAATAGTATGTATGTCAAGAAAAACATGATGATCCACTTAAAATAAAAGCTTCAGAAAACGCAAAAATCAAGTATGTTTTACACACAAATTTCATGTCCCTGAATTATTTGTGATTGCAATTGGTTCTCTAGTCCAGATTCCTGGGCCTGCCACTTCAACACGTACCAGGGATCATTTGCAGCTCCTTCCTTTTGAGCACAGGTCCCCTTAATGCTGGGGCATAATACACGAGTGTACGGGATGCAAATTTTTTAACCATCTTTAGTCAGGGACTATTCGTTAACCAACAAGCCAAAAATCGAGGGCCCTACTAGTCAAAATATCAGTTATAAAACCCCACTGGCTGAGCCATGTTTGAATCGTATGTAAAATACCTGATATATGCACATTTATCAGCATGTACACCATCAATTTTATTATTGATACGCAGTCATGTTTAAAAGTGTACCTTGTGTGGAACGTGGTGTACATTCTGATGTGTGATACGTGTGCTAAAAGTAGAAGGATTAGTATATTTAACAATGGACTATACTTAACACTCATTGGCAGACCAAGTTAAAACAAATATACAAGCTATGATCAGGGCCAGCTTTGGCTTAATGTACCTCAGTAGCTTTCTAAACCCTTTGTCAACCACAACGTCTCTCTCTATAATTCTGCCCACCCATTTGTGACTTTTGCACATTGCTGAGAATGCAGCTTTTATAAGAGAACATGGGTAACATACTTTGTTTTCAGTGTGGCGCATCTTAGTGGTTCTATTGTCCTTCTGAAAAGTGGTTCTGAACACCACTATTTTTAGCTGCCTGCTTCAAACTTTTAGTAGGTCTATCTAGGAAAATGAATTGCCCTCATGTGTACAGTTCAAAAGCATTCCTTAATTGAGCAATACACTTTTCAACTCAAGTAGGAATTTTTGTTTATTGGAATTAAATTAAATTAACGTTTTTTCAGCAGTACCCTTAATGGTTAACAATTGACATGCCTAGAATGCACCACTGAAGTACTATGCTTGTGCATTAAACCTTAATCTCAAGCTGTATATAACGTAAATGTATGTATATGAGTACTGACCAGTCCTGGGCATGGTTGCTGGACTCCTGAGGGGGCAGAGGGCTGGCCAGACGGGACACCTGAATCCACACTGCATCATACAAGTCTTTTTTACTAGTGTGCACTGTGCAAGGCACGATGAGCGGCATGCCAAATAGACTGGGTCTGTTCTTTTGAGACGAGAGGAAGTACAGCTCCGTCCGCATCTGCAGAGACAGAACATCGGCTTTAGCCACTGGCAACTTCCATAATAATGACAAAATAATAAAAGAAGAAGAAGAAGAAGAAGAAAAAAAAGAATTAAATAAGAAATAAAAGCAAAAAGGTTAGGATAAGTGAACAGAGATAAACATTTATTTAAATAAATTGAAAATAAATTAAAGACTAAAGGCAATGGAACAGTACCATTTTTCTGTGCATGGCTATGATGTAGCCAATAAAGGGGCTGTCCTGAACTGGTGTGATGTGGCCGTTGGGGATGCCGTTGGTGAGACTCCTGTCTGAGGCAGAAGGCACTACTGTGGTGGGCATGCCGTTGGCCAAGTTTTTCTCAGAGCCACTGCGCACAGGCGTGCCAGCTGTACCGTTCGGAATCAGGCCAGTTTTCTCGGCATGACTCCTCCCAGCAGTGCCATTGGCCATTATTGTAGTGTCTGTGCAAAACATATTTAGAGAACAATTAGATATAGAAGAGCATGCATGGCTTGAGGCGAACCTAGGGGTCTTTCTTACCTGTAGGTGCAGGAGAGGTGACTGAGGTGGGAGAACCAGGCACAGGAATCTCAAAAGCACACAGGAAGCCATTCACAGACAGACGCACCTTCTGGTTGTCCTGAGGAAAGTTCTAGATACAGAGAAATAGATACAGAGATGTCTGACATGTCTGTGACTTCTACTTCATACAAAGTATGAAATCGATGGAATGATACTATTAAACAACTGTTATCATCTGTGTGTAAAGCACTTAAGGTTGCCACAGGTATCATCATCATCATCATCATCATCATCATCATTTAAAGAGTGGAATCGATGATAAATAATAAAATAAAATTTTCAACCAAAATGGCCAAGTTCCTCAAAACAGTAAACATGTATTTAAGAGAATTTAATTGAACAAAAAAAGAACAAAAAGCCTTATCTGATTAACATATAAAATATATTATAACATATAATAATAATAATAATAATAAGTATATATATATATATA
>CM067488.1:13697913-13716433 GCA_034552555.1 Semaprochilodus insignis
ATATATATATATATATATATATATATATATATATATATATATATATACACACACACACACACACACACACACACACACACACACACAGTCTGGGCCAAACTGAGTCACCACTTACATTAATGCTAAACTAACATTAATGTTAATGTTAAAACAAGATCTATAACAAACCATGCAAGAATGTATACACAATGTCTCACATAAAATGTACTGTAGGATGTACTGGTTTTCATATTACAGGAAACAATATTCTAAAAAGGTGCTGACATAATCTCATCTTGTTTAATTTTTAAGGCAATCCTAGCAGTTATTCCTTATAACTGCCATGTGTCTCACATCTGAACACCACCTTAAGGTTTTTGTTTTCAGTTCTTCAACAAGAGTTTTATTTCCATGGCTGTGCAGAACCAAGTTACATTGATAATTTATTACTTTTAAGTTTTGTCACAATTTCACATACAGAGGTAGAAAGAGCCATATAGGTGAAAGTGTCTTCCATCCCATAAAAGACAGTATATACACAAACTCCAGCGATATTCTGGTGAGTATATGGCATGTCCCTGTAGACTACACAATTGCCTTTTTTCAATATTACAAAAGCCACAATGAAGATAAACAAGTACCAAAGAGAGACGAAATGCCTTGGTGTTAGAGACCAGCACACTTACCGGTCTTGGCAGGCTGAGGTTGGCTCCGTACCAGTGGTAGAGTGCCCTCCATACTGGTTCTGGTACTATTTCAAAGTCTCGGCCAGCCATTAAGTGCAAAGACCTCTTCAGCCGCCCGCCCTCCATCGTTAACGTGGGTGCCTACAGAGAAAAGACAGCAGACAAGTCTGTCTACATCTCTTGCATATACATGCATATACAGTGTCTCCTGATGCACAGCTACTTAGGCTTAAGCATGTGCATTTTCACCAAAGCCACAGGCCTAGTTCCTCCTGCTGAATCATTCCCATGCAGGAAAACTAAAATGGCAGACACATTTGAACAGGTTTATTTGTTGTGACTGGGTTGAATAGTGGTATATAATCTAGTCTGACAAGAAGAGCAATTTAGTAAGCATGACAAGGTGTCATTACTGAGCAGAAAAGAAACACTGGTTACAAACAATAACACCAGGAACCTCACACAACCAAATCCATATTCCCAAAATAAATTTGCAGGACAAATTGAATTGAATGAATGCTGTAGTCAGTAATAAATTAATTTGTTCTTCAGTGAAGCAAAGTGGCATTTATCAAATGCTACTGAATCAAATAGCAGTGCTACATTAAGTGTAAAAGGCAACTGGACATTTAGCACATTGAGTCATGCATAATTATGCTACAGTATGTCAGTACAGGTGTGATAGCAGCATTCAAATACAGGGCAAGTGCATTTACTGGCCTCACATTATTAACATCAGGAAAAATCAAAATAATAAACTGGCCAATTGCAGATTGCGTGTGTCAGCTGATTCCAACTTTGTATCCCTCTATACAACCATAATCATACAATTATGTAATACATAATCGAATGTGTTTAAGCATTGTCCATTAATCAAATTGAATAGCTGAATGGCATCATGAAGCTACATTTTGGTTGTTTTCCATTATTATTGTAACTACAACTTTTGAACAGTCCCAAACACTTGGAACACACATACAACTGTCAAATGAACTCACATCCACCCCTACCTTAATGGGCTCAGTGGTGACTAAGGGCTGGTTGTCGATGGCGCCTGGCCTCTGTGCAGCCAGGTGGTTGGGCAGGTGGCCATTGGCAGAAGAGAAACACTGGTTATTGTTGTCTAAAACATTGTGCTGCCGAGCGAAGCAGATGTCTGTGGCAGAGGAGCTCACATGTGGCATATGACCTGAGAAAGTGACATCACACAGCAGGCTGGAGATCAAGCAGCTTCTTGGTGGCACAGTATCAGAGCAGACGTACATAATTGCTGTTAGAGCTTTAACCAGGCCTAAAATTCAGCCCCAAACTGACCCACAGACTCAAGCCCAACTACCACCAACCAGAGACCAAATAAAAACTCCACATTCCTGATAATGGTGGCTACTTTGGTTTTAGAAGTAACCAACTGACAACGAAAGCTGTCATTAGATCACTGATAAGCCAACAATCAAGGTTTAACTGTCAGCTATCCAGTGTAAAATTACACTTTTCCGCAAACAACAAGTATTTATTCATTCATGCTTCTGAGTCTGGAAAAGTTTTACATTATACATATATATTATGTATATTCAATATTTAAAAGGTAATGCAAGTCAAATAAAAGTTGAAAATTAATGTAGGCAAATATTGGGCCTTAAACAGCCAGGCCTGCACACAGGACCAAACTTTTATCACATACTTATAACAAGCATAAAAATATAAGAATATCTCCAGTCTGCATGAATGACAAACATTTGTACGTAATAAGGCATAAGCTGAATGTGATATTTGAACACTACCCAGGCCTGACCTATAAGGCTTCAAGAAAAACAAATATTTTAATATTTGATTTTTCATGTGAATAAATTGACTAATATTCCATTAATCCACTTAAGTGAGCTTTACTTTAAGCTTATGTAACAGTTGTACATAGTTCGCAAGATAATGTATGTACCACTGTGGACGAGCAACCGAATGTTCAGTAGTTCTTGAAGCAGCTGCTAAATACTTTTAATTAACAGAGAGGGCTTAGAATAGTCTAGTGGCTCATGTTAATAATGTAACATGATGAGCCTTAATGATTTCTACAACGGTAACATTAGCTTGTTCTGACAGCGAGTGAATAATAGAATCTTACTGGGTTCAAACAAATATTACAAGCTTTACTCACTGTTAGTAGTGCTCTCAGAGGACTCCCAGGTTCTGTCTGGTGACTTGTCTCCTGGGGAGCTGAGTGAGCGAGCCACTGCCCCAACTTTGGCCATGGCCGGGTCAGCAGCTGTGATGAACTGGGGACTCCTCCTGCCATTACCTTGCATACCAGGCTGCTCCACCACGATGGATTTATTGTCCTTTCAAGACAGAAAAATATAGTCACATAAGCTATACGATACCTATATAACATTTTCCTATTATAACGGTTATAACACAGCGCTGCAGCACTTAAATTGGCTGTGCCTCTTACATATTTAACATAGTCTTTCCACAACTGCCACCACTGCATGGAAATGAGGAACCAGTTTTGGCCCGGCTGCAGTCCATGCCTGCTCTCTCTCTCCAGCCATCCCCTACACACACACACATGGGCATAATCAAAGCTCGAGACACATTTTGCCAAGCTATGCAAAACCAACCCAATATATCACACTGCGAGAGCATTCATTTTCTTGGTTTACTACAAAACATGCACTCAGAGGTGAAAATTCAAAACAGCAACGACAGCCACCACAAATTAAGAACAGTGGTAACAATGCAATAACAGAAGCATTTTAAGCAAAATTAAACAAGCCAAAATTAAATAAGCCAATCTTAAAGGAAACACCTTCTTAAATATTGCCATAATAACAGACTGAAATTTCATTTTGTGACCTCTACATCCTTTCTAAACTAAACATGGTGCCTTGAACAGCCATGCAAGTATCGTGAGTGTCAAGAGATGGATTTATTATGATCAAGAACATTATATATTATTGACTTAACTACCGTTAAGAGAAGATGAGATGGACAAAGCAATTCAAACACCAATTTCAGCATATATTATAGTGGTCGGTTGAGAGAGGTTGGAAATTAGTGAGGTTAACTGAGGACTTTGCTTGTAGATTCTGAGTGCATGCTGGCCTGGACTCACCTGATGATCTGGCCCTCCTCCTCGGGAGTAGCAGGCTGCAAGCCCAGAACTATGTGGCACACCTGTTTAGAGAGACGACAGGCTTGAAGCTAGGAAGAGGTTCTGACTGAAAGTGAAATCTTTCAACCACTGGAACATTTACATTACCTGAAAAAGCAGGTTAAGGAACTCGTTGGCGAGAGCACTCTTTACACTCCATATCTGATAGTCCTCGAGCGTCAGGTGCCCCTCCTGTGTGGTGGGACAGAGCGAGAGATCAACTTTGAATGAAGAAAACGATGACGGATATTCTAAAACAGGTCCTAGAGGTTTATGCATTTCCCTAAAAATCAATCCAACAAAAGAACATGACAGTTACTTTTGTAGTGTCGTGCATCTTCAGGATATCTTCTACGATGTCTGAAACATTGGAATGCAATTCCTAAAAGAGGGAAAGAATGAAATACATGACAAACATGCTAAGAACAACAGGCCTGTGTCACACTCCTAAAGTATTTGAAGCTAAACCAAGAGGATTTATTACACTCTGAGTCACCGAGCTAATTAAGAAGACTAGATCTCATTTGGGAAGCAAACCTAAACATAGCGTCCTTCATTTATTACAAATCAATGAGGGTGAAAGCACACCCAAGGATTTACAGACGTCTTCCAATGAAGAGGCTTTTATGCTATTCTGTAGCTACAAAAGATAAAATGGTACACTGGAGATGTCAGTGCACCTGATGCCAATCCACCTGAAGCCAACACCCAGTCTTGCCAAACCAGATTTGTTTTAGCAACAAAAGGCTGACCGCAGTACTAACCCAATCATGTGCTTTCTGATATTTCTGTATTCTTAAAGCTGGTTAGGTGTTTAGAGCTTACGGGCAGGGTGTCGGTGCGGTTGTCCTTCCACACTTCCAGCAAAGCCACCACCATTTCATGCACTTCGTCTCGAGACAGAACTCCATCTCGATCTATATCAAATACTTTGAAACAAACTGGGAAGGACAAGTAGGGAGAGCTTTAGCAGCAAATATGTACTAAAATGATAAACATCTCAAGTCTTGCTGAATTGACTCTCAATTAAACATCAAAGATAGCAAAAATCAGAAAGTGCTCACATCAATTAAAACTAATTACAATGCATGCTGCATTGTTACAGATGGATGGTTACTTTGTCAGACTGATTTCATGTTAGAAAGAAATGAAATAGCTTACATTTCTGCCTTTCAGCCACAGGGCCTCGACAGCATGCTGAGAGCCCACACGATATCTCCTTAAAGTCAATGTGATTGTCCCGATTCTCATCAAAGGCATGAAACAAGCCTGCAAAATGGGAGAAAATGTCAGTCCTCAGATTAATTCAGAAAATAATTGGATTTTTTCAGGTTGTCTTACATCTGCAGATGACCCAATAGTTTTCAAAAGCCAATACCATCTACTGAGGTAATATCTCCTTTACCCAACCATGAAATTTCTCAATACTGTGAGTGCTGTACTGAATAAGCGTAGCAGGTGCGTCTGGCTAACAGCCCGGTGGGGTCCCCTTAAAGCCCAGACTCATAAATATTGCATTACCTTCACTTAGTGATGCATGAATAGGAGGTGAGACCAGAGGGACAAAGGTTTCCAAATCAAAGCGGCCGGTCCTCGACTGGGCCTTCAGAAGCCAGTAGCGCTTCTCCAAGTCGATAATATCTGATTCTTCTACTGCAAGAAAAAAGGATGGGCAAAATCACACAGAATCCTTTGTTGAAGCATGAGCACAAGGACTTCTGGACATTTATGGGATTTAGGTCACACCAAATCAGTATCGGTACACATGGTGACTAACAAGGCTGCAAGTCCGACCATACTGTTATCATTAAGGATTATGATGACTGAACAGATCAAATTGCAGAGCAATGTAATTAGATATGAAAGGTAGCATTAGCACCCATGTCTAATACTAGAGCAACTACTCAAAAACTACTCCATCTTCAACTTCTGACCTACAATAATACTTTAAACATGATTAACATTTTCATTCCCAGAGTCTGAAAAATGTGTAAAAACTACAGTTACAAAAAAACTGCATCACAATTACAACCTTTTTAAGGAATGAAATATATGTTTCATCACTTTTTGTAGGCCTAAATATAAAGGAAATCCCATCCCGTCCCACCACAATTTTCATCATTTTTGTTTTTAGTTTTATAAAATTTGAATCTGATACCAGCAACATGTTTTTAGACAGGTTCATGTTAACCACTGTGTTCATCACGCCTTTTTTTAACAGCAACCTGTAAGCGGCTGGGAAGTGGTGAGACTAACTGCTGTAGTTTTGAAAATCCCTTTGGCATTTTTGCTTGATATAGGGTTTCACTTGCTCAACAGTCTGAGGTCTCTTTTGTTGTATTTTTTAGTTTCAAAAAAGGCTCTGCCTCTCTGGGATGCTCTTCTCATGCCCAATCAATTTACTGACCTGTTGCCAATAACCCCAATTTAGTTGTGAGATGTTCCACACTTGGCACATAGGAATTACACATTTCAAAATGTCTCAGTTTCAATATTTGATCTTATTACCTATACATTTAGAAATTAAGTACTTGTTTTCCTTCTCCTGAAAAGTTACTATTTTAGAGTTCCAACAATGGCAATTCAACAGCTTTAAACTGCACCAAAAAGTGTTTGCATTTGTTGCAAATTGCTATTACTACTAGATTATTTTGAATTTGCATACTTGCACAATATTTTGCATTTCTTTTTATTAGCTTAAATGAGAGATTAACTGGCTTTCTGCATTTGTTGCACCCCAGTCAGACACGTTATTTTAACAACTTCATCCAACATTGGACATTATGTTATGCTCGGCCTGTGGCTAAACCAAAATGAATAAATGTCCCCAGGCACAATATTAACCAAATACAAGCTGTTACTGTTATGCACCATGTACAGCTAATGTAAGCTTGTTTCATGCCGATCTGAAGAAACATTACATAAGGCCTAGCTTTCACTACTCAGCGAAAGCATGACTCAAGCACAATGACAGAGACGGGTCTATGCAGAGAATTGGGGTGGGTTAAGTGGCCCTAGGACAACTCCCCCTTTCATCAGCATAATCTCCAGCTTAGGCTAATAGGATTGGCCTATCCATGCCACTGGCCGCTCTCAAACCAGAGTCGCAGGCGTCAAAACTCAACAGCACGAATCACATTTCTCTGCCAAGCATTGTACTCCGTTCAAACCTCTTCTTTGCTTTTTGAAGAACATATAGCATTAATTAACAGCATAGAGCCAGAATAGAACAGAAGCAGCACGTCTCCCTGAGGCTTACAGACAGTTAGTCAGCCAGGTCAGAAGTGAAAGTAGTCCTGTATTTAGAAACCACCAAGTCTGTGAATAGTGCTGGAAGGTACCGACAAAATTCAATGTCACATTTTCCAAATACATCATGGTATTAAGCTTGCAGCACTAAACTTAATGAACTTTCTGAGAGCAGGTACTCCAAACTAAACTAATGTTTTATAAAACAAGATCCTTCTTTTGATTTAACTGCTTATCTTTTCTTATCATAAAGGCCCTGTTTCATACAAATCCATTCTTTTCTCCTATGTCTTTTAAGTAAAAACACTGTTAGGGTCTCATAATGTACTACTAACTCACAACTCTATACATCTTATAAACTAGGCTACAAAAAACAGCCCATTTTGAATGTATTGCTTTTTGTCTTGAAAACCAGCTCATTTACATATATTCCCCTATTCTCCCTACAGCAGTTTAGCACCAAAAATGGTCATGAAAACCACACCTACCTTGGAAAAACAAAGATATGGGAGCCGTAAAATTACAGAAACTTTTTTATGTGTAATTCCTACTCGCATGGTGACAGGGGCGCTGCTAATTTATGGAACCAAATCTATAGATATAATGCTCATTACCTATCCTCATTACCTATATTGATGTGTGGCACCAACACTGAATACAGAATACTGGTATAGATTATATCACCATGTGAAACACATATCTTTAGGGGTGTAGCAATATGGTCATTTGAGGACAAAGCTGATATCAGATATTTCACATACATATCTGCTGGTGTTGATGCATAAACATTTTTATAATGTAAAAACTGGAACTGTATGTACCTGAAGAAGCATTATAGAGAAACCGCTCTTTTATTTAATCAATTATTCATCTTTAATGTTAATAATGCAGTAAAATAAATAAATAAATAAATGCGGCATTGCCTAAATGCTCTGGTCATCCACAGCACAATTACTGAGCATCCCTAGAAATCTAACAGCGCACACTGACCTCTGTGGTTAGAGAAACAATCACCAGTCTGAGTGTGAGTTTGTGGTGGTGTTCTTGGGGAGGAATAGCTACAAGCTATTCCCAAAGTAAAGACATATGGAGAGATACAAGGGCAGCTAACAATATACAGAACAACAAAAGCACAGATGCAATCAATGCTTCAGTATGTTATTATAAAGCATAATGAGAAGTAAAATGGGGCAGATTAATAATTAAGTACATAGCATGGTGGAGTAGGCAAATACTATTTGCAAAGTATCTACAAGAGCACCATAAAATTCCAGATGGCCTGCGGTCCTACATGATCTACAGTCCCACTTAGATAAAAGGAAAACAACATACGAGAACAGCGCTCCCAATATCCTACATTCTACAAGAGTCTGTGATTAAACATAAATGTCTAGTGAGTTTGTAAACGTAGTTAGCAATAGTCATTGTTATTGAGTGCTCAGAAAGCACAATGATTACTTCAGCAGTAAAGGGTGTCTGGGGGAAATAAGCACCTGGTTGAGCATTATGCATGGCTCCTGCATTGAAGAGTGACTGTTAATCTATAAAACCCATTACGCATGGTATGGATCAGCACAGAACCATCTTTCATCCTCCATTCTGCAGCCCCTTGTCTGCCCACGAGCAGTCTATTTCATTTCATGCACCACTAATGGCAACCAGTAATGGCAACTAGTAATGGCACACCAGATTTCTGAATCATGTACCAAACATGAGCTGAGGAATAATTTCATCTTTCGGTCCAAAGCCGTCAGACCATTGTGCGGTTACAGCCTGTTTTAGCGAATTAGTTCTGCTACATTTCCATACTTCTCCTTGTTTTCCATAAACAAACTGAGCAGAAAGCCCCTGACCATGCACAAATAACAGGGTCAGCACTGAGCGGTTCACCACAGCTTTTGAAAGCTGTGGTGCTAATGCCTCAATCACACTAAACGGCAAAACAGAAAAGCTATTAAAGATGCTCCAGAAAAAAAGATAAATAAATAAACCTTTTAAATTAAAAGTTGTAATAATTAACTGATAATTACCGTCCAAACGCAAGAAAGCATTCAAACGGCAGTAGGTGTAAGTCTAAGAATGATGCGTTTGAAAACAACAACAAGAAGAAGAACAACAACAAAGGCTGACATCCCAATCACAAATGCGGAAGCAGTACCCACCTAGAGGTGCAACTCTGTCAGAGTGGCAACAAAGGAACCATACCATATTCCACCGCACATGTCACGGCTTGGGCTGCTGGAGGTGCTGTGGACCATAGTAAACTCCACACAGTTTGGCGTCACGTCAGGAAATAATATAAACTCGTCTTTGCCGTGCTACACCTGAACCTGTGCTTCTCTCTGAATTTCTATATAACGTCAGGTAGCCGGCCATCGCGTGGTCCGACAGGGCCTGGGACGTGTGCAAGGAGGCAGGTTCTGGAAGGACATGCATTGAGACACACGCACAGAGCACAACCGCTTCACGCCAACCACACATACACAAACGCCTTGCTTCGTTAAGAGGATAATCTGGAGCAGGCTGCAGATTACGCCGTGGCTCTCAGGTTCCCTCTCTGATTGGTTTTGGACAGGAACACAGCACAGGATCTTTCTAGCTCTGTCCTTGATTGACAAAACAAACCCATTCTAAATTTACCTGTCCATTTGCATAAGCCAATTGCTTTTGTGTCACATCTTACATTTGGAACAACAACAAAAAAGGACAATGAAAAAGGCCCGAAGGCAAGATGTGCAGGTGTGGCATCCTTGTGTGAGGAACACCTCTCCGCACCTGGATTGGATTCCATGAATTTAGGGATAGTTAAGCTAAAGCACGTCTTTATGTTTACATATTTATGCTTACATTTCAACAAAAATAGGGAGATTACAGACATCAACACATCCCTATATTAAAATGTAACATACATAAGCAGGCATGTGAACACTGAATTATTATGAATTAATGAAGAATTCAGAAACATGAGATGTACTTGAGACATGACATTACATACCTCAACTGAATGTTTCCAGATTATTATCTTTAGTTAACCTAATGCTTTGCATCTATTAGGTGAGTGGTCAACACGTCTTCTGCTTGGTGATCCTGTCCACAACATTTCACATTTTGGATCATGCAGAGCCTGTGGTCCAAGTGGCCATTCGCTATTTTTTTCTACTTTACCATCAGAACCTTCAAATCAAATATTCACCATTACAAAACAGCCTGTACGGTCAGCCACAGAGCTAACTGCATTCATTTAGATTTTGTTGGAATTCACCAACTCCAACATTACCAATGGGATAGCTAGCAACACGGGAAGCGGAACCTTCTTTTTAAGAAGTTCCAAGTATTTTGGCATAGCCAGCTGTGATGGTTCAGTTTTCAAAATACGGCTTTACTGCAGTAGTCCTGAAAGTCAGTGTGGTAGAAAGAATTAGTGCGGCTGGAGTATGATTCTGAGAAGCACGTGATGTTCTCTTGATCATGTCTTCAGTTTCCACAACATTTTGGCTGCAGCCACAAGTTCATTCTATACAGCAGTGGTTTCCAACCCCAGTCCTGGAGAGCTACCTTCCTGCAGAAGCCTAGTTCCAACCACAATTTTCCACACTTGCTGCAGCTAATCAGTTTCTTCCCAAGTCCCTTTTTGGCTGGATCAGAGCTAAGTAAGGGGTGGGGAAATATACTGGAGTTGGAACTAAACTCTGAAGGAAAACAGCTCTCCAGGACTAGTGTTGGAGAACACTGCTTTAGAGTACCTCATTTAAAAAAATAAAAAACACAGCAGAGCTTTCAACAGGGGATTCATTTCTTTGGCTGCAGCTGAAAACATTACAGCGGTAAAATCTACAGAGCTCACTGATCAAAGCCTGGAGAAGACGGAGGTGGGCCAGTGTGGTAAAATGACAAATATCTTCAATCTGGCTGACTATATCATGAAAAATGAGGAATGCTCCATGTCATTTTTTTGGTTAAAAAAAAATAAAAATACAAAACTACATGTGAATGTTTGGTACTGCAGCATGCTTGTCATGTGTAACTATATTTTTATGTTTCTAATTTGGACCACACACTCTTAATTTTGAACATAATGACTTGAACAGTACTACTGTAGTGTCAAACATTGCTCATGTATAAATTTAACTGAACTACAGAGCCATGTTTTAAACTCTCAAGGTTATCACACAATACTTCATGACTTAATCAGCAGTCAGAACTTAACTGCTCCAGTGCATTCTAATAGTTTCTAATTTGCACACACTAATTATCACTTGCAAATGCAGGTGAAATCCCTACGTCACTGAGATCTCCAAAACTGTCATTACTCAAGCATCTGAGATTAGGAAAAACACAGTATAATACAGTGCTCTTAAGGTGAGTATGTTGTATTCAACAGTGTTGATCTAATGTGACCATCTCCAGTGAAGTTCAACATTACAAATTCTGACATCTCTATAGCTATGAGAATCCAATCAAGCCTTAATGAACACTCTATTGATTAACTAGCTCTGTGTAACAGTCAATCACCAAATAATGATTTTCTCTCAGTCTGCATAAACAATCTATACTGTTTTAAATCACAAATCCCCACTGCTGAGCCTGTACATCTTATTATTATGCTGCAAATTCAGACTGTTAGATAAGTGAACCAGCCATTGGTATTATTGTATTAAAAAAAAAAAAACCCTGGCGTCAAGGCATCAAAAATCCGCTGGCTGAGTTAGAGGTCTGCAAATGGAGGTCAAAGAATAGTTCAGGTAACATTCACTGAACATCTTACAGGCCTCAGACATTACTATTTCATGACAGCAAAAGCACTGAGTGAGTGCATGGGTAAAACGTATTTGACCCCTAAATGCATCATCACTAATGTCGGCCGGCCAGTTCAGCCATGCTGGAGGGAGGTTTTGTGAAGAAGGACGAGACAGCGAACGAATGCGGTCATTTCCTGCAGTGTCAGGCAGTGGGTAATAGCTGGGTGGTAGTGACAGCTGCAGAGTTGCGGAGCGATGTCCCCCCCTACTTACAGGGACCGTGTATATGTGCATGCATGCGTGTGTGCGTGTTCGCTGAGTGGGAAGTGGAGCCTGTCACTTGCTATTATCACACTCAGACGCCTCTCTCCCTGAAAAGCAGAGGGGCTTTGCTCATGCCTGCCGTGTGCCGGGGGAGAAGGCTGCAGGCTGAATGGTCGGCTCCTCACACAGACAGCTGCGACACAGGCTTTGTACCGATGTGCGGTGGGGAGAAGGGGACACAAGACAGCTTACACATCATCGGCCTTAGAAACAAAAAGCCTCATTGATAAAACTCGGTCAAACTAAGCCCAGGAAAGCCCGCAGCCTGTCCCCGAA
Organism: Semaprochilodus insignis; assembly: GCA_034552555.1. NCBI lineage: Eukaryota > Metazoa > Chordata > Actinopteri > Characiformes > Prochilodontidae > Semaprochilodus > Semaprochilodus insignis. Next base: position 13,710,315 of record CM067488.1, read on the forward strand.
TAGCAACAACATTCCAGCCACTTTGACAACACAGCTCTGAAAACAAACGTGCACGCTCCCGTCTTCTTATATGCCTTACGCCCTACAGATCTCTCAGCTGATGTGAGCTGTATGTCAGTATGAGCTAATAAGGCACTGGTAAATAAAGTGGTTAAGTGTGCTCCTGTCTAATTTGGTAGTACTGGGCAGTGCCACTTACAGTGTGTGACTCCAGCCAACGTCTGGTAGAAGGTGGGCGTGTCGCTGTCATCGGTCAGGGTGACGCACACACCGCCCGAGAGCAGCCAGCGGGAGAATGTGAACGCTTCTTTGTTCTGCAGGAGCCAGCTCTTAAACTTTTCATAATTTACCTTCTCACCCTGTCAGGGAAACACAGAAGACAGTCATTGTGTAAATATGTGTACACTGTTAACTCTCAACAACTAACACCACTGCAAATGTATTTGTGACTTAAATATGTACCCTAAATGTACAAAATGTACTGGGAGACAAATTATATAATACAAAAAAAAAAAAAAAAAAAAAAAGAGTCACCTGTGACTGAGCCAAAAAATGAGTCACCAGTGACTGAAACCTGATAACATGTAATACCTCCATGAGTACGAATAACAGCTGTGATTCGATTTGCCACAGACTGGACAAGTTTCTGGATGTAGGCAACATCAATGTTCAGACACACTTGCATCCAAGAATTGCGCAGATGAGTCAGATTTGGTGGATGCCTTCCCCGGCACAATTCTGAGGAGAATTTCCTGTAGAATGGGATTTTAGCCACTGCTGGTAGACCCGTATGACTGTACGCTTCCATACACCTGCAGATTCACATTTCCTTCCAACTATGGCCTTTGGCACGCCCAAATACGATCACTCCTTTTAACCAATCATTAACAGCTGCTTTGGAGCCGTTTTCCACACATGGAATGAGACACTGACTGCACTGTACCACCTCTTCTCAATCTATGAATCCCGTCAAACAACCTGCAGGTATTTATAACTGAAGCCTGAAGCTACTACCACCTTAAACATGCAAGGTGACTAATTTTTTGTACGGTGAGCTAATTTATTATTTTAGCGTAAAAGTTGCAAAAACAAACAAAGAAGCTGCTGTTGTTCTCCGAATCCAGACCTAAACGTCGTGTTCGGGATTATTTGGATTGTGGGACGTGGGGTTAAAACGGTGCATTTACTGACCCATATTGATTATCGTCTGATTTGTGATTGTTTTCTATAAATTGAGGAATAAGCCCAAAGTATACTTTTTCCGGCTTGAGGCATTAATGCTTAAAACAGCCTGCCAGTTATTTGTGGCTGTGATGTCACAGCACAAGGATGTGCGGTTGCTTCTAGTCAAATGAAACTAAAAGTAGTTTATAAGCTTCATGTTATTAGGTTAAATTTCCCTATTTAAACCTTGAGATGCATCAATGTTGATAAAAGCCTATTTACAAAATGTAATAAATGGTTCAGCTCTGCCAATATGAAAATCGCCACTTTAATGTAAAATGATAAATCTCTCAGGCCTAGTGGGTGGTAGACAATGCAACACACATCTGAAACTGAACTTTGGAGGCGTGGAAAAATATCCCTGCAGATTTCTTTAAAAATACTAAAAGCTAGTCTGGAAGCTGTAATAAGAGAAAGCATGGACACACCAAATACTGAAACATCTGACAGTTCATTTAGTTGTTGTGACTTCTGTTTTTTTTTCTGTTAACTAATTTTCTGTTAAATGTATGTATTTCTGATTTTTTCCTCTTCCTGCCAAATGAATAATGTGTATTTCATGGCAATTCTGACTGCAAATTCAATTAATAAAAATATAGGGCTGGGCAATATGAATATATATCCCCATTTTGGCTGATTTTTACTTTTATGCATCATTTGATCACAGCAGCTGCTGTTTACATTGTTTACAAGTTTCATGATGATTGGATCAACAGAAATGGCCCAAAATTGCCTGGAAAAAAAAAGTCTGGTTCCATTGACTTACATTGCAATTATTAAATTATATAATATAATGTATAATGTGTATATAATGTGACCACTGAAGAACAGGGTGAAAGGAGCCTAACAAAGTATGCAGAGAAACAAATGGACCACAGTCTATAATTGTAGAACTACAAGGTGCATCCTATGTGGTAAGTGGGGCCATCATAAATTTATCTATATCTATCATAAATTATGTTATGAGCTATGTTACAGTATGCATTTCTGAACATATCATAAATATCATTTGTACTTGTAGAACACAGACCAACTGCATGTTTCATTAAAAAGAGAGCACAAAAAGTGAGCTCCATTTAACTGGATTTGGCATAGCTGATAGTTTTTTTTTGTTTTTTTTTAATGCAGCACTGCCAGTTCTTTTATCTCTGTTCCAAATGATCAGACATGCTGTGACATGTTGTCTACTGCAATATTACATCAACCACCACTAAATACGTCATAAACACGGCATAGTACTGTACATTTTTTTCTTCTTCTAATGCTAAAAAGGTTAATTTTTAGTTTTACAATGTAATGATTTATTTATGGTCAAGACTGTTGTTACTAGCAAATAACATTTAATAATTAATAACAACATATTGTATATATCTAATAATAAGCTGCATAAAATGATTATTATATATAAATTATTAGAAATTATCTGCTATAAAACAGGCCAGAGAGCTCTACAGTGATACTATATATACACAGCATATACTATATATAGTATAGTACATAAAGTTGCAACAAGAGTCGTCAGGCAGAGACTGGAATTAAAATTCAGCACGCTCTGTCTAATCCAGTTATCACCAAGCCAACTAAATACTCCTACTAGGTCAATTCTCTCCATGCAAGAAGTCACTTTCTCATGAAGAAGGCAGTTTGGAAATAAAAATGTTCTAATTATGTGTTTAGGTTTATGCAATGTTTTGGTCTATGCTGAAGCAGATACATGTTGTTCATGTTGTTGACATTTTGGCACAGGGTTCTTTACACCTTCTGCTTTCCATCACAACCTCTGCCTGATTTCCTGCCTGGTGTTGATAGAGAAAGCATGATTTCTGTCGAGGAGCCTCTGTGGCCGCTGAGTCTGACAGGCAGCCTGTGTAGGCGGTATTGACTGGCAGGGGAGAGTTAAGGCCCTGCCGGTGGGAGGTAAATCAGAGACGCTGTTTAGTGCGTCAGGCAGAGATGGTAATCCAGCTTGACATGCGGCCGGCACTGACCTCCAAGAAGCACTTCTTCAGCGAGGGTGGCACTTCCCCGTCCACCGAGCGAAGCATGTTCTCCACCTCCTCTCGCACCACATAGCTACCCGAGTCATTGGCGAACAGACTGAAGATGTCTGTGGACAAAAAACCCAGTGGTCAATCCATGCTCCCACTTTATCTGGGTCTCTCACAAACACACATACACATCAACATGCAAAACAAGATCAGAAAAATGGCAGCTGCCCTTTATGTTGTGTGAACATATCATGACATAACGTTTTTTTTGTTTGTTTCTTTATTATTTTTAGTCATTTTTAAACAATTTTCTAAACCCAACCTAAACCTCATTGTTATTGTCATTAACTACATCAAATAATGTCACAATGCTTTTCCGAGCATATCGTGGAAATTAACAGTACTTAAAGAAGATTGACCAATTGCATGTTTTGTGACAAAGAAACCATATGGATTTAGTGCAGTACTGAATACAAAACACTATAGCACGTCCTAAACTATTACGATCTCTAATCACCCTTCCCCACCACATAACTTTACCATGATAGAACCATGCTGCTGGTCCTAACATGACTGGTTCCCCTGTTTTATTCAACATAGCTGGGACACTGATGTCCTGAAAATACTAAAAACACTTTCTTAGACACTCAGAGACACACACAGACACACACACACACACACTGCTTATCAGAGTCCAGCAGGCAGTATGCCTGACACCCTCAGCTCCATGCACCTCCGCATCAATCACTGTTGTCAAAGTGTGGCACCGCTGCAGGGCCTCACATGCATGGGGATCGTCAAACTGCAAGCTCACAAAGGCTTCCTGGAGCCTCCTTAAAAACTACCTGACTACATACGCTGCCAGGAGCTGCAGATATCTGTCTTTCTCTATAAAGCAGAACAGCTCTTCCAGGCTTATTCTCAAAAGTCAGGAAATGTACAGTAGCTGTGTGAATATGCTGAGACCAGGCTGGAACTGGCTGCTAGGCAGCTATTTTTAAAGGGCATTGCTGTGCGCCCACTGGGAACTGAGCACAGTTGCAGCATAGTGCTCTATGCAAAATAAGCAAAGTACAGATAAGCTTCCGGCTTATCAGAACAACATGCTGTATTTAAACCAAAGAGGGTGGTTTTGCTAAAGAGGATGCATTTAGGTTACTAGTTCCAAAATAAAAGGGGATATAGCAGTTTCTCATATTTACATTTGGCTTTCTCCTCATCTCGTCCTCTCGTCAATAGAACAAGGCCGACTATGAGGTTGTTGAAGTGTAGCCCTTTTGCTGTGCCTCCAAATGAATTGTAGATCACCTACAGGGAATAAAAACATCGTAAATTATAAAGGAATAAAAACATGATGTGTGTATATATAGAACAAAATACCAAAACTTCGACATTTTAATGTAGTATTCTGTATTTCTCATCATTTTGAAAGGATGGGAGCTGGACAGAGAGTATTTCAGCTCAAAACACTATTGAGACCCCTGAATTTCACTCCTCACTTTTGTTTTCAGGTCCCTCTTCATAGTATAAACTCCAGAAACAAACAGTTTGACCAAAAACAAATATTAAAAAAATAATAATAATCTAATTTACATAGTTTTCAACCTCCATAAAACGCAGTCAGTGAGCCAAAACCGGTTTGGTGCCCATCGAGTACCCAGGCACTTATCATCCATCATCAGTAACTGAGCTCACTAATGCTCTTTTGGCTGAAAGCAAATCAACTACTCAAAACCAAATGTGATAACATCTAGCTCAAAGCATTCCCAGAAGAGCAGGGAAAAACCTCCCTATTTATAGTAGAACTGAACAATTAATCAAATTTGCTACATGACAGTAGAACATTTCAACACAAATTCATCTTCCTTCTTTCAGCCAGTGCAAATTCAAAGTGGTGGCACTATAGCACTAAAAACGCAAAAGTCAAACGTAATTTGTCCATTCAATGCTACTGTAGCAGCATGATGGTGCAACATTGCAGCCTCTGTTGGAAGACGACCCGCTCTTCTGTAGATATAAAGGGCTCGTTCCAAGTTAACGAAAACACAACCATTTGTAGTTACAGGTCATTCTACACTAGTGAAAACATGGATTTATATACTATATTCTAGTTCTGCTAATAGAGCCCCCGAAATCTTACGCACTGCTTATTTAAAGCAGAGCTTGGAAATGAGCAGTCTGGCACACTACAGTTAGAGGTGCACCGACCACAGATTTTCTGTTTCAGTACCAATTCCACACCTGAACTTAGTTGACACAGAGGATCGATCAGATATCAGTGATTTTGAACATTATGTGAGTTCTGTATATCTGTATACCTTGCTGTCTAAAATGAGGCTGTAACTAGATCAAAAGCGTGATAAAAACGAAAACAAAAAAGTATCACAAAAACCTTGATATGCTTCTGGATAATGCAACAACAAACTAAACAGTGATTATAATTTCAAACTAAATGTTTCAGTGCAACAAAGCAATAAAATCTACACACCAAGTTTAATGTTAATTACAGTTCAATTTAATAAACCTGTTCATGTAATACATATCAATAAATTAAATCTGAATTGAGCATTGGTAGCACCTTATTATTCTTTTCATATGTAACCAAATTATTCTAATTTAACTTCAAGTTTTAGCCTACATACAACTGATGATGCAGAAGTATGAAGCAGTTTTTTGCTTGCAAATCCCAGATTTGTTTAATAAGGTCAGTACCAGTCCTGATCCGATCAGTGCATCACTAGCTACACTAAGCATTAAACCTTGAGTTAAAACATATACTACTGGTTCTCTAGGCAAAAAAGAGCTTAGTTTGAAGAGAACAACTGGATTTAAACCACAAAACAAATCATTAAGAAACCTCAAATATATATATATATATATATATATATATATATATATATATATATA
>CM067488.1:13716755-13747732 GCA_034552555.1 Semaprochilodus insignis
TATATATATATATATATATATATATATATATATATATATATATATATATATATATATACCACAGATCATTCTGCTTTAGGCGCTTTAGATGTGAAGGTGTCTACAAACCTTTGCACATTTAGTACAGTTTGAAGCCTGAGAGTTATTTTAAAGACAGCTGTACAAATGAATGTATGTATAGTCTAATACCCCACATAAGCAAGACACCTTGAAACTAACATGGTTTCAGACATGCGTGTGTTGATTTCAGCATGCAGTTTGTATGATGTTTATAGATGGCAATAAGCTTACTTCTTATTCACAGTAGACACAGTGCAAAACTAAGAACAGGTTAAGAGGTATAACTGTATAAATCTGATGCTTTGCCAACATTTTTGCTATGCTGGAGTGCACTACAGGAGCCAGTTCCTGTCCCTTTTGCTTGCAACGCTTACACTAATGACCCTGGCTCCAGTTATGGGCACAGGGATTTGGGGAGGTCTGAGCCAACTGCAGTTCCAAGGTGGAACAAGCACTTGTCTGGAATGCCCTATTTTGTGAAAGAGTCAAAGTGAGATCAACCACTGATCCCAGGCAGACTATGAAGGAGACAAATGAACAGCAAATCGAAATCCAAGGTTAAGGGGATTTTGCCATATCTCTACAAAATCCCATTTAAAAAATGCTATACAAAGCACTGTTCACCGAGATATGACTGTGCATTACCTATTCAGAGCAGTCGGCCCAGCTATATTTCAAATCAGGAGGAGCTGGAAGACATATAGATTTTTTTTAGAAGGAGAAGGATGTGTTACTGCACTGACAGTACATCAATCTGCACAAAGGAGTCTTCACACACCCGTCACAGAGGTAACCACGGAAGCAAATTCGTCTTCCTCAATGACAAATGACCTTGAGGAGGTTACGACATGACACATATACAGCAATTATAAACTGAAGTGTCTTGATTTGGTGGAACATGTGCCGCTGGTATGTACCAGCACTTGCTGATAGTACAGCAGGAAATGAGCAAGGTACAGACTCCTTAAACCGCCACAAGAGCAGGAAGGAAGCGAACAGGGTGTGATGGCGTTAATGGCCATGGGAAGCTAGAAATCAGCAGGTGCCGCTAGCCGCCTGGCTAGCTGTCAGTGGGACTAAATGAAGCTGCATCAGCGCCCTCAGGCTCACTTATCACTGTAATGGAATGAGCTGTGGGCTCCTCCAGTCACTGACCACTGATGGACGGAGGGCTATGCGTCACCCTCGGACTACAGGCTAATGATCGACTGCCTTCTGACCTGACCACACAACTACCTCTATTGAGCGAGACAGATAGGGGGCATGTCTGTATGTTTCTTGGCAAATGTTCAGTAAATGTTCACAGAAATGTTTTTATTTGATTTTGTGACAGTATGACATTCATGACTCCTTCAATTTAAAAAGGCGCTCCCCACAAACTCGTCTCAGCATCGGTCAACAATGTCCAGTGACTTTTCACATTATGGTACAGAAGTCAGAGACCATCATTCATTGATTTTATTTCCTGTCAATAGTACAAGTTATTCATTATTCAGCATCAAGGAGTGAGCACAAAATTCATGTATGACTCAAAATAGGCCCCAACAACACAATATGAGATCAAGTTCTCAGTATAGCTATCTTTTGCCTTTATCATACTTCCCCTTAGAAGTAGATTTTCTGCTTTTCAATAAATTGTTAATAAAGATTCAATAAATGTTCTAACAAATGATGTTAAGTTCTTGAGGGTGGCCTGTCTGTTGGTAAGGGCTTCTTGACAGATACACATCCTTTCAGGCCCAGAGTGTTGAACCGTTTTCTCACAGTGAAAGGAAAATGAACAAAAACACTTTCACTTTTTTCCACGTTTGTTTCAGTTCTGAAACTAGAGCTTGATTTTCTTCTCTCTCTGTGTCTCTCTCTGTGTCTCTCTCTGTGTCTCTCTCTCTCTCTCTCTGTGTCTCTCTCTCTCTGTGTCTCTCTCTCTCTCTGTGTCTCTCTCTCTCTCTCTCTCTCTCTCTCTCTCTCTCGATAAATTGGTAACGCTTTACATTAAGTATCGACTAACTAACATAACGCATTAGTTAACATGAAGCAATACATTAACATTACTGATAAAAGTTTAGTTGATGGTAACATCATTATGGTGCTCTATCAGGTCTTTCACAATCCTCAGAAGTCTCATTTTTCTTAAGTGAACTCCATTTTAAGAAACTAAAATTCATTTATTTTCTTTTGACTTTCACCTTACATATCCAAGAGAATCATATCTGTTCTCCACAGAAATGAAAAATGAAGATCTTGGGGAAGGGAAATTAAAAAAAAAAAAAACAAAAAAAACTCAGGTTTAAATTAAGGGTGGTCCCTTGCCTTTCGCACAGCTCTGTGAGAACAGTGGACTAATCAAACGACTAATGTGCTCTGAGAGACCTGAAAAACATATTGTTTTAAACAGCATTCATACAGGGGCATTTTAAATTTCAGGGACATTTTGGCTCCAGGCCTTGTTAATGACACTACTTTAACAGGGCAAGTTTGAATTTGGGCATACAAAGCGCAAAGTGTGGACGTGTTTGAAGAAAGGGTGCGATCAAGAAGTAAGACAATAAGCAAACAATGTCTTACTTACATGCTTACATGGTATCTACTTTTGACCCTGCACTTGTGTTAAATGTGTTAGATGGGCCTGAGAATTTGGAGAATGCACAAAGGCATCTTTGAATCATTGTAGCAGGTTAGGTCTGCATCAGCAGCTCTCCTGTGAACAGAAGCTCTTATCTCTTGATAAAAGCATCACATGCTGCTTAGGGTGAGGAGAACTCACAACAAGGTTGAGAAAGCAGAGCTAAATATATCTCCACTGCTACAAAATGGCATTCTATTTCTAGTGTCGGGCATTTTTAATATTGAATGAGTGGCACTTTCGCTCTGCCAGAGGAATTTCGCTGGACGGCAGCCATCCGTGAAAGGGCAGTATTTATGCCTAAATTAATTAACTGGAGTTGCTGAAAAATCATGAAGAGCCTCCTCAAACCTGACCCAAGCATTTAAAGAATTAGCTCTAGTTTAATCTCTGACTGTCAGTAAGGCTTGTTCCGTGTCAGTGTTCTCCAAAAGGCCCGGATCAAAAGCAACAACACACACACACAAAAAAAAAAAAAAAAAAAAAAAAAAAAAAAAAAATTTGATGACAGGCTTTTAGTTAGTAGTTCCTATGACAACCATTGACTGAGGCAGAGGCGCAAGCCTGCCAGGTACCTGAAGGTACAAAAGCCCAGCTCTCTGTGCCAAACTGAAGGATGCGTTTTTCAAAACTACTCTGACTGCTGAGTAATAAGACTCGTAGGGCAAGGCAGATGCACTGATTTCTGCACACAGGGAAGGCAAATGTAAGCGTTACAATTTACAGAAACCTGCTGCTGGCACCACAAACACCACTTTGTCAAAGTCACTCCTGCAACCTGCATCACTCCAGTTGCATAGCCATAACAGGTCTGTGGTGTTCAGCAAAATCATGTTTGAATGAGGAGAACTATAAAAGGGAACAACATCAAACCCAACAATAGCCGTGTGAAACCCCCCCTCTGCCAACGTTTTGTTTCTGATGAAATAAAAACGGTGACATCAGCACACTACCAAGTCTGACTGTGGCTCCCCCACAACACGGGCAACCATTTGGCAGTCTCACATCTAATAACAAGCTCCTGGGAATGAAAGGATGCCATTTGAAAGTTGAAAGCTGAGCATTAGAGGTACGAAGATCCTTCCCCACAGAAATTGGAGTGTTTGCTACTGTCCTAATGAGAAACATCATTAACTCACAGATGGCTGTATGAGACAACTGGCGGGGGGGGGGGCGGGGGGGTTGATATTAAAGAGCAGAATAAGGATTCAACAGACTAAGATTTTGATCTCAGTTTTCTGTCTGAGGCATGTCTCCATATGCCAACCTAAATGGACTGCTTCCTTTCAACCTCCTGGGCATTTGAACGCCCAGATATGATACATAAACGAATGGGCCCACCATGGGAGCCATGAAGACAAAGCGTACCGAGTGTACACTGCCAAAACCTTCTAGTTAAGAAGGAGTGAAAACACAGCATTAAGAAGGTGTGATTAAGCTGTTGGTCACATCAGCCTTTCTTGCTTAAAACACTAAAACATACTATGAAAGCCAAATATCCCAAAATAAAAAGCTGTATTTTGTGTAGCTTTGTTTAGTGTAGCTGCTATAAGCCACGTCATGGGTAAAATCCTTCACTACAGGGCACAATGACTCAGCCAGGAAATATGCTGTTGACAAAACATCTACACCAAGCCACAAACCAACAAGTGGGAGGATGGCTCTGGGACCGAAAGGAGCAAAAATCACACATGTGAGCTGGTAAAGGGGACAAATCACAGCTGGTGATGCCAGGGGTATGATAGTTAGAGTGCTGATTGTGTGTTGGTGCTTGGCTTACCTCTGCGACCTTGGGAGGAACGCCGTCTCCCAGCACCTCCCTGAAGAAGCACTGCTGCGTCATGTAGGCGGACAAGCCGCTGGTCCTTTTAAAGGCATCTTTCAGCCGTTTGAGTTCCACATCGGTAACTGTTGACGAGAACAGAAGGCAAGTCATTTAACCAGTCGGCGCAGAGAGCCACTGAGGGCTTCAGCCTTCCCATCCGGATAAGACAACATTGATACCACACTGTGTCTGAGTCCGAAAACTCATACTGCTGAAAGGTCAATGCCATCAGCACTGGATTCCAAAGGCCCAGAGAGTTACGATGACAGGGACAGGCTGGAGTCAGCACTTTGTGTTAATTGCCAATGCTTACACATAGACTCACCCACACCCAGCTCTTTAAACTTCACAGGCCTCTGAGTCTGTATTTAACCCAGATGTTTATAGAGGCCATCACAGATTCTTGGTATTTCAAATCTTGTACTGGCTGGTAGGGATGAGAGAACTACATGATAATACACTGTTCTGAGTATACTGTGGTTACTGTCAGCCATTACAACACAATCAAGACAGGCATGTATCATTAAACAAATATAGAAATAAAAAGACTTAAACCGATAATAGAAAGGATGTAAACAACAAGGTACAGTTATGATAATACAACATAGTAACAAGTAGGGTGCCAGCCAACTATGCCACTGTCTCATTTAATGAAAATATTTTGCATAATTTACTGTATTTCTCCAATTCCTTCTAAAACCTTTTTTTATATCGCAAAAGTTTAAGTAAAAAAAGTAATGACTATCCATTCTCTGTTGTTGAGGAAGTTTCGTGACACTTATTTTATGATTACATGCCATGCACTATAGCCTGTATACTGTGATAACTTTAGATTATTTTATGTAAACTGTTTTTGTTTGTCTTTAACTCTCAGTTTTCATCCCACTCTATCCTGGTTTAGGATGCTCTTTTTGGTACATCACTAGCAAACACATATGCATACATACATATACACTCTTCATTAAAAAAATAACTGCACCCAGAAGGAAGTGTCAGATTGCAATGCCGTTGAGAAGGAAGATAAAGGTTACCAGGAACAATAAATGATGATACATTTAGACTGATATGGGCAATATTTATTGAGCTACACATACAGAAGTAGTGTCTCTCAGTATGGTGTCGGGCTGCTATGTTTGCTAACGCAACATGCCAGACGTCTCGGCGTGGAGTTGTAGAGGTTCCTAATGGTGTTCTGTGATAATCCATCCCAGGCAGCTTGAATATTCTAGTTCCTGCAGATTTTGTGGTAGGGTCACAGAAGATGACCCGCTGTCATTCTGAGTCACTCCAAGACAGTCTGGCACGACACCATTACAGTCTTTGGCAATGTTGACATGGTGTTAAGAGTAGTCGTTGTAACGGTCTGCGTGCATGTAGACCTGCATTGTGCAGCCGTCTGCCAATGGTGCTAGCACTAACAAGACAAGTGGAGGGCATTACTGCTCGCTGAATGTCCGGCATTGTGGCTGTTGGGTCACTCCACGCATGTCGGACAATTCAACAGCTCACAGTTCAACATTTTTTTGATGATGAGTGTATGTATTTTACTGTGTTGTTGGTGCATAAACTAAACATCTCATGCATCATTTAAATATTTTCAAGTATCACTACGTTATATGTTCACCATATCACCAACCCTTGCATGCAGCTAAAGTACATTACAAATGTAAGCATCAGCTGAAGCACTGCCATATCTGCACAGGGCCAAAGGAGACCCCCGCTTTCACCGCATGATGCAATAACTTTTCTGTAGCACACATGTACTGTGGGGCATTTGCCATGCCTTCCTGAGAGTGGTGGAAAGAATGGACTTTCCCCTGCAAGAACCATTTTAGCAACAAAGGAGACAGATGGGACTGTACACAGCCCTGCGCAACCACAAAAAAAGGTCACAGTGCTGCAGTCGTGAAATTCTAAAGCAACAGAGGTGCTCAGCACTAACAGGGAAAAAACGGCTCTTTTGAGTACCCGTGATCTAGTACTGTGTGACTAGGGGTGATGTGTTTCCTCACACTCACAGTCCTGGCCAAGCTGTGCATGATGGGCCCCACCATAGAACAGCCCCCAACCTGCTAGTACTTTCCTGCCTTTTGTTGTTACCTTTCTCTATTTCTAGACCCACTGTGACGTTTTCCGGCTAAATGAGCAGCAAAGAGCTGTGTCTGAGGTTAACTGCGCGGGCGGACATTTTCACCCAACCCAGATCACACAAGATTTAAAGCACTGCCATGTCAAGCTGAACAAGGGAATAATATTTAATTATATTCTTATACACAGCATTAGTCAAGTTCAGGAAGCAAGAAGACAAGGTCCCAATACTCCACTGTATTGTCCAAAAAAAAGGCTGAACTGCACTCTGCTCCTTTTCATCTGCAGAAACAATAAATCTACAGTGAGGGCAGTAGTAGCAAGCATCGGTGAACTATTAACACTTTCCTTTTATGCACTGGAATGTCCTCCAAATCGTAAAACACCATTTACTACTTACAAAGGTCTTAATGTACTCAGTGATCAAGGTCAATACTCCTCTCCTACTAAGCAAACAATGCAAACATTAACCACTCTGTAGCAGGAAGGAAGGGATATGTTGTGTTATGACGACACAGGGAACTTACAACAGAGGAGAGAATAAAAGGAAACACTTTTAGAGCCTGTGAGGTTATAAAAAAGGTTCAGGACTAAGAAAAGTTTCAGAGATACACTCAATAAATAGTTGCACCCAGAAGGAAATGTTGGATTACAATCCTATTGGGAAGGAAGATAAAGGTTACCAGGAACAATAACTGATGAAAAATGTAGACTGATCTGGGCAATATTTATTGAGTACATTTTCAGTCAGGGATAGGTCTGGTGATGCGGCTGGCTATGGTATAGTATCTGTGTGTTCAAGGCAAGCTCTTGAGATGGCAGCAGTATGCGGACGAGTCTTGTCTTGTTGTCTGCAATAGGACCATCCCGCTTCCCGGGTGCCCTGCATTGCGACCCCTGGCAAACTCTTCCAAATGCTTGACGTGCTTTCGAACTCTTCTCCAAGGCATACTTCACTTGCAAAGGATGCTACCAACACAACAGCATAAGTTAGAAGGCCCATCTACGCTTACATCACGTGCACAGCCGAGCGTAAAACTTGAATCATTCACATGTCTCACAATGTCAGACCTACCCACCAAGCTTCATTCCTGTCGGCTGCTTCCTTCTGGGTGATGATGAGTGCATTTAAAGCAGGCAACCAGAGTTAGGCAGGATGGTATAAAGATACAAACATCTCTTGTTTCAAAGATCTGAAGTACAGAGCATTACTCTTTGCTGAAGAGGGTGTAGAGCAGTAGTCACACGCATACAATCATAGACACAGATCCTGTGTAGACTATTTCAAGGTCCGGTAGGTCTTCTGAGCGATATTCGTATAACAGCAGCAGATAAGTCAGCAATACATTTCAAAGGTGAAGCCAACTAATTCTTGATGAAGACGTACACATAGTCATTCAGAGTGGTACAATGCGAAATGGCGGTATACTGTGGTGGTGATAGGAACCAGAAGCCTGAAAAGTTTAACGAAATTCCCCTGTAATTCAACAGAAAGCCCTCTCGTTCTTTTGTCTCCTTTGTTAGTGGAGGATAACATCACAAAGGAGTTGCTATTTAACATTTTTAAACACATTATGAGGAACATCGTCTCTGCACGGAAGTCATTAACACAGATATCTTTTCCACACAACTGCTGAAAGTCACACTCAGTGAAGGAACTCTGTCAGTTCCTGAGTCATTAAGGGTCAATTAAACAGTCTGCTTTGGCAATTTCCAGGCTGGAGTGTGAGAAAATGCTGAAGTGCCAAGCAAATCATAAGACCAGTTTCCATGGCAGATTATACTGAGCGATAGCACGAGACCGCTGCTACTTCAGTATGCATAACGGAAAAATAAATAAATAAAATCCTTGCTTGGAAGTCAAATTGAATTACCAGAATAATTCCAGTGGTTGATCACTCCCTGGGTGTACAGCAGAAACTCATCAAACACAAATTAAACCTCAGAGTCCAAAGTCAAAAGGACATCTGAAATAGAGAAAAGAGCTTCAGGCTGAAGCAGCTGCAAGTGCAGTGTTAAAGAATGCTGAATGTGATAAGCTGCAGAGAGAGCTGACATAAAACCTCAGAAGCCTTTACTTCACAGTGTATGAAGAACAAAACACAATGACAACACTGCCAAACACACGCTTGCCCTATTTCTCCTCATTAAAAAAAAAAAATAAAAAATATCACGTTCAAGATTATGATTAAATAGGCTCACATGAAACACTGGTGCAGAGTTCTGTTCGCTAATGTGGTGGAGAAAATCAGGAGGAAATGTAAAAAAGGTTTCCCACTGGGGACTCGCGTGACAGCTCATCACTTTGAAATGACAGCCACAGCAACAGAGCCACATAAACTGACTGTGAGAGTCTTCCCAGCTTCTTTGATTTCCTCTGCTTCCACCCAATTTCAAAGACTCTCTTTTTTGAAAAGGGGGAGGACTGCTAGCTCTATAACACTAAGCCTTATTTCGTGACTTGAGCCTTCAGGATGCATCATATTTTACAGTTACCCTAAATTCAGCACTCTCCTATCCAGAAACGTGACCTACTTTGAGCTCCCGCTATGCTCCTAATATGTAGGTCTGTAGGTACAAGCAACCTTTAATTCAAAGCAGACTCTTCAGGCTCAGGGCTGGTTCAAAGGAGATGAACTGTGAGTTAGCCTACATGAAGGCAAACTGATCTGAGTCTGTATCATCTCAGTCAGATTCTCCAGTGTGTATCCTCTCAGGACATGCTCTCAGAAATACTGTAGCTCACTCTACAACAGAGAGACACAGCATTGTCAGCTGGCTTACCAACAGCAGGGGTGAGGCTCTGCAAGTCAGTGCGGACATCCTATAATTTTCTGGTGCTCTCACGCCAAACAAGCATGGGCATTCATGCAGATGTGCCTATAGTGCTCTAAAAGCTCTGATTATTAATTGCAAGCAAACTTATTTGTTATGCAAACCTCTCTAAGACAGGATGACGAAATCTGAAGACACAGGTGGAATACGGTGAACTGCAATGAATCAAAGGTGTCAATGGAATCCTGAGACTGGGACTGTGTACAAGCACAACACCTCAAGGAAAACGGCCACTGTCTGGTGTCTATTTGTATTATGACGCTATGACATCAACACAACCACTAGGTAACACAATCATGACTGCGCTGTAACTATGAATGTGCCATTGGGCGAAGGTAGTAATTCCAAAATACGTAATAAGCCAAAAGACAGTCCAACTCAAACTCACATTTCAGACACACCTCTGATGTGAAGAAACAGACGGACCAGTGTCCTACACATGGATTAAGGCTAGTCCCAGACTAAATTGTAGCACCAGTGTTAAATTTTCATTGCAAGTCATTTAGTCTAGGGCCAGGCTCAATTTGCATCTGGAGAACTAGCCCTATATGTTATCAAGAATATTAACAGAAAGTCTGTCTTTCTTTCTTTTCCCGGTGTAACAGCCTCTGCACCTATAGGAAGACAATACACTGCATGTTGGAACATTGTTCCACACCTACTGGATGATGCTCTACTGCTCCAGAGAATGCAGTTCTGCTGCTACACAGTCCAATGCCGGAGAGATTTATACCCCTGTAGCTGATGCTCGCTAGACACAGTGACCTATAGGCCCATGTGAAACTGCACTTTGCCATTCTATTGGCAATGATTTTCTATAAGGATTCTACAAGCTGTGAAAACACTAGGCATTGGAATCAACGAAGGCACCAAGATCTGATATTTGACTCAAGTCATGATACGCTATTACTGCTATTTTGCGATATACTAAGTATTATGATGGCATATATAGCAATATACTGTAATTTATTGCCTTTTACAACTGCTAATTATGATCCCAAGGAAATCTTTGCAGCGTTACAGTCACACAGGAATCCACTGCCCTTGACGTCTATGCAGCGCAAGTTAATCCAATACTTTCTGCTAAACTCAAAGCAATGAGTTTAGTTTGTATTTACAATTTATACAGTACTATATCAATACTTGGCATCCATGATTTAATATGATATTGCCAAGCAAAATATTCCGATAATATGCTGTAAGGGTGCCTGGATACTGGAAAAAGCTAACGTTATTATTAATAAAGTAAAACAAATGATATCATGCTAATTGGCAGATACTGGCCTCTATTCACTGGCATCTTTAGTCAAGAAGAAGTGACTGCATAAGCCTATTGTTCCCAAATGCACCAACAACTACTTCAACAGCACTGTCAACCTGGGGAACTGAACGTCAAGGAAGTCAACAAGTGAGGGATTATGTCAAGCGAATGCAGTTTGGAAACAAAGACGGGTGTTCACCAACGCAGTCGTCACTTTGACGATACTGAAAATCCCTCACCCATGGTTGGGGCAAAAGATAAACAAGATGCAAATGAATGCAAACCAACAGCGGCACTTTGCTTATTCATCAAGGTGGGAGCTGATGGGACGCTGTCAGTCTTCTGGATTGCAAACGTCGGGCAGATGAGCACCTCTGTTCACATCAAGCACACTCACCCAAGTGTCCTTCTGACACGAGTGCCCCAGGATCACTGCCTGCACCATCTGTCTGTCAGGTCTTCATTCCTCTCTCCAACACACAGGAGCAATGTTTGCTAGCTGTTTGTTGTACAGGGCTATAACCTGGCTGCACATTTTGTCAGCCGGATCAAAATTCCTACATCCTTCCAATTTTCACAAGCTACTGGGCTACAAGAGTTGGGCTGAACAATAAATCATATTTCTTATTGTTATTGCGATATGAGGTTCCGTGATAAACACATGGTTAGATAGAACATATAAAATGACTTCATGCACACAGTGATAGAGAGACATCGGTATGTTACCGGCATAAACAGTTAGAAGCCCAACGAAGCTCTCTGCTGGGAGGGCCATATCTCCCACATGGGGTACGAGTAACTAACCAAATGACCAAACGAACAATTAGAAAATGCCCATGTGCACAGCTCAAAAACTGCTTTATCCTGAACTGCAACTGCAAAAACAATATCAGATATTAGGATGCTTCTCACACCGAGCATTGTGTGTTAAGTACGCGAGGCAGGGATTTTCATCATCATCAAAGTGACGACTGCTTTGGTGAACACCAGTCTCTGTTTCCAAACTGCATCTGCTTAACATCATCCCTCACTTGTTGACTTCCTTGACGTTCGGTGCACCAGGTTGCTGGTGCTGTTGTAGGTGTTGTTGGTGCATTTGGGAAGAACAGGCCTATACAGTCACTTTTCCTTGACTAAATATGCCAGAGAATGGAAGCCTGTATCTGCCAATTAGAATGATATCATTTGTTTTACGTTATTGATAATAACATTAGCTTTTTCAAAATCATTATGCTGTATTTCCAGAAGTATCCAGACATTCCTACAGCATATTATTGCGTTATTTTGCTTGGCAATATCATATTCATGAATCATGGATATTGATATTGTACTGTATGAATTGCAAATACAAACTAAACTTATTGCCAATTGTTTTGAGTATAGCAGAAAGTATTGGATTAACTTGCGCTGCATGAATGTCAAGGGCAATGGATTCCTATGTGACTGTAACATTACATAATTTTCTTGGGGACATAATTTGCAGTAGAAAAAAAGGTAATAAATTACAATACACCTCTATATATGCCATCAGAATACTGAGTACCTTGGTTTTTCAGTGCACAAAAAAAATCAGTTAAAGATGTTATTTCTTTTTATTTTGCATAAAAGTGAATCTGTAAATTGTATTTTGCTATTTGTTTAAATGAGAGATCAGTTAGATTTATGTTGACACATCTACAAAAAGACTGTACCTGCATCACATCCAGTCACATTATTTTAATAATTTATTGTTCCTCATATCGTCCTCGTGATATTTGGATGGCCGATAAAGCTGTCAGATTTTATGTCCTAGTACTGAGGAACTGCATGAGTATCCAGCTTTATTGGATGCAGAATGGAAGACGGATGAGAATAAACACTTGTGTATGGAAAGTATAATAAAAAGAACGTATTCTTAAAGTTCTGTTTTCAAGAAAAAAAAGAATGTAAAAGAAATCATAGAACTTCTTATTGTGCGGTGAGTATTAAAATGAACAGCACAGGCAGCCACACCTCGTGATACCTTGATGTACAGTATTTTACAGATACCAGCTCCTCCAACATGCCTAATCTGATCTAGAACTCTTGAAGCTGGAATCTTTACACACTTGGGGTGAACAAAATCCACTGTCTCTTTATTCATCCTTTCAGTAATTGATGATTGATTAGGGCCTCTGGGTGGAATTATTCACGAAATCAATTAACATGCTACCACCTCTGCAGTTGTTAACAATCAGTCTAATGAATAAATGGATCTTGTACAAGAGTCTTATACTTTGATCAGTGCTATGCTGACCTATATAGTTAATCTAAGGACACCTTAATAATGTGCTCTTTTCCAACAGGAGGTTAGGCTTAATTCCTGTCTGGGGAAAAAAAAAATATTCAAAATGTCCAAAAGCATCAAAACAGCATGTCTAATTAGTGACTTTAGCTACTTTAAGGTGCACCCATTGCTGACACGGGCATAAACTGCTTGCATTTCTGTGTGTATAATCTCCACAGAAAAGCACTGACCGATAGAACAGGATGGAATGGAGCAGCCACACCATACTCCATGCCAAGTACCGACTAGAGGGATTATGAAGGTCTCCAGCACTGGACTATGAAGTAGCGGAACTGTGTTATCTGGATTGAAGGAGCTCCATCTAATACCTTCGGGAAGAACTGCAATAGGGTGACACGGCAAAAATATAATATCATGACTTCATACAACGTGTGTATCACAATAATTATTTTCTCCTGAGATTTGGTAAAAAAATGCAATGAAGACATGAATACAATGATCTCTATTCAATGTTTCACATCCTTCATTGCACAAAATACAATTAAACAGGATTAACCATCCTCTCTTTGTGATTAAACACACAGTGCTTCAGGTTTTCAAGCAATGCTGCGTTCAGGTGGTCACTGGAAGGTTGTATATACTAGATGGCAAACTGGTACATACAACTTTACTCCATTGGGATGCTTGTTCATAGATACGTCCACCACACATGAAGATAGCATGAAGGTCTGGAGAAAACAATCTGGCGTTTTTGTGTTCAAAAGCACTTAGATCTGATAGAAGTGCAAATTGACAGCTAATGTAGAGTTTTTCCACTTGTGACAAAGTTTAAAGGTCACTTTTTATGTCACAGCTCATAAATTGTGTATCATTTAGAATCCTGAGTTTACCGGTTGTAAATACGACTTCGTAAGACGCTCGAGCGGAATTTACAAGAGGGAAAACTGCCATTTTCCCATTTTCCGACGCCTCTTCAACACAGCATAAACAACCGCATAAAGGCACCGTGTGACGTAAAACATCATGATAATGGTAAAATACTGTCATATCGCCCACCCCCAAGTTGTACTGGCGTTAGAGATCCAGAGCTAATCATCCACCATCAGCAGCTGACCTTGGCTGAATGCAATCAAATCCTCACAGCAATGTTCCAACACCTACTGACTTCTGAAAACAGGCCTGACAGAGGCTGTTGCTGAAGCAAAGGGTGGAGAAACTCCCTAGTAATACACTTGCTTTAACAAGATTAGCAGGTGACTACAAACCTGTGGACATACAAGGACGGTTTCCTGGTCAGAGATTAATCTTAGTCCTGGACAGCATTTCCCTTACAGTCTCCTTTCAGAATGATCAGTAGTGGGCTCAATTCTAGTCCGGGAAACCGACCACAGTATAACAGAGCTATAGCCCTGGGGGTTAAGTTTCACCACTGAGTGTCATGTTTGACAGCAGACAGTTCGACTCGGGTAGTAAACAAACTCGGATTGCTCTGAAACCACAGCACTAACTTAACAAGCAGCTAGCTGTACTGTAGTTCCAAGAAGCGCGTTTTAAGTGATGTCTTACTCGTGCCTTTGTACCATGAAAGATATTTAAAGCAGATGCAGCCCAGAAACGTGACCAGGTGGACGGAGGGAATGTACAGTACAGTCGAGACGAAAAACTCTGCCCTGCCCTGCCCTGCCCTGCCCTGGCTGGCCGGCCGGCTGGCTGGCTGACTGACTGACTGACTGTGTGGGAGCTATGCTAACGCTCCCAGCTCCCAGCCCACATACCACGAACACACAACACGCTGCTGCTTGTAGGGCTGCATGAACCGCTTAACAAGAAGGCATGTCCAAATGAGACAGACCCCACCTTCAAGCCCAACCTCAAACAACGGCAGCTGGCTAACTACGGGTAGCTGCACGGCTAACAAGCCTCGGTAACGGCTCAACATGTCTGGCGAGCGTCGGTTAAATCCGAGCCGTGTTAGCGCCGAGCCTCTCGCGCTACAGCTCCGCTAAAGCTAGCCCGGGAAAGAGCGCCTGCGATTAACTGCAAAGCGATTAACGGTTACCTCTTTTGACGGCCTCGTCGTAAGAAAGGAAGCCTATCCGTGACTCTTTGGCCCCCATGTTGCCCTCATTTCACTGGACTGTGGTATAAATAAAAGCCGTTGAGCGCGGGAGCGGCGCCTGTTGCCGTGGTGCCGGTTCTCTCCGATCAGATCCGCGTCGTTTCGCTCCAAACTCCAGTTTTGGGTTGCAGCGTGTGACGCGCCTCCGCGGCCCGGTCACGTGACCTCGACTCCGGCACGTCACCTGACAAGCCGAGAGGAGAAGCGGCTAGTAGAGGCGGTGTTGTTGTTGTTGTTGTTGCGGTGGTGGTGGTGGTGGTGTCGGCGGCGGAGGAGGAGGAATGAAGCTAGGTGACTTAGAGCGGACTGCACTGTTGTTTTAAACTCCCTGAATGATTAAATGAGTAGGATGTAAACAGTCACCCGGAGCGGTTTGACATGCGGTGCCCACTACGGAGAACGTTCCCCAGTCAGGACGGTTCAAAGTGGTGGTGATAGGAACCAGACGTCTGCTACCTCACAGAAAATTAGTTCCCAGAATGAGACATTGTCTCACAATATTCCTGAGGTGAAGTTTTGACTTAAAACATGTTTCTAAACATGGCAGAGGTACTCACATGGCACAGTAAACTGCCCACCCCCGTCGCCTTTTAAGTTATTAGTCTAGAAATATTAAACATTCTGCTTTATTTAACATATCATGTTGATGTAGTCAAAATATAAACTTAAAGGAATGTTTCACACAAAAAATCATGCACAGTTTTCCCCTTACCCCAAAACTCAGTTGACATGTTCATTGTCCGAAGTTTGATTCTTGTGCGCTTAAGTAAAACTATGTCACACAAAAACAGTGTTCATACTCTTTATTCTACTTTATGTTCACACTGAGATCCAGTTATGCCATTTGTGTGGTTTAAAGTGGTAAAAATGTATTCAGTCATTCATTCAGTCAAGTTCATTTTACCTGACCGTTATATATATATTTCATTTTGCCAAACGGGAGGACAATACGTTTTTCTGTGACATTGGCCCTTTAAGATACGTCCAGGAAAGTCTGTGTAAATGATGTGTAATGAGTGTTGTAATAGAGTCACTCCTTCCCAGAAACTAATTGTAAATGTAACTGATATCTCCTCTTTGTAAGGGGTCTTATTGCGTCTTAAGGGGGCACTGTGTGTGTTTTTGATGTTTCTTTTCGAGATGATAAATGAACTGAAGGTTAGTTACGTAACAGTACTTCCCGCTGTCTAATGTTTAACTGATTTGTTAGACGACAAGGCGGGCTAAACAGCTCTCCTAAATAATTCATGAGAAAATATTCCTTGGTGAAAGTGAACTGAATTATGGTCACTTTTTTATTAATGAGATGATTTTTGAACAGTGTCAGCTGTTTTCTTTCTAGGACTGAAACCTAAATGACCTAAAACCTAAATCACACTTTGAGGCTCCTTAGCTTTATTAAAGGTAGGTGGATTATCTGATCATTGTGTTACCAAACTGGGTTTTATAAATAATAAATACAGACAGAATATAATATAAAATAATGAAATGCTTGTATACTACATTTCATCAAAAGAAAAGAGGATTCCATTGATGTTTCTGTGTGATTTAGGCACTAAGATGTAAACAAGTCATCATTAAAGGTTTGGTGTGAAGTCTTTGACTTCCTTTACAGTAGTGGTGATGGGAACCAGGGGTGTACCCAGTGAAGTGAGTAAAGTACTTCTTAAGTAAGTAAAGGACACAAGTCACACAGTCACTTTGCTTTACAAAGACATTTCACAACATAAAATGTACAACCACAAATATCGCACGCAACAAGAAAATAAAAATAAAAACAAATAGGAAATAATGCTATCTGGAACATAATCCACACGCCTGCTTTAAAAGATCAGTCTTTAGTTGCTTTCCACAGAGTCAGCAGAGCTTAGAAAAGCGGGCAATGTGTTCCGCAGATCTTCGGTTTCAATTTTTTGCTTTTCAGCTGGATCCTATACTCAACAGGAATCCAGTAAAGAGATATTAGCAAAGGGGTTATATGAGACAATCTATTAGACCCAGCAAAGAATCTAGCACCACCATTCTATATGGCCTGGAGACAAACTAAGCGAGGAGAAAAGACAGTTAAAGTAATCAATACAAACTGAGGTAAAAGCATATGTTATAATCTCTAGCTCTGTATTTGAAACTACAGTTCTCAAAAGATCTTTTCAGCTGTTTTACATGTTTTTCTAACAACAGGGACTGGTCAAACACCCAAATTATGCAAGCTTGAATGGACAGCAGATGAAAGAATCCCAAGACTTTGTTTTCAAAGTGAGCTTACACATGTCCTATGAGTGTTCATACATAATGTTGACGATGGTAAAACAGTGGTCTGAAAGAGAATCTAAGAATTTGGGAATTCTTTTTCCTCACCACACCCTGCATGTACCTCTCTGACATGAATGGCTTTTAAAAAAAGGTATGTTTTAGGCCCATGTTTTACCTCTATCTAAACTACCAAACAAGATATCAGGCCCCAGGCAGCGCATTCATAACCAGTTCATGTAAGAACATTCTGTACCAGAGCTTTAAGGTGCATTAAACTCTTCAGATGTCTGATCACCACAACCAAGAACAATTCTGACTCTGTAATAAGGCTTCTCTAGAGCAGGGAATTTAACACCAAACCACTCCGAATAGCTTTGTTTACATCGATTTGGCTAGACAGAAATGTTGAAAAGCCGGTGGAGTTCCCCTTCAGTGGCTACAGCTGATAGCGCTCTTTGGGCGCCCTCTTGTGGTCCGGTTTTGCCATTGCAGAATTCATGCCGGAGGCAGAAAATACAGCTATGCACACGCAGCAGGTGGCAGTAACGAGTTTGTCTGCTAAAACTCTTCCCAACATGCGAAGTATGGACAACGCCAGGCGTCTGCGACAGGAGGATGACCGACAGTCGCTCAGAGTATGAAACAAAATACATCTATTTTTAGTCTTAATAAGTCCTTTACGTTGTGTATCCCAGGACCGGGCAGATCGAGTTATTCCCCGTCTTGTAGACTATTAGCCCACCTACACACCACATATCACACAGCATTAGCCTTAATATGGCCCTTCCCGTCTGTCTGTATGTTCCCAATATAATAGGTGAGTGTTTATTAAGCTGTATGCCTCTGTCTTACCTAGAAGCAGCCCAGTGGTGGCGCTATGACATGTACATATTTTCACCTACAGGTTATATTCGGGCTCTTCTGGTGCTTTTCGCCTGGAGTGTCTACAGTCACCCTGCACTGTTCCTTTCTGTGTATGTTACATCTGCCCTGCTGGATGGTAAATAATTATGTACAGACACAATATAAGCCTATACATATATAGTGTTACTCACACTGAGCGCTTTATTAGGCACACCTGATTGTATCTTCACTCATTCTCCATTTAAAGCCCACATTTCAGGTTTGTTTGTTATTTGCACAAATACAAATATTGTCAGGACAGGTAGTGATGCATGGGTAATCACCCTACAGCAGGACAACATTAATATACACACTAAAATACTAGATACTAGCAGTAATATATTAAATATACACCAAGTATACAGAGACATGAGGGTCATGTGTAGAAACTGTCTAATATGTACAAATATATAAAACAGAGGATAATTCTATATATAGTATAGTGTACTTTTATATTTTTATTATAAAAGTAATATTTTTGTAATAATAATAATAATAATAATACCCTATAGGTGCACTTTGTAGACTGTAGTCATAGAAAGTTTCTCTGCACACTTTGCTACCCTGTTCTTCAGTGGTCAGGACCACCACAGAGCAGGTATTGTTCAGGTGGTAAATCATTCTCTTTCTGAGTGTTGTGCTGGTGTGAGCAGATTGCTGATCCACCTTGTACATGTAAAGTCGGAGACAGCGGCTTGTCAGCAGTTCATCAGCTCATCAGAGTTTGCATTGGTCATCAAATCAGGTTGCGTCCTGTCTTCAGCTGTCCAGTCTAGTGAGCCTGTGTCCACTGCGACCTCAGATTTCTGTTCTCGACTGACCGCTTTCTGTCAGCTCGAACCAGTCTGACCATTCTCCACTGACCTCTCTCATCAACAAGGAGTTTCTGTCTGCAGAATTCCAGAGACTGTTGTGCGTGAAAATGCCAGATCAGCAGTTAAAGAAGTACCCAATCCAGTCCATCCAACACCAGCAATTATGTCTTAGTCAAAATTTGCTCAGTCGGATGGTTGATATGAAGCTGCTGAACCGTATATGCATGATTTTATGCACTACCCTGCTGCCACATGATTAAATGATTGCTAGAATGAGAAGATGTACAGGTGTAAAGTGCTCTGTAAGTAAATTACATTATCGATTAAAATGTCTTTTTGAGATGACCTAACCATCCAACAAGGTACAAGGCAAGTATGTGATGAATGAAGGGGAATGAGTTCTCTAAAATGATGTCCTTCACATGTAAACAAATTCATCCAGAATGATTTAATGGGAAATGCACTGTTCTAGAGAAAACAACCAAGTCAGAATGAGAGATTAAAGCATCTAAATGCTCCCTCTCAAAAAGTGATTATATGAAATGATGTCAGATATGCTGCCTGATGATGTATGTGAAATGATGTCGTCACTGTCTCCAAAATGGCAACTTTACAGGAGAGGGCAAAAACCTCATTTAATTCTAATGTAAGTCAATAGAACCAGATGTCTTTCCAAGCAATTTTGGTCTGTTTCTGTTGGTCCATTCACCATGAAATTCTCACACTGTAAACGGCAGTTGCTGTGTTCAAATGATGCCTAAAAGTAAAACAAAATGGAGATACATGGTTTTCTTTGGACAGTGACGATATGCTGCCGGGTGATGTATATGAAATGATGTCAGATATGCTGCCTGATGATGTATATGAAATGATGTCAGATATGCTGCCTGATGATGTATATGAAATGATGTCAGATATGCTGCCTGATGCCTGAGAGATTGTTTTGTGCTAGTTTTGATTAAAGACTTTTCCACAAAAAACGTTTCATCATGCAAACGTTTTAGATCAAACCTAATAAAACATCAATACAAACATCAAATAATTGATCGACAGTGTCTGTTCTTGATTTGATCTAGATTTGACCTTTTCAAGTTTGAATAGTTTGACTCTTGTGTGTCAGGCCTGGATGGTTGGGCTGCACGGCAACTCAAGCAGACGTCCAGGTTTGGAGCTTGGCTGGACGTGGTCGTGGATAACCTTGGACGGGGCATGCTTTGGAGTATGCTGTATGAAGTAAAGCTGGTTCAGCTGTTATGTTTTCAATAGTTCAATGAATATGTTTCATCTGACATCCTGAAATGTTCTTGTTCACTTGGCGAATGTGAGATCTTGATCTTTTCCAGTGGGGTTGGTTGGTGGCTTCAGTAGAATGGTGCGTATTCGTGTGCAACCACAACACTGGAGGTGCACAGTGGAAGAGCTCTTTCACACAAAGTCCCACGTGGGTGCAGGCCGTGATGGCTAATGGTAAGGGGTTAATAAGAAGTATGTATGTACATGCCTTGCCACAAGTGTGGAAACCTCCAGACTTAATGTACAGTGATGCTTAAAGGTTTGTGAACCCTTTAGAATTAGAATATGACCTAAAACAATCAGATTTTCACAGTCCTATAAGTAAGCAATTAAACAAATGAATATTAGACTTGTTCAATTATTTATTATTTAACAGCTACAGCTCTGGGATTTTGGTGCGTTTCCTAATATGAAGTGTTCACTTCAGGTTCTTCCACAACATTTCCTTTGGATTAAGGTCAGGAATTTGACCTGGTAATTCCAAAACATTAACTTTGTTCTGCTTTAACTGTTCTTTGGAAGCACGACTTGTGTGTTCAGGGTCGTTGTGTTGCTGCATGATCCACGTTCTCTTGAGATTCAGTTCATGGGCAGATTTCCTGACATCATCCTTTAGAATTCCCCAGCATAATTAGACTTGTGTGAAAATCTCATATGCGTTTTTCTTGTGTTAATTCTTACTTGTATTGTCTTCACTATTATTTTAAAATCTGGGAAACAGTGAAAATGAACAAACCCCTTCTATGAATGTTCAAAACTGATACTATAAATATAGTGTAAATATGTTGACTTGATAAGCTGTACTTGATTTAACACAATATATTTAATAAAGGTCAGAGTAAATTCATCCCATCTGTAGGCTTCAGAACCCCACTGGGTGTGTTGACGATAGTGGGTCTGCATGGTTTGCCGGTGTGGCTGTATGGTGTCCAGTGGGGTGTTCTGTCGTGGTTACTGTGCATCCCTCACTGGCTGCAGATCTGCTGCCTCCTGCTGCTGGCTGCAGGCCGACTTCTGTGCTTTGCTGTTGAGGTAAACCCTTACAAATCTTGCATTATTATTATTAATTTCTTATACATTTGATTTGCATGAAGGAAGAGGTGCTTAAAGGTGTATATGGGATGGGGGGCACTACGAGGGTCAATCAGATGGAGGAAGGATGTCTTGCATTTTTCTGCCCACACCTTTCCAATAGGATGTGCGTTTCATATAGTTTTGCACAAAGTTCTGTCCTTTTTTCAGCTGTTATATTATTTTGTGCTTATGCAGATGTGGTGCATATTAGCTCATATCCGGCACTTGACAATGGAAGACGACGAAGAGAAAAGAGACTAAGGACCTTGAGTGTACTTCATACCAAACTGCTGGGCCTGGAAATAGCGGTGAATGGCCATAGAAGTTCATTTGATGCAGATCTTATATCTGAGCAATATTTAAAAATATATCTTGTGATAAGTTGGAACTAGGCTTCTCTGCAATAAACAATTTGTGGTTTTTATTTTATGCAACTAATAAAACAGTTTGCCCATGAAGAAAGAAATTACTTCCTTTATTTACATTTATTCGGCTCAAGCCAACTGATAAACTCGTCCAGCCAATGTTGTACTTCTTGTGATACAGAATGATAAACTGTCATGTAATGACTGTGGAAAATAACTGCGGTCACGTGCCGTCAGATCATTGCAGTTGTTTCAGATAACTGCGGTCAGGCAAAATGCAAACCAAAACTATAAATACAAATGAGGCCACTGTTCTTTTGTGATAATGATAAATATGGTCATATTGCCCAGCCATAACATACAATTACATCTACTATATGTTGCCCCTCTCATTTTTAGGTTATTGTCTTGTTTGCATTTAATATTTGAGATATATTTGCGACATCAACTTGCCACACACATCAGCAAATGAGCGTGAACGTGAGAGGACAAAAATGTGTTTTAATATTGCTCTTTTCAGTGTGTCAGAAAAGGAGATTTAGGTCATTTCTCCCCGATTAGAAGTAGTTACATGTGTTCACAACTTGGCTGTGGATACAAATGAGTTTAATATGATTTGATGGTTACAGATGTACAATGTACAGCAGACCCGACAGAGTCAGAAATAATCGTAGTTACACACATCACACATCAGATGACTTGAACCCAAGGTGAAAACGTCTCTGAGCAGAGGCTCACTGTGGCACGGGTAACGGACACGTTTTTCAGAGACATTTTGTCAGTCTTTCTTTTTTGTTTTGTTTTTTTGAGCAATGAACAAGTGTATTTCTTTCACCTCATCCCAAGACTTGTCTTAAGGGTGTGCTTTGTTCCATGAATGGAGTTAAATAATAATAATAATAATAATAATAATAAAAAAGAATGACAATAAAACAAGTTCAAAACCCTCAAAGTGATTAAATGGAAGAAAGAAAAGTTTCATTTGTATATATATATATACACATTTCTTTTTGACAAAGGAAACAGTCCTTCCTGCTAAAGATGCTTAAGCGCCACCACAATGCAAAAAATAATAAGCTTTAGTAAAAAGAAATAGCACTTTGGCTCAGTGTTGGGGAAGCTACATAAAACATGTTACTATGCTACCAGCTGTGCTCCGGTGGTAGCTGGTGTGTATTACAGGCAGAAAAGTAAATAATGATTAACATGAATTGAGCTTAGAATTGTAAGAAACTTCATTTAAATCAGGCAGAATGTAATACACAGCTTTGACAAAGCTATGAGAGAAGAGTGAACTGAGCTGCTTTAAAACTAAACTGATCTCAAAACAAGACTACAAATGTTGTAGCTTAGACTAGTTATACTAGTAGTATAGTAACGCAGCTTCTCCCCAACACCGCTGAGGCTGTAACCTGTACGCAGCAATGTGCACACCTTGCAAGAACAAATGATGAAAGATTTCATTAACACACCCAATTAGCATAATTCAAAAAGGCCACTCCTTTCATGTAGACGCTCGCAGCAACGCCTTTCTACTTTTCCTTCCAGAATCGTAACGTGCAGAGTGCAGTCTATCGCCAGCACAGTCTGTAACAGACTGTTCCGGAGTCTCAGCAGTACTCCTGACTGAAATTATTTGCTTTTCAAATTTAGACAGGTCCACAAAACTAGTCAGCCTTACGATCATACCATCTTTTACACAATATGTCAACACTTCTCCATCCACCACAATGCTCTACTTGGTCATCAACAGCCATTCATTCAGCGAGGCACAAAGTTCACGTTCCAAATTTCATGTCCAGGGCTATTGGATTCCTGTTAGTGTAACAGTAGATGGTTCTCTTATGAACTCTCTGGGACTACAGCCATTTTCATTTACATCTATGTACATGTAATTACTCAAACATGCAGTAGGATTTTTTTTTTTTACAAAGGTGTCCTCTTTAAAAAGAAATAAAGAAAGAAAGAAAGCAAGGAAGAAAGAAATACCGGAATCGACACAGAAGCACCTTTGTTTTTGGAACTACATTTTAGCCCCACTAAAAATGAGACAAGAGAATCCCTTTGGATGTTTCAAACAGTCCCGAAAATCTCATGTTGCTCTTCACTGTTACGTCACACCACGGAATACCACTTAAGGTTCACAGATGAGCCCTTAACATTCATCAGAAAGCGTTCAGAGCTACATATTCTCAGTTGAGGAGCATCGTTTAGATGAGAAGGTACTGTGACAAGTTTACTCCAATACATCATTCCTTTTTTTTTCTTCTTTTTAAAATGTCGTGTACAGACTAATACAGCAATAAATGTTACAAAGGTGACGGCTGCGAACGCAGTCTTGAAACTTTAAAAAATTACATCAACAGGTTGATACAAGAGGTTCACGTCCATCTTCTGTCACAATTGTCTGATATGACTTTAAAAGTACAATTCAGCCTTGTTACTACAAATTATCAGCGAAATGGAAATACAGTTTCTAAAAATCACAGCTTGTTTTATTTGTTAATTTGTAATATTCCACTTGATTCTTCCTTTTTTGAACTCTTCTTCAGTCCCAATTCCCTTTATGTGGTCTGCATGGAGTGGCTGATAAAGGTTTCAATCTGAGAATACATCCCAGGAGCGAGGCCTACCTCAGTACCCTCACAGGGGTCAGGTGACCATGGAGGTGAGAGCTGGTATGGGTCTAGCTTACTTAGTGTTGTATTTGAATTCGGTGGTGGGAGTGGGTTCCGAAGCAAGCTGCTGCGCAAGGCTGACAAAGTAGAGTGCCACCAGCTGAGCGTCCTTTAAGGCTAAGGCTAGGACTTTAGCTTGAGCTGGGGCCCTGGGGTACCACCAGAGGCAGCACATTCCTAACCACTGTAACCGCTGACCAAGGCAAGGCTCTGCTTCTGCTATTATGTATACACACACATACATTTGTAATTATTTATATACATACAAACACACATACATATATGCTTTTATATGTGTGCACGTATGAACGTATTGACTTCACAATATGATCTCACCACTTAGGACAAAGAAAACATCAGTTCGCTCCTGTAGAACAGAACACATCAAATTGTGTTTTTGAATAAGTCATTTTGAGAATACTGCTCAACTGTAGTAACATGTGTTCTCATGTAAACGTGCTTTATGCAAAGCCTTCCTGCGAGCCTTTTTCAGTTGTGGGTTTCATAATGTGTGGAGAGAGGCCATCAGTAAGTAGTAGCTGAAGGTATCTGACTCAGCAGCCAAGAGTACAGTGGTATGAGAATGCACTCTTCATCCACACTGCACAACAGGGTACTTACAAGCATGTCGGCCGCCATGACAGTGCTCTAAAACACATATGCCACTAACACAATTGGTCCCTCTGTAGTGGCGCCTCCTCACAAAGCCAGGTGCAGCGATCAGCTCTTTTCTATGGATCCCTGACAGCTGGTAGAGGGCCAAAGGTCTTGATCAATGCAAGTCTGTATAGAGCTCTGAAAGGATAATGATGACGACCAATGAGAGCTGGCCACACGGTTGCCATCACTGACAATCATCATTCCTATGGGTCATGGAGCTATTTCACTGAGCCATGGTCAGGGTGTCAAAGCCTGGCCTCTCCAACTGTTCACTCAAACTGATAACAACAGTCTCACCTCCTGTTTTATTAAAAGTTGTTTTGGCTCATCCACTTGCAATGATACACCTAAAGGTTATAGCACAGTTTGCATATAAATTATTGGCATTTGAAATTAGGCTATGTCTGTACTAATAATGAATACAAAAAAGGAGAAGGAACTAAACTCTGCATCTAGAGCAAAAAGGAAATCTGCTGGTCCATTGAATCCACTGATTTCAATATGGTATGAGGGAAAAGAAAAGAGAAATGAGCCAGAAACGATCAAGTAACACAGGGCTCCTCATACTTGCCAAAATAGCAAACACATGTAATCCTCAGTGCAGGCTTCTGCATTGCATGGAGAAGAAAAGCGGCAACCTTCATAAGAACAGAAACACAAGCGCCCATGTAATCGTCCTTCACTTGTCTTATGTGAAAATGGAGTGAAGCAGCTTTCTGTCCACCGGGTGTTTCTGTGGGAGATGCACTCTATCCCAGCCTCACATGTAGAGAATTCTTGATGGTATGGATGTTGTGGAGCAATGCTTCACATACAAACAAAACAAACCAAACAGTCTGCATTTTACATTTTAATCAGCAAAACTATATTAGGTTGTCCTCTGCTTCTGTTATTTTATAACCTATTTTTCAACCTATTTTTCCTGTCTTCTTTAGTCATATAAATAGTCAGATCCTCTGTAGGAATACGAGCCTGGTGCTGACAAAAGGCCCCCCCCCCTTCTCCCTCAGTATAAGTGCTGAGTGTGATGGGAGAGATACCATTTATTTTCTTCAGGATTCATGAGTGTGAAAAGGCCTGAAGGACTTGCTGACATAAGTCACCTCAGGATCTGGTCCCTCTCCCAGTCATGCATGGTTTGATGTGAATAATTCCAAGAGAACGGGTATGAGGTGGTGGATGGACGTGTGCGTGAGTAGAGAGAATGCTGAGTGATGAGCGCACGTCTCAGTCCGTTAGCCCATACAGGAGCGTCCCGCAGTGTGGCTGTGAGAGAGCAGGAAAGACTGCACCACCTCGTCTGTGGCCTGGGGGCTGGTGTTGACGTCCTCTAGCGCGTCCGCCACGGCGAACTGCCTGTCCCTCAAACGATTCCAGTTGGACAGGATGTTGTGGTACTCAAAAACCTTCTCGTAGTTGCCCACCGAGTTGTAAAGCTTGATTAGGCCTCTGTAATCATACTCCAGTCCACTGTAGCCTTCCCCAAACAGCTTTTTACCTAAAGGGAATATACAGGTCACATGGTAAATGGTGGAATGCTATAGTGTGGGAACAGAGGGGTTGTGTATGTTTGTCAGCTTTACTCACCGATGGCGATGGAGCGCAGGTAGAGGCGCTCAGCGTCATCATATTGATTCATGTCATAGTTGTAAAGAGAGGCCAGGTGCCCTACAGACAGAGCTACTTCATAGTCCTCCTGCCCCAGCAGCTGCTCTTTGATCTGGATAGCCTTAATGTGCATTTCCTCAGCCTCCTGCGATACAAGAACACCATGAAGAAGTCAGACTTAATCTACAAATTTACTAGGATGGTTGGAGACAACTAGTAAAATGCTAAACTCAAAGAAATATAAAGTTAAGACAACCGATATAACAATACGTTAGCCACATAGTATAAATTGGTCCATGATTCAATATTCTCACTATATTTTAAGCAAAATGAATATGCCAGTGTGGGCCACTGATCGGATTCATTTCTCTACAAACTTGAAGCTAAAACAATGCATTTGCTTTGATGCCACAATTAACATGATACACATTCTCCACTCTCCATGATGCACATTTTTCCATCACAGTATCAAAATGCATTATTCACAAAAAATAAAATAAATAGTTATGTTCTGAAGATGATGACTTATCTGTATACATTTTGGAATGTTACAATCAATAATAATAACTTACAATAATTCAACAGAATATGTGCTTATAATCTTTGCCAAAATAATCCTCTTCCTTTTTTAAATTTAGTCCTAAAAACTGTAGTCAAACCAAATCATTACTAGATCAAAGATCTACATTCCTGTGACATGGTGTTGTATTACTATTGTTCAATAATAGCGTCTGCTCGACAGCAGAGGACAGCTGAAAATGCATCAACCTAGAGAAACTTGTTACGGTCAGGAGAGTGAATCTCTCCAATTTACACGACCACAATAAAAATCTATTGCAAGTGGATTGATCATTTGCTCAACTGGATTAAAAACAAAACAAAACAAAACAAAACAAAACAAAAAAAAAACACCTTGAACTGTTGGTGGCTGATCTAGAGATTTTTGGAACTCTAACCTTGAATTTGCGCATGGATTGGTAGAGGCGGCCTAGGTTGCCATAGTGTTTTGCTGTCTGGACGTTGAACTCGCCGAAGGCTTTTTTGGCCAGCTGGAGAGAGGAGAGGTGCAGGTCATGGGCCTCCTGCAGGAGGCGCTCTTCTGTTTCTTTATTATGGCAATCAATGGCAATCTCCTCCAGGATCAGGGCTAGGGGAGAGGGGTCAGACACAGTGAAGCAAGTGCAATCTAGGACCAGCTGTAATCATAACAGAGTGAAATAACTGTTCTGTTCTTTCGCTGAACAGAGCCAGTACCCCAGGGAGAACCATGATACCACGAGGACAAGGCTACTTTGAACTGGCAAGGGTTGTCTCCATGTCATCATTAGAGATGCAGCTATGAATAAGGAGAGTTATGAAAGCTGTTTCGAATGCGAATCTCACCTTTCACCCTCTTGGAGGAGGCCAGCAGCAGATGGTCCTCTGGGAGAATGTGAGTTATGATGTCTATGGCACGTTCTGCGTGAAATCTAAAGAAAACAACACAGTCTTGGGTAAGACCGCTGAGCTACATTACTCATGAAATGGGCACATTTTTATCTTGCTGAATAAACATTTCCATGAATAAAATAAATAAATAAAGGCATCCCCTCTGACAGTACACTTTAACTGGGCTAAAGGGCAGGACAGCAGGCAGGAGTCTGTGTAACAGGTTCAGATTCCTGATAATCAAAAACACTTAAAGAGTCGCTGGTTCAAAAAGCCCCAGGGAACTTTCACAAGGGCGATGCTGATGAGCCAAATAGTGTTGTTTCTAGAAGCAGCATGCCATTTTGTGAACAGCAGTGCTTGGCAGTAAATGAATTTAGGAAGACTGAAATTTGTTTTGCGTGCTTTCTATTTTTGTACTGGAACATCCTTGTCATTTTGCCTCTGACCTACAACATATTTATCAGACCCTTTCATAGCAATACAAAAATAAGAAAAACACAAATAACATCTCTTCCCATTTTCAAAAACTTTCTGAATTGGATTTAACCATCAAAGCCTGCTGTCTCTGTATTCAAACAACCGATTAGCAGGTAGCAGGAATAGAGTAGGTTACTCACTGTGCATTCTCGAATTTACCAGAGCTGTACTGGTGCACGTAAGAGGAGTATGCCAAGTCCTCATGCGCCGTGGCCACATGGATATTTTTCCCTCCAAATACAGACTGCCGAATATCAAGGGCCGTCTAACAACAGAATGTATCAATATGATTAAAAACTAAACTAAGCAATTTCCTCAAAGGCATGAACGGGTTCTGAGGGGGGGGGGGGATTATATATATGAAACCCACCTGATATATGGCAACAGACTGACAGATATTATCCACATTTAACAGATAAAATCCATAATCTAGCAGTGTATCCGAGTACTTCGGGTGCCTATGTCCAAAATGTTCCCTGTAAAATACATTCGGTTTGTGTTAGTAATAAAAAGAAACGTCCTGCAATGCACTGATAAAATTCAAGACACAAAAACGTGTTAGCTGTAGCTCACCGTGCAAGAAATACTGCATGTTTTATAAGCTGTTCGGCTTTCCTGAACTCCCGTTTAACAACACATGCCTACAAAAACAATAACAGTGATGTAACAAGAGAATTCCACTGATGTTTCCAAAATTCCCATATAACTGAATCAGTTATACATAAACAGTCATTCAGACCAACTTGATGTTGTCACTGGTCTGGTGTTTACTTTGAATTATGCTTAACTATGTTTTTGTGCCTGTCAAATTATCCATGAAAGCATTCAACCATCATCATTTGTATTTAAAACTCTCAATTCCAGAACGGATCCAGGAGACATGAACAGTTCATGCAAACTTTTAAATAAATAAACATGAATATCCCACAATGTTAGTCATACCTTAGAGGCTTGTCTCAGAACATCAACTACCACTTTCACAGGCAAGCCCACTGTGATCTCCCTCATGGCCTCTATACACCACCGGTATGCCTGAAATGTACACAGTGTAGCTACAGTAAGGTACAACTATTTTCAAACCAAAATACCCATTATGCCTAGGTGTTCAGCTCCTTACCTCGTCATAGTGGCTTTTGGCGAAGAGAAGAGCGCACAGTTCACCATACAGGGCAGCCTTGTTAGCATGGTGGCCATGTTTGGCTAGCTTGTCCATGTATGACTGGGCCAGTTTAAAGGTCTCCTCTCCCAAGTGATATTTGCAGTTGCCATTACGTACATGAAGCAACCTGAGACAATCCAAACAGAAGAATAATCAAGCCTGTAGCTTAGAAAATCAAGCAGGACAGTTATCACTTGTTACATCTTTATGAAATGTGATGTAATCTAACTGAGAGCTCATTTTGCCTCACAAGTTTAATTCAGAGCTGCAGTCACAGAGGAAATTCATAAGTTGGGTCTCCTTGCACAGCAGGAATGACCAAGCTGGATATATTGGAGATAGAAGAATGGAATAACAATGGAAAAAACTATTTGGTGCAGTTAGTACTTCGGCGGTGGTAAACATAAAGCTAGAATTACACCATCTAATCCAGCCTCCCAATTTTCTGTACAAAGCCCTTCTCCTTACGTACAAATGTATAAAGGCCAGTAAGCATTACATGCAATGTAATACATAAACTTTCACGAAATTTCAGTGCTACTGAACATCTGCAATACGAAACCCATTGTATCAAGTTCTTAAATATGTGACCAGCTCTTAAAACAAACATCGACTGCCCTGCCCCCACCATGTTTTACTGTAAAACACATCACAGTTCCAAGAACATTAGAACTCACCGCACACAGCACTCCACAGCACGATACCAGTGCAGAACTTCATCATGTAATGTACACAACTGCAGACACGAGAGAAAGACTTTCTCTGCATCCCCATACCAGCCAGCATCAGACAGAAAACCACCTGACAGGAAGACAGACGCATTACTGTCAGCGTCAGTGTAAAACTTCACACCAGATACTACTCAGATAAAGAGCACAGCTGACCTAGAACAAAGCCAAACTGGATGGCTTTCTCTTTAACATGAGCATCTGACTCTGCGATGTATGAGCATCTACGACTGAAGGAGTTTGCCAAGATTGAAGCCACTTTCACACCATGGTCCATTAAGGCTTGGAAACAGTGATGCAGAAGGTGTCTGAAGGGGGAAAAGCAAAGAGAATATTCAGATGCTAGAATGAACAACAGACAAAAATGACAGAATAAAAAAAAAAAAAAAAAAAAAAATTATATATATATATATATATATATATATATATACACATATATATATATATATATATATA
>CM067488.1:13748080-13753080 GCA_034552555.1 Semaprochilodus insignis
TATACACACATATATATATATATATATATATATATATATATATATATATATATATATATATATATATATTAAAAACAAGAAAAGAAGTCTCCATTATCCAGGAAAAAGGCCTTTTAACATTCAGTCATCATGCTTTTGTTATATTTTTACCTCTCCCCAAAGCTTCTAGATTACACATGAAACTCTATTTTGATACATATTTTCTTTTTAATGCTAGAACCAAACTGCTCCGAGTTCAACATCAAACAATGCCATTGATAACTCTCGTTTCACTGCTTTTTTTGTCACTTGCTTTCGAATGTGGTATAACAAGATAGGACCTGCCGGGTTAACTGATTTACAGTCAAAACTCTTATTACATACTGATTAAGTCATCTTACATATTGGTCATGGGAATTACCACTCCATGGTGATACATGACATATTTCTCAATATTTTATATGAAGTAAACTAAATGTTCAGTTGTAAGTCATAGCTCCATGTGAGATGTCACAAGCATGTTTATTTAAAGCAGACTGTGACTGAAATAAAACACAGTGATAGGATTTCCTTCAACATATAGACACAAAATGACATAAAATAAGTAGTTGTGACTGGGCAACTGGTATCTTACCAGCTTTTCAGAGCCTTCTCCTTCCTATGGTGCTACAGGGACTGCATTTTTAGTGCTGTGGTACAGCACCACACCGTTTCTTATACAAGGCCCACCACCATCACGTCACCATCTTCTCTTATTACCTTCTTGTGTTATTGTTGATTAAAACTTATCAGATAAAATATTACAACGGTGCCAGTGAATAATGACGAGACAAAGCTGACCGTATGGCTGTTTATTAAGAGGAATAACGTTAGCACGGATAAAGTGTTTGTGGAAATAGAAACAGAAAGTGAGAAGCAAAGTTGTTCTGAAAAAACGTGTGCAAACAATATTCTTAATCTCCGGTTTTCTCACTTTAGTTTTGTATTGACTTTGTCGGTAATGTCAGCCGTACCTCACATTTCTAAGATTATTCTGACTTCGCGTTTACGTTTTAGCTGTGCATGTAGTTTCTGGGTACTTTGTGAGGCATAAAAATCTATTGTCAACCTCAATCCAGTAGTTCAGGCTTTTTAACTGCAGATAAGACGCTGTACGACAAAATCACATTCCTAAATGAAGGTAAGTTTTGCTTCTGTAACATGGATTTTCTGAATCATCTGAAATATATATCAATACATCTTAAACCTTGATATACCACCCAGCTCTAAAACAGACAGCAAAATTGCCATGCAAAATACTGCAATACTGTAGTGCGTCACCCCCTCTCCCTCATCAACCTTCCTTCCAACCATAACTTTAATTGAAACATACGAAGAATGTATAATGTTTCGGGTAGACTTCTTACTGCATTGGACTCATTAATTCTTTCTCCGTTTTGTTATCTGATCCAGCATGTTCTGCTGATATCAGTTTGATATCGACCGATACCTATAGGCCAATTCTAGTCTAGAGACACCACACGGAGCTTATACAGACTAAATTCAGTTGATGAAATAAAAGATTTAAGATCCCTCATTACAAGAAGACCTGAAACATAACTGACACCATAGCCAATACTGATGATGAAACAGAATTAAAACAAGTCTTCCAACAATCCTAGTGATCATTGTTCTATAAATACCACAAAAAGCCAAATGTCCAAGCTGACGCATTCACTCTCAGACAGCAGGCACTAAAAACAGATCACTCCTTTGAAACAGTAAAATAGGCCCGTACTTTATACCACGCAGCAGGGACAAACAAGAGTACAGCTGGGTTCTATTGTCAAATACCTTTTGTCAGAGGCTCGGAGGACTTTGGCAAAGACCTCAAGCTCACAGAACTCCCCTCCCAGCTGGCAAAGTCGGCCTTGTTGGTAAAGCTGGAAAACAGGGAGAAATGTGGGATCGCTAACACTTTTTGTCCGTCTGACAGAGAGATAACAAGCCATTTGCTTTGGTAAAGAACAGGCATAAAGAACACAAACAAGCCAAAAATGAAACAGATGAAAAGTAGAGCAAGAGCAGACATCTGTACAACCTCTTGATTTCTGTGTTATCCAACAAGGTCAACACCCCTTTGACAGCATTCTGCTCTAAACCCAGTTGGCAGAACTCATGATAAGAAGAACTTGACTCTTATCTAAAGGGAGCACTATTAGTAGAGTATCTTATATTTGCCTACCAAACCCATTACATACATATTCATTAGGTGCACAGTGAACTATTTACACCCAGTGGTGAGATACACAAACACTGAAACTTGTGAGAATGTAGGTTTGTGGGGAAAGGAAGACATTTAACTGACAATGGGAAACATCGCTTTCCTCTTATAATTACCAGAGAGCTTAACTTACAGCGGTGAACTACATACGCCCATCTTACAGAGTCCTCAACTGAACAGGCTGTAAATTGGCTGCTGGCCTCAATACTAAAGCATGATTCCTGACCGACATTAAACTCTTTCAGCTTTTCACGGTAACACTGTGATGATGAGATCATGAGTTTACTAACTAGCTAAGAAGTTTTTTGTTTTCTAGATGTTTATTTATACCAAACCAAACGTACAAAACATTGCTACCCACACAGGAGCTGGAGCTCTCTCCAGCCCAATCAGCTGGCTTTGCATTCAGTAAGAAAGTGGTTAACTAACGTTAGCGGACATTAGCTAGCTAGCTAAGTCAACTTACCGAGTTATTATTTACTACTGAAAAAGACAAGACAGTTCGTTTTAAAACGTGTAATGCAGTCTATTTTAATATCCGGCCACTACTCCAGACTAAACCCCAGCACTGTTATTTAACCTCACTAAAACGCTGATAATTAAAAGAACATATATTTGCGAGCTGTTCATTACAATTAGCCAGCCTCAGCTAATCTACCTAGCAGAGTTAACGTTAGCCAACTAGCTAGCTAGCTATCTCCGACAAAGGTCTTTGTGTGTTAGTTCGACTCATAAACGCTGCTTGTCACCTTGTAGTAGACGTCAAACTGTATATTTTCTGGTAGAGACCGTATGTCCCGCCGCGACCGGCTGTAGTTGTCCACCACTGCTGATATCGCGGTGTTGTACAGCGTCTCGGGGATCCACTCGAGCTCCACAGCGGCCATGTTGTTTTCCTTCTCCAAATCCAGCTGCCTCCTCCTGCTTACACCTCCTCCGCTACCTGATCGAGGCAAAAATCTTTTCTCCGGCACTCCTCATACACCTCTCCGCTGAAAGCCCGACACCGATCGACTGTCGTTTGGGTTATGAACGCAAACCCGTTATAATCGCATGTTTAAATCTCTCTCCCTCTCTCGCCCCCTCTCTCTCTCTTTCTGCTCGACGCAGTGACGTACAGGGGCAGACGTGAGGGACGGAGCGCGCTAATAGGCGACACCTGCTGGACACACTGGAGAAGCTCATCTCTGCAGCGCTCTGCTGTTAGTTCGGTGCCCCCCAGGTCCGGTCATCGAGTCCACCGCCCTGCCCTGTTCCATACGTTCCTCTACATAATTAATTATCCTGTGCAGGACATAAGGAGCACGGTTAAAGGAGGAATCAACGATGTTCTTGTACATTCTGCATAGTTAAATGGCTGATCTGAGATGTAAACACAGTCATTCAGAACGGTTTGGTGTGAAGTGCTCCGGCCAGGAGAAGCTTAGCGAGTCGGGATTGTTCACGGTGGTGGTGATGGGACTCAGACGTCTGAAGATTTGAATGCCTTTAAAAATTCCTTCGCAGAAAGTTCGTAAATGTAAAAGGTTATGAATACGCCGCCTGAAGTCTGACGCGTTGTTTTATGATAGTGACTAAATATGATTTGTGACTAAATTTGGGCTTAAAATACATTTTTAATCTATTCTTGGCTGAGGGGTGCAGACAGGGCGCTCTGAAAAACAGACCAACAAAGAGAACTTTTTACAGATTTATCACTATTTAACAAACATTCACGTCATGTATAAAGCTCAGAAGGTGTGTGTAGGTTTACTGGTCGGTTTAGGACTGTAAGTAAAATAGCTATATGTGTGTTGTAAACACAGTGACCTCTGGTTTCCATCAACACCACTGTAAAGAAATCAGAGTCTGTAAGTTTCTCTACAAATGAACCTTTCACATCAAAAGACCCTGAATGACTGTTTACATATCAAAGACTGAATTATTCAGACATTTGTGAAAAAAAAAACAAAAACGTGGATTTCCACTTTAAGGCAACAAATGGTACTAGGAAAACTATGTCTAAATCTCAGATGGCTCCACGCTCCCTTTACAGTACAGAATGTATGACGTTTCCAGACCTACATATACCCAGAAGGGACCTGCGGCTGAAATAAAGAGGGGGAAGGGTGAAGAAGCCATTCAAATAAGTGCTCAGCGCACTAGCAGGGGTGGCATCACACCTCCAAAAGTGGTGAAGTAAAATGTATTGGTTCTTATACTACTACTACTACTACTAATAATAATACAAAGTACAGTAGAGGAACAGCAGCTGACTGACTATGAACATTTTTCTTTCACTGCCAAAAGACATCTAGGACACTTACGCAGTTTCTATAAGCAAGGTGGCAAATGCAGAGACCCCCTGAATGTCTCATAACCTAAACTCTGAGCAGGTTCCTGAAAATGTATTATGAGGTTATTCTGTCCTTTGTAGTAAAATGCTAATTCAGGGAAGATGGCTGTTTAGCTGCTTCAACCACAATCAGCAAAGTGGGTCACCCAGTTAATCCCTCATAATCCATATGTAACTATGCCTGGGATACCTCTGAAATTGAAACCTGACATATCAGTAAATCTGAAAACTTGTACGGTTTTCCAAGATACTGGTGGAAAGAGTTGACAATTATGCACTTCTCAAACTGAAGACAAAAGAGGGAACTAGCAAGATCTCAACGATGTGTGGAAGGCAGAATAACCAGAAAAGAGCCTTTCCAGGAGAAGTTTACATCCCACCAACACTGGAGAATCCAGCGTGTAACCCATTGTATCCCATGGG
>CM067488.1:13755580-13791127 GCA_034552555.1 Semaprochilodus insignis
AGGTACTGAGAAACCATGATACACTGGGAAAACATCATCATATTGAATTTCATTCATATCTCCTGACAACAAACTACACAAAACACTATACAACAAACTATATATCCATTAACTACAGGACAGAAGAGACCAAACAGCAAAGAGGTGGTAATGCCATAAGGGGGATAACATAAATAGGTTACTCCTACAGCTGCAGAGCCTATTTGTATACTGTATGTATTATTATAACTGTACACTGACAAACATATGCAGTAATATTATACTGTGAGGACTGTCCAATAAGCATGTCCCTTGGCTATTTTCCGATTGGACAAGCTTGACTTTGGGCTTAAGTTACTACTGGGATAGCACATTCTGCAGTTCCATGATTCTGCCGGCAGGGTTCGCCGTTTCGCCGTGTTTTGTGAGACGCGCGAGGCGGACCGCCAGCCTTTATCACATCCTACATTTCCAGCGCGCGCCGCTGCTTTAACGCTGCGCCCATTGGAGACACACCGCGCGGCTAGCTAACCCTCAGCACAGCCCTGTTCTCCGCACAAACACCCTCCTCGGCTAACGGTGAGTCCAGCGCAGTTTTACACACAGTCTTGGGTTCGCCTCTGTTCACTGGAAAGCGCCCCGTCTTATTATTTGGAAGTTTGCGGGTAACAAAATCCCCGTTTCGGGATGTTTTTGATGGGACCAACAACAGTCCGGCTGCTGCTGCTGCTGCTGCATATTGTTGAGGCAGAGAAAGGGCAGACTGGCAGTTACTCGTGCTAAGCGCTGTTAGCTTGCTAGCTAACTACTGCAGGGAGATGATAAAGAGGTGGGTTTCTGCTTTTCTTCTCAGTAGCTGCATGCTGGGTTTTATAGCGACGTTACATAATGTCGTTTGAGAAAA
The DNA here is from genome assembly GCA_034552555.1 of Semaprochilodus insignis. NCBI lineage: Eukaryota > Metazoa > Chordata > Actinopteri > Characiformes > Prochilodontidae > Semaprochilodus > Semaprochilodus insignis. The sequence goes on from CM067488.1 coordinate 13,756,464, forward strand.
TTCTGGTCATGCCGTTCAGCGGCCACCTTTCGACAGCACCGCTGTGGCTGTGACTCTGGCTTGGGTTAGCTGTGTTATAATGCGGCTCAGCCCTTTTTTGTCAGCCTCGTTCGCGCTTCTGTAGTCTATGGTCAGTTTGTTTAGACATCTCTGAACATTTTAGCTTGTAGTGGAAGGACCAAGAACATTTGGTAGGCCTTTGTTGTGTGTGTTAGTAACTGAACGCAGTGCTGCTCCTTTGTCAGCCCCTGTTTGACCGACTCGGGTTAAACAGTAAATAATGCAGGAACCCCTGTTAGATGGTGATATGACTGTGATCCACCTTCCTATAGATATGTATTAGGAAACGTCATGTTGCTCGGGCCTGTGAAGACTTGAGGCTAATAGCACGAGTCCAACAAGACGAGGCATGCTGTCAATGAGCAAGGTATTGATCCACACGTTGCACTTATGGTAAATGATATGTTCATGTTCTGTGTGGACTTCTCCCTTTTAATGCCCTGAAAGAAACCCAGTCAGTGATGTTCCATACTTTCAGTTTACCTGTCTGAACTGGACCCCTGGGCTTGGCATGTCTAGAATAGCGTTGTGTGTAGGGCTGCACGATATTAGGGGGAAACATGGCATTGCAGTTCTTATTTTTTCTGCAGCGTGAAATAAAAAGTCCTATAGATGACCTGAACATCTCTATTTGGAAAGAATGAATAATTGTAGAATGGTGTAATTTTGTGAAAGGAGCATCTGCATAGAAAATATAAGTAATAATAATAATAATAATAATAACAGTAATAATGAAAACAGCTGAAATGTGGCTGAGTGTGGGGGATCATTTTACACAATTGGTGTCAGGGCACCAAACACAAAAGCAGGCAAGCGCTGTGACTGCTCTTCTCCATGTGTCCAAGACTCCTTAAATCAGAATACTTTATCAGAGGCTTCTCTTGTAGATTAGTCATGGAAAATACAAACCATGTGAGTTTTCTGTTTGTATCAAGCAGCCAAAACATTGCAGCATGACCTGTTTGATTTAATTTAAATGAATTACTTGATATTGCACATCCTGTGAGATGCCAATTGTGTATGTGTACATTGCGATGACGTTGCTTATGCAGCACTCATTTTAAGCTTGAATTGTCTGAAAAGTTATAATGCAGTAATACACACATGCTTTGGTAATGAAAACGTGATACTTCAAACTTCATCTTTGTGTAAGATTAATAGTGACTGGTTCTAACAGATGACTATGAAAGACTAGTGCTGTTTTGACAGTCTGTCTGATAGTGATATTATATCGGGATTGTGAATGTGGGAATTCTGTGATTTGTAATGAACAGTACTTCTCATAAGAACGCTCTCTCTAGTCATTTATAGTTGTGGCAGAATGGCCTCCTGTCTTTTGGGGAGGAATTTGTTAATGGAACTTGTTTGGATGTTAGGGTCTCCTGCTGGTGGGAATCTGGGAAGCCTTAAGCTGGTATTTTGAGGCCTGTGGCATTCATAAGTCCCCTGCTAAGCCTGTATGCTTGAACCCCTGATGTTGTTATTAGCGTGTTATTTTTGTTATTATTAATACAGTATTTTTCCTACAATAAAACGCAGCTCACAGCCTTTAGACCTCCACCATTCCCATTTATACCACATAGTAAAATGGTCATAGAAATATTCTAGAAATGTCTAAATTTGTGCCTATTTCATTTATGATCTCATCTGACTTTGATCTTTGTTCCTCTCAGGCTTCGTTAATTAAGCCCATTTGGACTCTCTGTATGGAAAAATCCCTTACATTTACAGATATCAGGGCCACAGCTGTGGGACGTGCTCTTTCAGGAGACAAACCATGTTCAACTTGATGAAAAAGGACAAAGAGAAGGATGTGGGGAGGAAGGAGAAGAAGGACAAGAAAGATAAGCGAGAAAGGATGTCTGCGGCAGAGCTTCGCAGCCTTGACGAGATGAGCATGAGAAGGGGCTTCTTCAATCTGAACCGCAGCTCCAAGCGGGACTCCAGGAATAAGCTGGAGATTTCCAACCCTATCCCGATCAAAGTAGCTAGCAGCACTGAGCTCAGCCTGACCGATATAGAATCTGATGGCCTTAGTAACCGCAGCAGCATGGTGTTGGACGCAGACCAGCTCAGCGCAGCCAGCTCCAGTGATGACCTGAAGGGGGATTATGGCCAAGATGGCCACCGTGCTTCCGTAAAGGAGCGGGCGGCTCGGTTTGGATCTCTGGCCATGCAGAACTCACAGATGGGCCAGATTATGAAGCGGTTTTCTTTCTCTCAAAGGAGTAAAGAAGAGAGTCCGTCAGAAGGTTCTACACCATCTGGGCAGAATTCAGCTGCCCCCTCCCCTCAGGTGGAGGTCAAACTTCTGGACTTGCAGCAGCAGAAGCAGAGCCTCCAGCAGCAGCAGCAGGTGGCTCCTGCCAAAAAGGTTCACATCCCAGAGGTTGTGGAGAAGACATTCCCAGCAGACTTGCGCCTGCCTGCTGTTGTCCCTCCACCAAAGCCTGAAGTGAGGGAGCTGGAGCTCCAGAGGCGCAATACGGGTGACTTTGGGTTCTCCCTGCGCCGAACGACCATGTTGGATCGTGGCACAGATGGAGGAGTGTACAGACGCGTGGTTCATTTTGCAGAGCCTGGAGCTGGCACCAAGGACCTGGCCCTGGGGCTGGTGCCTGGAGACCGACTGGTGGAGATTAACGGGAGAAACGTGGAAAACAAGAATAGGGATGAGATCGTGGAGATGATCCGACAGTCAGGCGACACCGTGCGACTGAAGGTGCAGCCTATCCTTGAGCTGAGCGAACTGAGCTGCTGCTGGCTGAGGAACACGGAAGGGCTGCGGCGTGAGGCCTTCGATGTAAGTCCTCTCTTTCCTTTTTGTGTTTATACTTGCAACCCAGTGCAGGCACTCCCCCCGGTGCCTGAACGAAAGTTTCTCAGTGGTTTCTCTCTGAAATAAACATCATTTAGATCAGTGGTCTGTAGAGATCAACTGGGTTCTGGAAATCTCCTGTCCTGCAGAGTACTCGGGTAGGGCACATCTGTAATTGTTACTGTAATATTAGCCTATACTGTGATAATAGTGATCCCAAACTGTTCTTGTGTTGTGATGCTTTGGGTTAGTGTTTCTGTGGGGCTCAAGCAGTTTAATAATCCACAAACTGTTGCTTTTATAATTTGGTTTAATATGTAAGGTTTTATCACAATATTATAATAAGTTGCTTGCCGTATAACAGTATGTTACATTATCATCACAAAATTGGCCATTTTGAATAGTGTGCCACAAATACTCAGTGCCTATTGACATCTTCAGAAGTCCTGTAGTGACTGGATGAGGTAAATTTAGTATTAGTGAGAGAGGAAGCATTCATATTAGATATTGAATTCCAGCAAGAGCATTGGTGACCACTGATTTAGATTAACATGTTCCTGTAAACTGAAACTAAGCACTTTTTCAGGTTGGATCATCTGGGTGGACTACAGTACATTGGAGTTTTTTTCCTCACCTCAAATCTCTTTTAAAGGTGGCCCAGCATCGATGGCGCTTAATGTTGAGTTTACACTTTCATTTAACATCTAATGTTTCTTCCCCCCCCCACAGCATTTAAGAAATCTAGCAAGGTTTTTTTATGGTTCAAGTATTCACATGGGTTAATTAAGAAAGCATTGTGTTTAAGGAGGATGTTCACTCCAGTGTCACAACAGCCCAACCCTGCATAAATGAGCTGAAGTGTGTCCTGAGCCAGACTGTTTTGGATAGGGGTGCGGGTGGAGCGGTTGCTTTGAAGATGACGTCAAAAGAACCACATCGCTCTGTGGTGTTATGGTGGACTATCATATGGTATTGCAGGAAGTAATGGAAGCTTATCTTCTACTTTTATGTTAGATAAAAGATAAGCATGGCACATATTATACTGGTATAGATCTTTGCTTTACTATGGACCATTGTTTATTTTATGTGCTGAAGGATTGTGTGTGTGTGCGCGTGTGTGTGTGCGCATGTGTCTGTGTGTGCGTGTGCGTTAGAGTTCTGCTACCTAACCCGAGCACAGTGGGTACCAACTGAACATCAGGTTTTTGTGCTGAGTTTGGGTAAGATTTGTTTTTCCACATACAACATTGGATCCGGGTCGGGCTCAGGTTTGTTTTCTAATGAGTGAGTGTTTTATATAGTATATTTGTTTCATTTGAAGGACTATTTTCTATAACTCTTTTTTTCCATTAGTAATAGTCTATAACTACTTTTGGAATAGCTCTAGAGTTTGAGCAATGTGTACATCAATCACAGTCACATGTGAATGATGAGAGAAATGTGTTGGGTAGGTTAAAAGGTTAAGGTTAATCTCCCCCGAAGTTCACTAAGCTCATTTCTGCAGTTGCAACAGTAGCGAGAGGAACTTTTGTACAGTGGAGCTAACAGTTGATCAGAAGAGGGTGGGTGCTCTTTTGCCAGATACACCTACAACAAAAGTGTACTGATAATGAGGAAAACTGTTAATGTATTGCACGTGTCTAAAATACTTTATCCCAAGAAGACTTTTTCGGTTGGTCAACTCAAACTCTGGTAATTACTGGTAATTGGTTTCAAATTTAGTAATACCAGTCAGTCCTGGTAGAGCCAGGTCTCAAAGTCACGGGTACATGTCAGGTTCAGGCTTCAATTTCAGTTTCACCAGTGTGCATGCATGTGTCTGCTTGCAGAGGATAGTATACTGAAATGGATTTGGAATTCTATCATGTCTTCAAGAGCCAAAAACAGTTATCTGTGAGATGCCAGCGACAGCGTTTGGTTCTCTAAATCAATATTTTCCTAAACCCGTACATTCAGAGGATTTTAGGAACTCTTTATTGAAATAAAAGCCTTTGATGTAAAATTGCATGTATATTGTATGTACTTCTCAATCCCCAGTCCACACAGTCAGTGTACTGAAATAAAGCTGCATGAGCAGCCTAATTTGAACTCGCTGTTTCTGTGATGTCACGAAAACCAATACATAAGTCCACACAGTCAGCCAGCAGGAGTTTAGATCTGCGTATCATCACTGAAACTGTAAGAGTATTTCAGGCTGCTTATGGTATGAGGCTGCCTATCAGAACAGAAGTAGTTTACATATATCAGTTTAAAAGGCACAGTAGCAGAAACAGCCTGTTTAGGAGCACAGTAACAAAACAGCCGTTGCTTAGGAGTGTACTAAGCAACGGCAAGCAGTATCTTCAGAGCTTTATTCTTCTGTGCTAATTGCCTTTTTGTTTGTGTAACACGTTTGAGTAATTACATTCACAAGATCTCTGTCTCCATGTTCTGTCCTGTTATATGCACTAAAATAGCAGAAGGTAATTCAGTTACACTTGAGATGCCACTTTTAAATCTGAACTCCAGAGCTGGTCTTGTGACCTGGTGAAAGAAGAGCAGTAGTGATGGAATGGTGCTTTGTTGAGTGTGGACTCACGATAGCAGCAAAAGCACGTATTTGAGTTGTGTGCGTGTTGAGTTTGACCTGAAGGGACCTTGAGGTGGATTCTGCTTAATTCTGTTCAGGTTTGATATGAAATACTTTGTTCTAGAGAAACTAACAGTCAGATTAGTTCTGGTTAGGGATGCACCAAAATGAATGAATACTGAACATATTTTTTCAGTGTTTCATTCACTTTTTCACCATTGCATAAATTAAATAGACTAAATCCCAGATAACAAGTGGATGTGGGCCACATCTGGCAAAGATATGGCACTGCTGGCTCACTGTTGGCACTGCCAATCTGCTGTGAGCCAAATGTGACCCACATATTTACAACATGCATTTTGCCCACCTGTTCCACAACAGATCTGGTCCACTTCTGGCACAGACACAGTAGAGTGGGCTACTTTTGGATGAGGCGTGACCCTAATGTGGTGCATATGTGGCACACATCTTTCTACCGTGCATGGTCCACCCAAGTTCCGTCAACCCATTTGGCATGTGGGCCAGATTTGGGACAGAACAATTTTGCTCTCTGGGATGTATTTTTGTCTTGGTTTTCAAAGAAAGAACTACTGCAGTTTAAACATATATATGTCTGAAGGGTTTGATGCCTCTAAACTCTCCCTTATTACGTGAAATGGTTATGAATGCACTACTTGAAGCCTGAGCTATTGTTTTATTGTAGCTTTACTATTAGGTTTTGGCTTAAAATGTACTTTTATATCCTCTGAGATTGAGGTCTGCTCAGGATTGATTCCTTAATCCTGGCCCCAACAAAAATCAGCAACATTTGTCCTCTCCTGTACATGTTTCTTCAAAAGTTATTGTAGTGGGAATGCAGACCTCAGAAGAGGTCTGTTGAAAGTGCTCTGGTCATAGGTAATACTGTTTTACAGCACATTAAAAAACTTCTCCTTTAAGCACAAGTAGCAGCTAGCCCTATACCAGGAGCCTGTACACCGGACCTTAAAGGGAACCTGTAGCTGTTGGCTAACTGTCGTTTAGGATGGCTATCGGTTGTTGTTATTAGTTACTGTAAGTACTTCTGTCCAATAACAGGTTGGTTTCTTTTTGTATTATTGTTTTGCTATCCAGTGTGGACCAGAGGAGGATGGGTTCCCCGTTTGAGTCTCCTCTCAGGTTTTCTTTCTCTTGCCTTTGGGGAGTTTTTCCTTGTCACTGTTGCCATTGGCTTGCTTACTGGGGCTTCAACCCAGATTTTCTGTGAGGCTGCTTGGTGACAAAAAGCAATGTTCAGTAAAAAGCAATTTCTGAATAAATGTTGAATTGACTGAAATTATGCAGGAATGTCACTTTAATGTGTTCTCTCTCTGTCTCTCTGTGTCTCTCTCTCTCTCTCTCTCTCTCTCTCTCTCTCTTTCTGTAAATGATAAACCAGGCATACTTGAGCCAGCTGCACTTCTGCAGGTTGAGTGTATCCTCAGGCCTCTGACAGCTCAGACAGAGAGACGTCACTCCCTCTCATAGGAACCTCGTAAATAAGCTGTATGTCCTAGTTTGAAGAACATAACCTCTGCTCCGTGTCCATGATTAAGATGAACTTGAGCACCAGTGTCAGGCTAATAGCAGTGTAACACTGTAATAAGGAACATAATGTAACCCAAAGTCTGAAGGCTGTCACAAGGCGGTTGTAAGACATGGCCCAGCCTGCTGCCTGACTCTGACTGAACTGAATGAAGAGGGTGAGCGGGTAATGTATTTGCTGCTGAGTGACAAAGTGTTCTGAGTGGTTGGGGCTTCTCAGTACCACATAATGAGGTCTGAATAATCCAGGGCTTTGCTTTTCCGTTGCTTGTCTTATTCAAGCTCTGGCTTGAAAAACCGTCTGCTTTCACAGGAATTCTCGATTGCAAAGCGATTGCAGGCCTGGGAAGCTCTGACATGTGAACATGGCATTCACATGATCCCATATTTGCAAAAGCGGAACCTCTGAAGGGTTGAGACAGAAACCATGTGGAGAATGTGACTTTAAAACACTGGGGACGAATCGTATCGCAGAATGTGCTTTTCTTGCAAATTGGTGAAAGGCAAGCGCCAGCAGCCCCTCTCATACCAGAGCAGCTCTATTGTTCTATTTTTGGTTTTACCAACAAACAAAGAGGGACTTGCTTGGCTGCACAGCTTTAGGCCGACCTCCCTTTTTGCTTATCTTGGCATGTTGCTTTGCTTTGGAGTGGTGGGGGTGTTAAGAACTCCCTTGCCCTGTAACACCATCAGTGTGAGGAAAAAAACATCAGATCTGTCTAATCTGATGGGGCTTATTCATCGATCAGTCCTCAGTGTCAGTGTCTTGCTGAAAACACACATCACTCCCTTTCATGTAGATGTTTCTAGTGTAGCTTCGCATAGTTTTTCTGTCTGTACTCCAGTTCACTTCTCCTCCCGGGATAAAGCTATTCTATTCCATAGTGCCCTATTCTATTCTACTGGGTTGTCCCACACTGCCCTGTTTTACCCTTTGCCACCTCGATTGTTCTTCCAATTCTTCCTGTTTTCTGTGGATGTTTCAAATTCCATGAATAGACCAGAATAGAATTCATTTTATTTGACTGGAATTTCGGTCATGATATATCGGCAGGAAGCACCCTTGAAAGAGTGGTTCGTCTGGGATCCTAGTAGTAAAAGCAATGTGTATAGAATCTACAAATGACTCTTTGTAGACATGCACAATGTGTTAGAATCATGTGGGCTTTTACAAATAATTGCTTTAAAACATGATGGGCACTGGGCACATGTTTAGATTTGACCCAACTGCTGTTTGATGATCTATTGCATACTCACTCACTTACTCATCTTCTAAACCGCTTTATCCTTCTGGGTCGCAGGGGGTGCTGGAGCCTATCCCAGCATTCAGTGGGCGGAAGCCACTGAAATGTCATTTTCTGTATTTTATAAATAATGTATCAGCTTTGTCAGATCTGTATATGAAGGAAGATGGAAAATCTGCTGTATATGGTTCCATAAAGGTTTTTATGACTTAGAACAACAGAAAAAGGCACTAGGTACTATAAGGAAAGTCAGTGGCATACTGTGGAGATCTGTGCAGCCTCTGGAGTTTGGGACGGGGCTAAAAAGTCCTCACCCAGGTGTGGGTTTGCTGGAATATACTCAGTAAGTCACAGTGAGTAAGAATACATTTCGGGTGCAGCACACAAACAGGAACTGGAGCCGGGCCTTTGTTCGGGCTTGTGTGTGATGCTGGGTGAGCATGAGCCTGTTGGAAGCCTGTGTTTTCCGACATGATGCTGGCTGCGAAGGTCTGAATTGTGAGCCTCGCTAAAGCAGCAGGAGACATCCTCAGCTTCTTTTGTCCTTAAAGACAAACGGCAGCCGGCTGGCCATCATTTAAGAGGAGGAGGAGCTGTATGCGGTCAACTCATAATGGCCAAACAATAGGCAAACTGGAGTGACTGGCTTTAAAGACAGGTCTGAAATGGGGCCTGCTGCTCAACCTCTCTAACTACCCCTGGTGCTTTTTAACTTGGTGATTTAAAGCAGACTCATTGGTGGTATCCAGAGTTGCTAGTTTATGTAAGTCAAATAATATCTGGCGCTCCATTTCCATTGATGAATGAATGTTGGAGCAAGGGATGGGGCATGGCTGATAGGTAGTACAGTAACAGATGATCTACAATCACAAATTTTATTTCTGTGTGGTTCATGTTCAGAATTATACTGAAGTCAGATACCATTTAATTCCTAGTCAAAAATGGGTTTTGTTATTCATTTAAGTTATTAAGTTCACCTACTCTACTTCCATAAGAACAGCGAGTGGGTCTGAAAGAATGTGTAGCTGGCAAGAAGCTGAGAAAAGAAAATAGACAAAAAGAACAATGGTCTGATCACCCCTGAGTCCAGACCTAACCACAGCTGAATGTGTTTGGGAATGTGTTTCTCTGGTCACAAAAAGCAGGAAATTCAACCAGCTTGTATGACTAAAGTTTGGAGGTGTGAAAACAAATATCCCTGCAGATTTCAGTCTCCCGAAAAAACGACATCTGTAATTAAAGGGTGGACACTTTAAATACAGAACAATCCCTGTACAAGGTTTAGTAGGTGTGTCTGGTACCTGTATCTGGTACTTATATCTTTATAGGGATTTGTAACTGGTCACTCTGTGTATTTACTGTAGTGTTTGCCTGTAAGAAGTTGTTGTGTGAGGCAGAGCCTGAGAAGAATGACAAGAGGTTGTGTTGGCTCATGCCCTCCATATCCGTGCTTCATCATTACTCACATTTCCTAGAAACTATAAGGAAGTGCCTGTTGGACTGACTCTCGATTGGAGAATTTGAAAATGTGTGGGGGGCTTAGATTTGGGGGTATGGGTGCACTATATTTGGATCCTGAGAGCATTTTGAATGTCTAAGAATGATTGTTCTTGGCAGGAAACAGTATTTAGGGATCCCTCCTCTGTAGCTAAGGAATGCCTCTGAGGCGGAGGGGGTGAGGAACAGGCCATAGGCCCCTTCTCCCTCTTTTCTCATAAAGGTTCAGCTCAGAGAGATCAGCCCAAAAGCACAGGAAGTCCACCATTCTTCCAGCCTCTGACTAATGTGTCCGGGATGTCCTGTGATGAACTTCAGGAAGCCTAGAGTAAAGACAATGTGGCTCTTACTGAAAGCAACAGGTAAATAAAGTCTATTTTCAGTTCACAGACTGTTCTTAGTCTGGCCAAACAGAGACTAAGGTGAAGTGCATGGCTTTGTGTCTTCTCTATTTGCTAATGATGCTGTCAGGTACAGTTACTACTGCAGGTTACTACAGGCTGCCCTGAGTCACTTCTGACAACATTCTGGCATCATCAAACCACAGACCCTCCCTAGGCTTGAATGTGGTGCTCAGTAGTTACAACTTTAAAGACAAAAGTGCTGAAAGAAGGTCCTTAGCGATGCTGTAGAAGAACCACTTTTCCTAAACCATTTTATTCAAGAACCATTTTTGGGAATGTGCACATGTGAAGAACCATCTTATAATGCACATAATCTCCATGTATTGTAAAGATTTGATACAGTTTAAAGATTTGTTCTAACTCGTCATCCAATCCAAGAACCATTTAGGAACTATTATGTTTAAGAGCGGCCACTGATGTCTGCTTTTAGCCTTTGGCAAGAGAAGCAGAACTGGATCATTCTGTTTATTACTCCTACTGACAAGCCGCAGATTAAGATTAAATGATGTTAAATAATGAACTGAAGTCTATTCCGTCTAATTAAATGATCACTGCAGTAAGGAATGCTTAACTAAAACTATTCCTTGTTTTGTGATTGTTCCGTTGGGATAAGCTTCATATCAGTATTTAGTAGAGGGCTGTGGGTGTTTCCTAGTGTGTCTTGGATGTGCTGGCGTCGTGATGCAGAGTGGCTTGTTAGGCTTGTCTGACTCCCTGCAATCTTATTCACTGTGACGCTGTCTCCAAAGGAGTTGCCCACAGCTGTGTGCCAGATGCCATTATCCTCACAGGCACACACACACACACACACACACACACACACACACACACACTCACACTCCTGACGAAGCAGACACACACCGGCGTTTAGCTCTTATGGGTGAGCGTGCTGTTTTGTAGGCGCGGTGAAACCGTGACTGCTCTAGCCCCTAAGAAATTGTGGCTATGTTAGCAATCTTGCAACTTCAATCACATGTATTAGACATACCACAGTTTCCTAACTGTGCATTTTGAAGAACTCTCCGCTTTCACTGATTTGCTGTAATCAGAATTTGTAAGCAGACCTCTGTAATATTTAGTAATATAGTTACCATTATGAATTTGGGCAAGGTGCAAGCAAGGCAAGTGATCTTAATCAAATACATTTTTTGTCAAATTCAAGCTCCGCTAGCTGTGGTCTGCAGGGTGCATGCTGGCAGTATATCCATCTGTTGTTTGTACACGACCACAACTCTGTAAGTAGGAAAGAAACAAAGTGGCTCGGATCAAGCCACGCAGTACTATTCCAGCCATTCAGCAACAGGGGCATTCATGCTCATGCACAGAACAATGGAAAGGGCAGGGGCTATGTGTGGAACTTCCATTGTCAACTGTGAGAGATGGCTGAGAAGCAGCCAGAGAGATGAGGATCTGAAGAGCAAAGATTGAGAAAGAAGTTTTCAGACCAGGGAAAGGGTGAAGAGTCATGCTACATCAGTGGGGCATTTCAAAGGCTGAAGTGGCTTTCTCTTGCTCCAGCTCCAGCTAAGACATAACATAAACATAAGTTTAGTATATGTTCATAATGCAAACATGCATATTGTCTGATACTGTGTGCCTTGATGTGTTTGAATGATATTGAATTTTAGCAGTCCTTCTCAGTACTATGTCATGATTACATTTAAATGTACGTTCATGCAATTAGTGACCTGGTTTATTTCGCTGTGATTTTTTTTTTACATTTGATTGTGATATCTGCATGTTTTTTTTACTTTCCTTTTTTGTCAAAAAATGTGCAAAAAGTTTTTGCACTACAGTAACTTTTCATGAAAATCAACTCCAATTAAAATCTAATCTTAAATCTGTAATCTAATCTTCTGTTGTAACACAAATATGGTGTTGGAAGTTAGTCCACTATAATCTCCAGTCTCAGTATAATGTCTTATTTCAGTGAACTCAGTATGGGAAAATAATGAAACGCAATATACACTGTAGCCACTTCATTAATTAGACATACCTTGTTTCTACACTCGTTGTCCATGTTCTTAGCTCCATTTACCATATGGGTGCACTTTGGGTACAATCTGTGTTTTTTATCTACTTCTGTGCATATTTTGTTAGCCCCCTTTCACCCTGTTCTTCAATGGTCAGAACCCCCATAGAGCAGGTATTATTTTATGGGGGAGTATTATGTGGGTGGTGGACCATTCTCAGCCCTGCAGGGACACTGATGTGGTGGTGGTGGTGGTGGTGGTGGTGTGTCAGTGTGTGTTGCGCTGGTTTGAGTGGATCAGACACAGCAGTGCTGCCGGAGTTTTAAACACTGTGTCCACTCACTGTCCATTCTAGACACTTAGACACTGCAAGAGACACTTAGACACCTTGTTGATCCACCTTGTAGATACAAAGTCAGAGACAATAGCTCATCTGCTGCCACAATTTGTGTTGGTAGTCCTCTATCAGTGGTCACAGGACACTGCCCACAGGACATGGTTGGCTGGATAGTTTTGGTTGGTGGATTATTTTCAGTCCAGCAGTGACACAGAGGTGTTTTAAAACCTCTGCAGGAAGCTGATCCATTCACACCAGAACATCATGCACTAACACACCACCACGTCAGTGTCTCTGCATCCACCACCCAAATAATACCTGCTCTGTGGTGGTCCTGGGGGGTCCTGACCATTCAAGTGAAAAAGGGCTAACAAAATATGGAGAGAAGCATATCTTCGCTGTCCAAAGAAAAACATGTATCTCCATTTTTGTTGATTTTTACTTTTATGCCACATTTGATCACATGAGCTGCTATTTACACTGTGTGGAAATTTCATGAAGAATGGACCAACAGAAATGGCCCAAAACTGCTTGGAAAGACGTCTGGTTCCATTGACTTCCATTCAAATTAAATGAGGTTTTTGGCCTCTCCTGTAAAGTTGCCATTTTGGAGATACCTGTTTTTCTTTGGACAGCGACGATATGGACTTCAGACTGTAATAGTACAATTGTGGAACTACGAAGTGCTCCTATATGGTAAGTGGAGCTAATGAAATGGGCAATGAGTGTAAATTCAAGGTGTACCTAATGTAATGGCTGGTGAGTGTATATGCCATGTGACCTAGGAGGGTCAACGATTTGATTAGCTTTCACAAACCCACAGGGGATGTCAATTCAATAATGCACTTCAGCACTGACCACGTGCCACAGTTGAGGGCACTAACCACTGCCGCACTGGCTCCATCTCTGCCGCAGCACTCATCCACAGCAGTTCTGGCATGACTGCTGCGTGGCTCTGAGCTTTTCTGGCTCTGTCACTGGGAAAGCTAAAGAAAGTTAAAAAGACAGCACTGTGGTGGCATTTTCCACCGCACCCACTGCTTGAGCTGCTTCGTCCTCTTTCAGAGGTTCAGCTCACCGAGGGCCTTTTGGCAAGGCTCCACTTTGCATTTATAGAAAAGCTGTGGGCTGTTAAGCTGGTGCTGGGTTTATGGTGGTAGCACACAGTTACTGGCCTGTGGAGACACCATTAGAACGCCTGTAATTCAGGCCTATCGGATTATGAAGAAACGCATAAGTTCAAAGAGACTTTCTCATTTGACATTTTCATGATGCTAATAAAACAGACGTTCATTTTAAGGCGTAGTGATACAAACTGGTCGCAAAGTGCCCTCCTCCTGGTTGCCATTTTAGCCTGATGTTTACTTGAATGCTTCTTTTTAGTGGCTGCCATCTGTGACACATTATGAAGGCCAATTTTCCTTCTTCTTCACTGGGTAACATCCAGTTTAACTCTGGATGTCATTCACAAAGCAGTCTCTCCTCTAGCCCTTCATCTTCTCCATCTCTGAATCTCTCGCCGTTTTCCTTCCTTTCTGTCTGTGGCTGTGGGTTCTGCTATTTGCTATTGCCTTGGCATCACTTCTAAACAGTCTGGGAGCAGTTTTGCCAAACTGGGTTTTTCCTATGTGTGTATATGTAAAACAACTACCGCAGAAATGTCCAAACTTGGCATCCAGCTGACCATGCTGGCAACCGGCTAGTTCTAATTACTCTCTGGATTGATGGGCTTTAGGACCTGTAGGTTAAATAGATAACAGAAAACGAGTTCCTGACTTTTGATCCATGTGATACAGTTGTGTCCCTTAAACAAATAAACTGTGACAGAATCAATTGTCGTCATTGTCCCGAGTTCTGATAGTGCCGTCCGTCATGTGGTGTGAATTTGCAGCGGTATGAATGCGTGTGCATAAACACATGAACGTCACAGCATGGACCCCCTCCTTACTGCACACAGGCACTGCTGTTGTTACTTTTGGCCCGGGGAATGTTGTTTTACTCCCCAAGACCGTGAGCTCTGTTCAGGAAGCAATTCTGATTTGATTGGCTCTCATTTTATCAAAACCTTCTCAACATGTCTGATCTTTGAACTTAAACATACTTCCCCTCTCCCTTCTTTTTTTGTAACCCAGTGTCAAAATCTCACAAAAATAACTCTGATATGGAACTGTGGGTGACGGTGGGGTGTTTTTCACTGCCTCTTGGAGGAAGTACTGTAGAAATGACCTGATGATTATGTTAATCAATACGTCCTTTTTTCCTGCAGAGGTAGAACATGCCATATTTCCTGCTTTTTGCTTCTGCCCATGTTCTGTTCAGACAGAGCTGTGCAGGGCAGCAGGACGTTCCTGGTTTTCTCCGACATGGAATCTACACAGGCTTATTAAGCACTTCCTATTTTCTTCTCCTTCTTTTGTCCCTGGCTAGATACAGTACACGAGTAACAGCATTACTGAGAATTAGTTGTGGACGTGCCCCTTCCATATTAAAACTAGTCCTGAAGCTGATTTATGTGACTGTAAGTGGCCTCACACCTCCATGTCCAGCTGGGTCTAATGGGCTCTGTATTGTAGAGCTGACCTTTAGGGAATAATGCTGCGTGTTACAGTGCCGGGTGTGCCAGCGTTGAGTGTGATATGGAGGAAGTAATTGAGCGTGCTCCGGAAGCCCTGCCTGGCAATCAGATTGGCATATGTGGTAATTGGTGTGTGTTGTACTTACCTTAGGGGCTCAGCTGATTTACACTGGCGTTTTGCCTCTCTCAGTAGATTTCTGATAGCATAGCCTTCGCAGACATAGCTGTTGTCCTGCATGTGGTCAGCTGTTGTTGGAAAGTGCACTGCTTGCAGGGTTAGACAGAAGTTAAGCTTTTACTGATCACCTGGGCCATCAAGCTGATCTAAAATGTAAAAATTTGTGGCCAGAATTATAGAAACACGTGTGATGGATTTATGATTAAACAAGTGTTTAATTACACCCAAATCAGTGTTGTATTTTTCTTTATACCAGTGAATCCAACCCCATCCATATGTTTTTTTACTGGACAGTCCAGTCAGCGAGATCCGTAGAGCATTCTTGACGTCAGTGGTTGGAACCTTGTTTGAGTGTGTGGTCAATGTCTGCATGTGGCGTAATCTGCCTCCAGTGCTGGCCTCAGTAACTGGTGGGGAAATGTTTCCTCCCCTAAGTTCCATTCTGGTATTTGTGGAATTTGCTTTGGAACAAACATGACACTTCCTGACCGGGTCTCTGGAGAAAGCAGCATGGAGGCCGCTAGACAGGAAGGTCCAGAAGAACACAACAGTTTTCATTTTTCATTACACTCCAGCTCACAGTGTCTGTGTTTATACAGGCTTTTTACTGAAATAGATGTACTGTACTAGACGGCCTGTAGATTCGTGAATTCTCCTCGTCAGCTTGTTTGCTTTAGCCTATTAATGCTTTGAGGAGTGTAGTGATGGCTAAAGTGATTATAATTTATGAAGGTTAATCTTTCCTAGTGGGTTTGCTCGGAGAAATGTTATATCTAAATAACCTTTTACCGTCCTTTAGTCAGTGTGGCTCAGCTCCTAAGGGCCTGTCCTCATCCAGACATGATGCAGCTTCATGCTAATGTGCTAATGCTGCAGTGTTCCCCCCCTAGGCAGAAGCCAATGTAAGCTTCTTTTACCAAAGTTGCCATAGAGGTGGAAAGTATACAGGTATAAAAGTGAATTTGTCCTGTTATATTAATTTAAATTTAATTTATTTTTATTTTGTCATATTGTGGATACGGTAATCCTAACAGTGGTGAACCACAAACATCACAGCCCACAAGACAAATTATTGTTGTTTTGTTCTGTTGAACAAAGTGAATATACTAGTGCTGTCGGAATGAAACCTAAAATGATAAAACAAAATGAACTTTACAGAAGGATGAAAAACATGCTTTTAATGTCAGTGGAAGTAATTTGGGCCATTTCTTTTGGTCCATTCATTGTGAAATTAGTCAAATTAGTCCAAAAACTAAAATAAAAATTGGAAATATGAGGTTTTGTTCTGGCAGCAGCAGCAATACATTCAATTATTATATTGTTACTATTGTGTTGTACTGTTCTTAATGTCTATTGTGATGTACATGTAAGTGTGTATTCCTCTAAGTAGCCATCATTTTGTTATCTTTTGTCCCCGAATGGAAATAAACTTGCTGTTTGCCACCTGGTTTTTCGCTTATGGAAGTCCCAATTAGACAGGAAGTCTCCAGAGGAAGTACAAGGAGAAGCCCGGAGCCTGTCAGGATGGCCCTTTCATCGATGTCATGAGAAAATAGTCTGCTCCCCTTGGTGGTCTGCTGCACTTAGGCCCTGCCCATCCTGCATTTGCTCCTGCATTTTTTCCTCTCTCTGTCTCAGGCCTCCCCCTTCCTTCTGCTCTGCCTTCACGTCATGCTCAAGAGGAAAGGGACAGAGCCCTCCATTGAGTGTGCACTCGGGAGACATTAACGTTTTGCATAGGTTTGCAAAGCCTGCCCCACGCAGCACGGAAGGCCACGGCGAACCTGCTGTGGCTGAGCGGCACTCTCTGTGGAGGAGAGAAAGACCCCTCTGTGTGTCTGAGCTGGGAGAATTCCCCTACAGCTTCCTCCACCCCCTCATATCCCACAGATTCTGGCCTGGATCGATTTTTGGTTTGATTGCAAGCTGCATTTGGTGTAGAATGGGCTGCTGTTCTAGCACTTGTGTGTGACAGACTCACATTAGAACTAAACCTTACATCATCTGAAATGGTCAAAAGGAGGAGCATCACACGTCACCACATAGTTTCAGTTCTACAGCGCTCAGATTTATACTGCTTAAAGAGCTGAAGTGTCATGCATAACTGGTACCATCAATTAATTAATTAGATTACACATCACTGAGGGTACACTGAGTGAATGGGTCTTCTCATGGCTCAGATGGCTGAAGGAGCTCTGGGCCATTTCTGTCTCCGTAAAGACATGTTGTTAGCCGTTAGCTCTGTTCTTGTTAGTAAAGGCAAGTGGTCTAATGCAGTTCTTAAGAAATAGAGGCAGTTTGTAGTGAGAAGGGGAGAATGGAATGCTCTTTGTCTCCAGGCTGCGTCTTTTCCATGCAGTCCAGCGTGGTTGTGGTCTGTGCAGAAATACCACTGATTCCTGATGGCTCATAATTTATTGCTCCCCCTGGCTACATACTTTTCAAGACCCATGCACTTGGCCATGTTTGACCGAACTTGAATGTTTTGCGTGTTGGTCAGGGGGTTCCCGTCCTATGATGAGCCCAGTGGACGGCTTATTGTACCCATCAGTGACTATGTCACTCCCTGGCTGTTGGATCATGAGACTGCCGGGCAGACTGAAAGGCTCTTTATCCGAGGCCCTCAGAGCAGGCGGAGTTACTTAGAGGAGGAAGGGATGATGTATTTCGCTTGGTGTCACTGTCCTCAGTGTCCCTGCAAGGCCTTTTCAATAACTGAGATCCTTTTATCATTTAAATAGGGAAATGATGTGATGTGTGAGCGAAAGTCTGTGGGCCACCCCAGAGAGATAAGCTACCCTTCTGTGACCATTAAACCGCAAAGCTCCATAACAAGCTGCATTTACTTTATCTGACAGATGTTCCGTTGACCCTCAGTGAGATATCAAGCTGAGATTTAATCCTTCTTTCAAAACAGTCAAGATTAGACACCTCTGGTTTGTAATAGGGCATTAAGTGAAGTGCACTGGATGCAGTTGGGTTAGCGCTGTTTTATCACAGTGCACAGCCGTAACACTCCCTGTACCTTGCACAACATAGCCATGCAAGAAGGCACTTCATGTTAGTTACTTCATGCAGGCATTTGGAGGCATTGTGCTAAGATGGCACAAGGTCCATTTCAACTGAATCTAGAGAGTGTGGATTATGAGTGAAATTGTTAATTAATGACTGATGTTTTATGCTGATATCACTACACAACATTGTTGTCACTATGCCAGATTAGGTAATCGTAGTGCCAGAATTTGTGGTGCGTCTTGGTAGAAAGACTGGCATCATTACTTGTTTGTCGCTGACTAGTCTTTGTTTGTGTTCTTGCATGAGTTCATAGGTCGTTGAGGACGCAGGTCAAGAAACTGTCAATCACGCTTACAGAAGCGTTGTCTGGGAAGTGTGTGGTTTTGTGTTCCGAAAAGAAAAAGAGACAAAAGAAAAAAAAAGACATTCTGGAGAGGACAATGTGTGCTAACTGTTGAAGTAATGAATGTGCTAAGAGCAGTTTTACTTTAAACATTGAGCTGTTCTTTTGCTGTGATCAGTGATTAGCCGTTAGCATTTTGTGTTGTAGCTCTGTTAAATTCTGTGGGTATGTTATTGAGATACATGTGATCAGTGGCTCGTTGTTCCTCC
Source organism: Semaprochilodus insignis (assembly GCA_034552555.1). Lineage (NCBI taxonomy): Eukaryota > Metazoa > Chordata > Actinopteri > Characiformes > Prochilodontidae > Semaprochilodus > Semaprochilodus insignis. The sequence continues at coordinate 13,775,309 of CM067488.1, forward strand.
TGACATATGTGTAGCAAGGAGCGCTCCGTCCTCCTATTGGCCAACGGCAAGGAACATGTTGAAGGAGATGTCAAACTAGGTGGAAAGATACAAAAAAATTCTGACATGCTAGACTTTTCGTCAGGATTTCGAGGGGCCTCCCAGATGGCACATTGTTGTTCTTCGATCATGTAACATTACACAGCTATTTCTCGTTCCCGATGCCCATATTCAGGCCTGATGGTGGAAGTTTGTCGGATACAACAAAATTGTGTCAAAATCATGCTGTAGTCTGATCCTGGCTTTAGCAGGGAAGAGACAGAAAATGCTAATCAAACCAGCACAGTGACTCGTTTAGTGGGGTGGAGCACTCCCAAGTGGCACAACTGTTCAACAATACGTATCCACTGCATGTGTCGTGGAATTCTCCCTCCACTGGCAAAGCACGGATGGATCTATCGATCAGTTATAAAACTCACTCACTTTAGTACCGTCTTAACTCATGATAAGCAAATCCCTCATTGTACATGGTCAAAGGGAAGTTCATTTGCCTGCTTCATTGGAGTTAAAGCCAGCTCTACTTTTTCTTGTTAAGCTCACTATCCCACAATCCCACCTACATAAGTAACGGTTTGCTCAGTCATTAGGAGGACGGGAGTTTGATCCCTTTCTGTCTATGGCCAGAAGTCTAAGAGAGCATGGTTGATTTCACTGCTGGGTAAGGCCCTCCTTCTCCTCTGTCACACTGCAGTGCTAGCCAGTGTGGGAGTCTGTTATGATGTGCCAGAATTGGCATTTAGCATTCTCCTACAAGTACATTGTCCAGTCATGTTGCGTTAGCAGCACTTAGAACAGATACTGTGCTTGGCAGCGTCTTGTGATTTGGCGGGGAGGGTAAAACTCTAAAACGGGAGAGAGTATGTAGAAATAAGACAATGTTTACTGAGCTCTTTTACAACAGAAGCTATTTCAACAACGGCCACCACATTTCCAAGCAGAGTAGCACTTTTCAGCCCAGTCACTAACCAGGATACCCATCCAGGGATTCAGATCAGCAATCCTGTGGTTGCAGGCTTCAAATACATCTCTGTGAATCAGCTGTGATTCCATTGTTTTATGTATAAAAACAATATTTTCTAGTTATTTATTTATGTTATATTGTCAGTAACAATTGGGAATGTTTTATATTTGTTAACAAATATCTTGACACTTATTGATGACTTGAGCATCTGGAGTCTTTCCAGACCCTATCCAGACCATGATGTATTAAAAGGCACTGTAGAATCAAGAGCCAGACACTGTATTAACATACAAACTCAGTGTTTTGCAGCTTCTGAATGTCTTTTAATGACTGTAACACCAGTTTGCCCATTCATTTTCTATGACTTTCGCCTACAGTAACTTTTTGATGCACCTTCTTTGTGACATATTTGATGTGACCTTTAACCTCAAGAAGCACACTGTAATCTGACTGGACAGGCTGACCTTCATCCTTTGCCTTGTCTTTTTTTTTCCAGGTCTTGTAGAGGTATGTGTTCAGTTTATTAGGGTTTAACAGCCTTCAAGGCTTGGTTATGGTGCCTTACGTATTTGGTTAACTTGGGCTAACTAGTATTAGAAAACTTGGCTTAGATGGTCCAGCTCTGAGGATTGAGGCTCAAATCTGCTAAAACCTCATGAGTTACACCAAAATTATGGAAATCAATTATGATTGGTCGATGATTGATGGTGCTACCTCAGAGGGTGGCTTGGGAGCGCTCACACCTGTAAAAGTTGTGGGGTGTTATCTTGTGAGTGAGATTGAATATTGGCCGGCGTGCTTATGGCAAGCTGACATGAGTTGTCAGAGTTTGAACAAGGCATGATAGTGGAATGACTTGGGCCCATGTTGGGTGAACATGCAGACCACACCATTCATCTGAACTCTCCAGAATGCTCTTTAAACCAATTCTGGACAGCTTGAAGGCATGGTGTATTATCCCGCTGGAGTATCCCATCATTGTCAGAGTATAAGAAGTCCGATAAGGACTACAAATGGTCACCAAGCAGGAAAATGACACTGGTCAATAACGTGTTTAGGTGACTCAGTGGACCCAACCCATGCCATGAGAACACACCCCACTCCAGTATAGAACAGCCACCGGCCTGCAGTGCCTTGTTGACAAGTGGGCTCCATGATTTCATGGAGTCTTTGCCACACACAAACTCTACAATCAGCCCAAACAGTTGGTATCATGACTCATCGGACCACACCACATGTTGCCAGTCATGATATTAAGCACCCGTGGGCGGCCACTGCGCTATCCACTGTGGTTGGTAACCTAATACTTTCTATGATGCATTCAGGGTACACATGCACAATGTTAAATGCCTGCACGACTTTGAAAACCTGCTACCATGTCTTGATCAAACTCCGATAATTCATGTTGCTTTGTCATGAGGACGCTGGAGTTCAACCTTAGTCACGAGATAACCGTGCCCTGAGGTAACGCCACTTCATAATCAATTCACAAATTGCCATCCAATGGCTTAACATGTCACTGTATAACAGCATGTTCAGTTATGTCACAGTTCAAGCTCTGGGCTTGAACTAACTATCAAGGTTTAGAGCCTCTGTTTAATTTATGCTTGTGGATTCACCACATCTCTGCTGTTAGTTTGAATTTGACTGGATGATCATTTCAGCAGGTTCCTAATGTGTAAAACTCCAAGTCACACATGCCAGTGACTTGTCAGGGCCCCAGAAGCTGAAAACTCAGGATTGAGTCCTGAAAAGGAGAATCAGAGAAAATATTGTGCTAGAGCCGTGTGGTCTGAGGTTTGGATGGGGTGAGTGATTGCAGTCTGGGTGCATGAGAAATCAGAACCTCTCCAACACGCCGTCCGTTCATGCAGCAGGTCTTCAATAGTGTTCTTGCTCGCTAGCCTGATCCCAGTCCTTCCCACTGATGAGCCAATTACAGGCATGCTGTGGAGGTTCCCTGAGGCTCAGTCTCCTCAGCATACTTTCAAACGCAGAGTGTGTTCTGGCCAGGGCGATGGGCACCTCTTAGCAGACGAGGAATGCACCTAATTGAGCCTCAGTCTGTGGCATCGCAATGCTCTCTAAGAGAATGTGTGTCTCCTGCTGAGGCACATGTGGTTGTGAGGTCATGTGGCGTGCTGGCTAGAGCTTGGTGCTTCCTGGGTTGTTTTCAAGTGGGTAAGGCTGGATCAGGCTTCGGCTTTGGTCTGAACCTGCATGCAAAAAAACATTCAAAATACAAATACTGCCTCTAAACCTGAACGTTTTTCTTTTTTCTGAGTACAGCCTTTACATAAGGTATTACTTGCGTCTTGATCAGCTCCCATACTGACCTGCTTTAAACCGAGGAGAGGTGCACTGCGGATGTCTCACAGTCTCGCCGAACTCATGACTGTTAATTATTTAAAGGGACCCGCTGCAGGCAAACTGAATAATGAAGGAGCTAGTCAGGACGAGGAAATCAGTACTGACAATAGAAGAGAAAGAAAGAGACCTGCAGAAAGCTTGAGAGAATAAGGTGAAGTGATGTTTTAAGTCCTCTGCTTGTGGTTGATCTTGGAGGGAACAGTTCAGCAGCCTTGCCTCCAGCATGAGCCCTTTAGTACTCTCAGTGTGGAGTGTCTTTAATAGGTTATACAACTGAAACTCTCCCAGAAGAGAAACGATGGAGTGTTTTTTTTTTTTTTTTTTTTTAAAGGATTAAAACATGATTAAAATAATTCTTTTTTTTTTTTATTTGTAGAGATTGTGAGGTCTGGGTATTGCCATTCATGCATTTAATGTATTTTTGATAGGATGTTTAAACCGTTCGGTTCCTGACTCCAAAGGCATTAAAGGCTTAAAGCTTTCTAATTGTAATTCTGGTGAACTATATGGAAATGCGCATCTTTTACTTGCTAGATAAGGAGATAAGGATAGAAGAAGTCTAGCCATTCACTCACAACAACACTTAAGTACAAACATGTGTGACTCTGTAGAGTAAAAAGGTTGTGAGTTTTTAATGGGGGCCTGTTATGCCCAATTTCAGAAATGTGTTCATGTTAATAATTATATTTTTGCCCCAACACAGCTGTGGTGATTCTTAGAAGGGCGTAGGTTCTACCGAATTAGCTTGAACCATAGTCCAACCCTGAAAGTCAGGTAGAACGAGTTGGTTCCACATTCACAGGCTAAACTGCAGGGTTGTGTTACATGTTGATGCCACCATGTAACAGCAAAAAGGGCTGGAATTCCAACAGGACATTTCAAGTAGCTGAGAAGAGTGGTTTCTATGGGAGAGTTTCTCCCTCTGGCGTGTACTTTGGGCTTTTAACTTTGTAGACCGTTTACATGTAAAAAAGCTGTATAGCACACTAACGGAAAGGGAAAAACCGGAAAAGCTTAATAGGTCTCTTTTAAGAAAAAACAAGTTGAGAGTGAGGCTAAAGAGCATTCCAAGACTATATAGACTGCAGTTGTATTTTATTCAGCGTTCAGAATACTGTTCAGAAGCAAAACTGAGAATAAGAAAGTGTACGTAATGCTTATTGACGCAGAAACATATATATTGTGATAAGATCTTCAGCTCTGTTGCCCATGTTTCCCTGTTTCATTCAAAGAGTATTTTAATGGTCAAATGCAAACGTTCAGGTCACATAACATAACTGGCTGTGTGGAGTGGCATGCTATTGCTGACTGTTAAAACTCAAGCTTGATGGGAAAGCTGCTGTGCCGTCAATGGGAACACTTGTCATTAAGGACTCAGACACAGGAAAGAGTTCTTCCTATAAACACAGAGTAGCGCAGCACTGGAGAACTTGCTATCTTCCGGAACATTCATTATCCCTCTCAGGGTGCCTCTGGCGAAGTGGAAGACTGCTAACACAGGGGGCAGTGTTTTATGTGTGGCGGAAACCCGGCTGATTGGATGTGGTCAGTGCCAGTAGCTTCTGACTGCTGGATCTCGCACACTCTGTTCTTGAGCTGTTGACCCTCATAAGGAAATAAGATCCCCAGTGTTTGTTTGGCAGCAGTGTCTATATGGATGCCTCTTAAATCACTGAGTGTTCAGGATCATGCTGTTTACCGCACTAGCGGATATTGCGGTCACTGGGAGGTGGAGGCGGGTTAGCCCAAGCTGGTCAATTCATGCCTGGTGGGCAGCACGCATAGTACAGAGCACACATTGCAGCTGGTTTCTTTCTTGCCATTAGACAAATGAAAGGCGTAGAGGGCTGGGATGATGACCACTTTACAGTTTTCCCTGCTCAAATACAGCTGATTCAGCTTCTTAAGGAGGTTGATAATTAACAGATGAGTTCAGCCAGGTGTGTTTGAGCAACAGCAGTGCCTTAGTCTTAAAGGGCTAGAACTTGGGCACCTTGCACTGACCTTCAAAGTACTCTTGTTCTAAGCACACCTCTGTTTGGAAAGTTTTGCTTGCTTTATAAATGTTTCATTGCGATCAAAATTTTTGGAGAGCAGTATTAAGTGTTGTGCTTGTATTTCTCTAAAGGATTCTGAAAGGCTGAAGCTGCCAGTCAGGTTGTAGAGCAGAACTGTATTAAGGCTTAGTGCCAGAGTGGCAGCCTGGTAGCAGCCGCTAGCACTGAATGCCAGATGGCCTCTATATGAGACAGTTATTTGTGAACAAAAGGCCTTTGCTGACTAAGAAGCACCTTATCGTAATGAGTCTGGCTCATGTCTGCAAATGCAGAGGAAGATGAATGAATGTTAAGTGTGCCTCTATCACTTTAATTCACTTAAAGTACATTTTATTAGGACGGATTTACATGCCAAGAGGTCTGATTTTCTATACTGAGACAAGATACAGTACAGATGCTTGGCTTTATGGTTGTAATGGTGTCTGTGTTGTGTTTATGAGCATAAAACAGTACTGTGCAAGTTGAAATCTGTAGATTATTAAAAGACATGCATTGGATCAACCATGCAACACCACGTAGACCACCAAAACTGCCCCATCAGATAAACAATGAAGAAGGTTCTGTCTTCAAGAGAAAGGAGAAAATCTAACTCTGCTCTTGATTCAGATCTGAAAAAGTCCACAGATGTTGCTGCCCATCCTTCTGTTGTGAGAAGACAACCTCAGAGTCCAGACTCAGTGAATGTGTTTAGGAATACTTGGAACACGAGAGCAGAAAATGCAACTGAACTGAAATTCAAGACTGAACATTGGGGGCATATTCCCAGACAGGAATTATGTCTAGTCATTGACTACCTTTTTTATTTCTATGGGGAACCATCATTAAAATCTGGTGTAGTACAGGACTAGACTTAATCCCAGTCTCTGGAAGTGTGGAAAAATATCCCTACAGATTTCTCTGAAAATCTGACACTAAATACTACTAAAATCTATATTTAGTCATTGAGGCTTCTGTATCATTTTCAGTTTATTATATGTTTTTATTTTTTTACTGTTGCTGAAAAGTAAATAAGGTAAAATAAATAATAGCTGTTTTGACTGGAAGTTAAATAAATGAAGGTTGATCCTTGACTTTTACACAGTACAGTATGTATCCTGAGAGATAGAGGTCTCTGGATCAAAGATGAAGCTAAGCTAAAGGAGTGTGGATGTGCATGCTGTACTGTGCCTGCAGATGTATGTATGTGTGTGTGTGCGTGTTATGTAGTTACCAGTTTCATTTCCTCTTCATCTCCCAGCACAGTATAGCACAGGAAGGCCAAACAGTCAGCAGACAGTAACGCTAATGACCTAATGCAAAGCTGCCAAAGGATTGATGGAGGTTTAATAAAGGTGCCTCTAACATAGTCCACCATCTGCTTAAAAGGGCAGCTGATGGAAAGATAATTAATTAATAGGTGCTGGTGTTCATAGATTGAAAAGGATGCTCTGGTTCTCCTAGCATGGATTTGTTGTCATTATCAGTCTTTAACTCATCAGCAGCATTAGTAGGAATTTGATGCATCATCAAATTTACCCACTAGTAGATCAGTTTGCATTAAATACGCATCTCATCTAGTTTCTGCTTCAGCCTCAGAATCTTGAGCAGATGGACTTGTTGGGTGTGGCTCCCAAAAATAAGCAGACTAGTCTGCCCTGACGACCTGCCTTAGAGATTTTTGTGAGGGTGAGATGAGCACAGTGTTCGCATAAATCTAGTGAAGTTAATGCTGCCTGGACATGTCACAGTCCAAGGCATGCAGCACATCTGGTGTAGGTGTCTGCCTGAAGTCTTGTTGCTGGATGAGCGTACTCCCGCTGGTTTCTCATTCTCCTTTTCCTTGGTGTGAGAACGAGCTGCATGTGGACATGTCAGGTGACTAAAGCAAAATAGTTTTGTGAAACATTTACTTTACAACTCATTTTTATGCTTACAGCTAGCTGGACAGGCCCACTTGTTGATAAGGTTTGGATTCTAAGTAGCCATATGAGGTGACCCCTGTGTGGCTGAACCCTTTGTGCTCAAAAGGCCCTCTTTGTTTAATAAAGAAATGATGGCACCAGCACAATACTGATTAATTGTGCCTATTATGTCACAACTGTTGGACAACTAGTTGTCAACTTACTCAGTTGAGTCAAAGCAAAAAAATAAAGGATAACATTTTACCTCAGCCTTGCTAAGGAACCTTGACATTATGTTGCCATCATGGAAATTGTGCATTTTTATTTAATTCACACTTTGAACTGAAAATGTTAATTTTTGTTTTGAAAAACTGAACTTATTTAAAAATTCTCTCGTCACCTACTTCGGTCTCATCACCTACTTTGGCGTCTCATTAACTAAGCAAATAATTTGCCATAATCCAATAAACCAATTAATTAGGCAAGTATTCTAAAACTATTGTCCTAAACGTTTAAAAGGTAACTGTTGTCTGTTTGCTGCCTTTACTAAACATAACATGGACTAATTTAATGGTACTTTCATATTCACAGTGCTGTATTCCTTTATATCCAAGATGGATATTCCTTTATATCCAGGACCTTCTAATTAACCTCTTGGACCCCCTGGATGTCTCAGAATCAAAATCCTTGGGACTTCCTTAAAAAAACTTGGTGTGATGTTATAATATTCGTTCAAATACAAAGTCAGGGAAAACTCATTGTGTAGCTGCTTCACCCACAACCGCTTACTAACCTAGCGATGCCATGCTGGTCTGCCTCGGGGTGATTGGTTCACACAGTCTTTCATAGCCTGGCAACTGTAGCTATAGACCATTACAGAACTAGAAAGGAGCAGTTCCGGAAGAAGATTGAGCTGCTCTGCTTGCTTGCACGTAATCGGAAATGGGCAACGCTTTTCAGTCACAGTTGAAGCCCAGTCATGCACGGCTCTGCTTATCAGGGTTCCACCGAGAGGGGATTCCCGGCTACCCAGATCAACCAGAGATCCGCGGTGCTGCAGTATTGTTACGTTTAGGCAGGGTTCTGACATGGAGCCGTCATAATTCCACAGATGGTAGCTCTGCACCATTAGCTCCTCAGCCAGTCACGCAAACCAAATGTCTGAACCGGCGGTTCCTCTCAAACTGAGCAGGAATACTATTCCAGCACCACGCTACTAGTATGGTAAAACTAACCTAACAGTCTCACGACTGTCTAAACTCAGCTCTCCCATAAGAAACATGTTGTTGTCGTTGACGCTAGCATCAGGACCACTATGGCTGACCTGGCAGCCAGACAACGCTGGAGTAGGCATAAATGTGGGACCCACTGAAAACAGATGCCATAACGTCTGGTGTTGTATGTGTTAGTATGTGTCAGATACTAGTTGTTTACGGCATAAAAGTGTACTGCAGGAAATCATCACAGCATCAAGCATTTTGGCGATTGTCATGTCAGTTAATGGTAATAGGAACATAACACTTCTAATACTGAATACAGTCTGTAATGACAGCTTAGGACATGAAGTTTATGGCAGGTTTATGTCAATATCTTGTAGCAGGGTTCATGTAAGTTATTACCAGAAAGTGTTTAAACAGCTGTTAAATATGGACGGAGGGGCAACCCCACCCTGACGCATACTTATCGACTCCTGACTGCATAGAGAGATTTAGCAGAATAAATATTTGAAAGAGTTCATTCATGAATCACAAAGCTTAGAATGCTGTCTTACATGTATTCTCATAAATTATGTACCAGCCATGACCGGATAGGACTTACATGTGCTTCCACCAGAGGAAAGACGGATACTTTACAGTAAAAGACCTCTGATCATTTTTGCCAGACAGGTTCATTTTCCTCAAAGTATGTTTTTGGCTGCTTTCAACCAAACATACACAGACAAGTTAGAAGGAATTACAGGACACCCTTCCTCCCCTCAGCACGAAGGACTGGAGCCAGCTCTTAGTTTGAGCAGGTATCATCTGTTGAGGGTATGTTTGGATGAGAGAGAGAGACCTCTAATGCAGGGCTGTGTTATGTCTTACTGTTTAACTCTAACCACAGTTATGTACGGCGTAGCTGTCCCAGGATGCAGTGGGTTGAGGCTGCGCTGACCCTGCCCACAGAGCACAAACACACAGAACTGTCTCACTGTTAACAGAGCCAGCTCAGCAGTCTGGCATTTCAACGCCAGCCAGAACGGTTCAAACGGCAATTGTTCATCTGGACACGTTGAGTGCAGAAGCCTAATGCTATTCCACATGTGATAATGGAGTGTTTTGTGGATGAATTTGCTTATTCAGTAATGATATGTGTAAACAGTTAGGCTTGATTATTCTTTGCCATTACAGCAACAACACCCCTATAGAAGTGACCTGTTCTGGAATAGAATCTGTGTGGTCATGACATTTCCTGTGACTGCAGGAAACTCCCGCAGTGAAAGTCAATTTTGGTGCGGTGGCCTATAGGACATTGCATGTTCAGAGCTATTCATGTAATACTGCGTATTAGTAGTGCAAACAATGTTAATGTATGTACAGTATATGAATGGTATGTAGCTTTTGACGTGATTTGAAAGTGCCTGTACATCCTATACCTTGTGTGTAATTGTTCATACAGACCAAAATTAAATGACCCAAATTTACTTGGAAAAAATCTGGTTCCATTGTCTTACATTAACAATAAAGTACTAAGTATTTTTATTGGGTGAAACAGTGAAAAGAGAAGTGTCTGATATGTAGATAAACCTGTGACCTGTCTGCAGCAGCTTCTTTAGGCTTGGCAATTTTGGTAAATATTACGAGCCATTCACACAGTTGGTAGCTGGTGTCAAGCCATGAATTCGCTGGTATAGACTAGACCCCAAAACTGTGACATCATGTGATGTGGCTGACTGAAGGAGGCAACATGAAGCAGATACGGACTAAAAGAATAACCCCAAGATACTGGCTGTTCTTTACATATTTACAGTTGCTTTGGCAACAAACACTTTAGTGTACTTTGTGCTGTATGTGCACTGTAAAACGTTCAACCTAAAAAAATAACTCTAATTTGTTAAATGCAGTTGAATAAATTTTACTCAACTCAAAAAATGACTTTGATTGAAAGAATCGTTTGTTCTTTGTTAGGTTGAATAAACCTAATTAATTTGCTTGTAACAAAATAGTTATTTTTTTTAGGTTGGACCAATGACGCACTTTTTACAATGTGTGCTGTGTTGACTGTTCTTGCTGCATGCCAAGAAAAAGGATATGATGAGAAATGTTTGGATTTGGAATAACTGAATCTGGCATTAAATGATGTAGAGAAATTATTTAGTTGAGTTTTTTTTCTGAATAATATTTTAGTTGCCATTTAAATGCGATTTCAATTTGAAAGCAGCATGCCAGGCTCTCTCTGTGTTATAAGGTTACAATTCCTAGTTTCTTGTATAATTCCCACTTGTGGTTTCGATGAATTGTTTAGTCCCATGGTATACTGGTTGAGCTGGTGTATCACCCACAACCCCTACATATAACTAATATATTTCCTCTCCTCTGTGATCAATGAGGAGCTCACGTGTATGCACACTGTCAATTCGACAGACCATTTGAGAATTGATCTGGTTCCATTCACTCAGGCTGGCTCTCTGGACAACACTGCTCTGATTGGTTCATGGAGAATTTGATTCTGCTTTGCACTGTTCTGATTGGCTGATGGCAGAATCTTTCCTGACCTTTGACCGATCTGAGAGGTGAAAGGCTGGCTGAAATCTCCGAAGTTGTATAAATGCAATCAAATACCACCCCCCCGCATTCCACATAGATTAACACAGACAGAATTAGCCTGGCTGCCAAACAAGCCCTGATTGTGGCTATGGGTTAGAGCAGGCTTCAGTTTGACTCAACCAGCACAGAAGGCATTAGACATCAGATTACTGGAAAACGTTTTGTGATACCTCAGAGCTTTCAGTGTGATCATGTTTCATGTCTTGAAAAACACAAAATGAAGTGATTGTTTTGTGTGTTTTCTTGGTGAAGTGAGAGATCTTGTTTTGCCTCCTTTTGGCGTTTTCTGCCTTTGTTCCATTGTAGTCAACACCTTCCCAGCTGCAAGTTGTAATGGCTGTTCTGAATCTTCTCCGTACAGGTCTGTTTCCTGTCACTTAATCATCTCCTCCACTGTTTGTTGTACAGCGGTGGCCAACAGAAGTGCAGTCTGGTACTCATCATCACAGGTTCGTCTTGAATTGCTGTAAGAAATCATGTTCTCTGCACTACGTTCTGCTATAGGCTGGCTTTGATGTGCTGTACACCTGCAGAGGAAATTAGTTGACCTCAGTCCTCCTAGTACAGGGTCCTGTTTCATAAGCCACCAGCAGGGGTCTTACTGTCCGTCACCAGCTCTGACATTTGTGCCTTGCTTTCGTCATCATGGAGGAAGCTGCTGGGTTAAATCAAGTAAAAAAAACCAAAAAAACAAAAACAGTTTCATCTACAGATTGGCTAAAGGATCATACTGGTGATGGGGTGTTTTAGTCTGATTAGGAATAAGTTTAGCTCTAAGAACATTTTTGCGTGTATATGTATGTGTGTAAGATTGAATGATTAAAAGACTTATACCATCATCTGCGTTGAGATGTTGTATCTGAGTGAATATGTATGTGTGCTGCAGGGGGAAGGAGTTCCTTCTATAACAGTGACCCAGATATGCCTCTTACCCCCTGTAGCACAGCTGTGATGTGATTGGCTTGGTCAGATGAGATGTCGGCCACTACCTGCTCTGCAGACGAGACAAGCAGTCTACAGCACAAACCCCCCTTACATATTACCCACACGTTTTCATAAATCACTTTAAAGTGAATGCTTCAGAAGCAGATTTGGCCCAGGTGTGCCTCTAGCCCTGCTACTCTAGCTAAGTTTGTGGAAATCTGCAGATTTTCCAAGCGTCATGAGAGGGGAGCAGCTGGGAGAATACACATGTGGACCTTTCATCTTTGTTGGTAATGTAAGCTGTTATAGGAGTCTTGTATGTATTAGGGACATTGATGAGGAATTCATCGCAAGATGCATATTGTGTCTGTATTCTGTATGCCTTTTATCTCACTCCACACTAGAGGTGGCTGATATGGCAAAAATGTAACATCATGATACGTCAAGGTTTTCACACTACACAATATGTGTTGATGTTTATTCCCCTCCAACACCTGAAAAGTCAGAACTGATAAAGTAGTGCCACATTACAAAGCAAACTCAGATTCTTATTCATTTTAAACACTGTCAAGCACTAAATAATAATCAGGGTTGACTAAGCTTTCTGTGTAATAAACATGTGTTGTTGTATGATGCACTGGGGTGCTTGTTTGAAGGTTGTACAGTTAACTAGTAAGTATAACTAGTCATAGTCATAGACATGCCCACCACACAGAAAAAGAAAAAGAGGTGGACATATCCTGAATACGTATCCTATTTCTTTTTTGCTGAGTTACTAGCGTATAGATCTAATAGAAGTGCATCAATTTTATATATATATATACACACACACACACACACATTTATGTCTACAGGTTAAAGGTCGCATCATCACCATCTCTTCATCTGGAATCCTACTAGTTGCACTACCATTTACAAGTAAGAAAGTTTCAAACACTTAAACTGGAAGTACTGATGATATCCATGAAATGCTCAGAAAAGCTTATTGTGACATACGGTGAAGGAATTTCTCATTACAGTGGTAAATATTGTCATATTATTTTGCCTCCTGTTGGTGTTGTCTGCATTTTTTTCCATTGTAGTCAACACCTTCCCAGCTGCAAGTTGTAATAGCTGTTCTGAATCTTCTCCATACAGGTCTGTTTCCTGTCCCTTAATCATCTCCTTCACTGTTTGTTGTACCTTGACTGTAAATATTGTCATGTTGCCAAGTCCTGCTCCTCACTGTCTAGTGTTTGAATGGGTGATTTTGGAGACAAACAATGACAGAGAGTCTGCAAAAGATGAAATGTTCAAATATTTGCTTTTAGATTTTTTTTTTAGAGATACACCAACTATGGACTGGTGCAGATGTCTGTTATTTGTCATATATGATATATACAGATGCTGATGTAAAGCATTCATGGCCAAATCCACCTGGATAACCATTACAAGAAATATAAGTTATTTGTATATGGTTATGAATATGAATTATAAGCTTTATAAACGTAGCATAAACACTGGCCATTGTTTTCCGTCTAATTACTTATCGATGTTAGAAATCTAGGTAAGTGGGTCCAAGGATATCCAAGGATAACTATTGTCTGTACTGTGAGATAGCTAGCTAGCTTTGTTTGGAAGTCAGCACGTAGAGCTTGCAGTCGTCGGTGATCTGAGTTATTGCAGCTCATTTTCTCCACCAGTTCCTGCATTCAAGCTAAATTAGACTTGCTTAGTCTTGTCTCCCCTGGTTGTATGTGATGGTGTTAAAAAGGAACAGGACTGCCCTGCAGTTAAGGGCTGTGAGGTCCCTGCTGGCCTTTCCAAGATGGTTAACAAATGGTGAAGTTTATATTCGCCTTTCATTTTATGTAGCTCAGTACTTGACAAAAGCACTAAATGTGTTGCCGCAAATGCTTTACAGTGCTGTAATGTTAATGTAGCATTAAGATTGCATGTTTCCTGCATCAAGAACTGCTGCTGATTCAATGGTTACACAGTAGTTTTCCCCAGAAGCCTTGAGCTAGTGGTTTTCTCACTGGCGCTCTCGATGTCACTGGCTCTTAAATGACATTATTTGTGCTCTGCAAAGCACATTAAGAGTTGAGGAGACGTGAAGACATGAGATTCCAGCATGTTAATGGATTCATTTTGTCTGGCACATTTCCAGTGATACTCGGCAGAGCAGCAGGTGTCTCACCCTAATAAGGTTTGCAGTTTTGTATAGGCGTGAATGAGGAAGGGGTGGACATACTTCTTTGTTACATTTCTTTGTGCTGCCTTCTTTTCCTCTGCTTTTACCAGAGCCGTCTCAGCAGCTTACACAATGTGGTGAGGAGTGGGCAATGTGACGTATGTAAATGTTTGAATGCAAATTCTATGTTAGTTGTATGGTTATGTGCTGTCAGCTGGGCCTAATGTGTAGCTTTGTGGCCCAGTGCCTGTGCTCCCTTCCTGAGCAGAGATGCTATCACACGGCCCCGCAATGTAGAGTGCTATGCACTCTCTGCCCAGCAAATCCTCTCAGCGCTAAGAATAGAAGCCCCCTGAGGCGAGGGCCCTCAGATGAGGGAAGAGGGTCCAGAATGAGGGGTGTGTGTGTCTCTCTGTTTCCTCTGCTGCTCATTCTCAAGGCTTCCTCCAGGAGTCGGCCTGTCCGGCAGTAATTGGTCTGTGTAATGGACGGCTGCAGTGAATGAAGCTGATCTTGGCAGTAGGTCAGATTGCATGGAGGAGACCATAGAGCCAAAGCAGTGTCAGAGAATTGAGCTGGACATTGCTGCCATGGCCTATCAGTGATAGATCTCAGAACATTTTGCCCTCCCCTGTGTGTGTGTGTGTGTGTGTGTGTGTGTGTGTGTGTGTGTGTGTGTGTGTGTGTCGCTTCTTTCAGACTCTTAGACTCTATTGTCTGTGCAAAACACTTCAGTACAAAGAGATTCAGCATCACTTGTACTCAGCATATCCAATGCTCCATCTCTGCGCACATCATGGAATGGTGCTACATAAGGTATGGTCCCTCTGTTTCACCTTAAAGCTCCCTCCTTGCCCACAGCACCTCAGTATCCCTATCTGCTTGTTGTCTTTGTCTTCCCTGCATTCTTTTTCTCCACTGGCAGCCAAGACTAAGGTCCCGTATTAGGGATGCATGATATGTACACAACACTGTATACTGCTGCATGGTGCAATTATGATATGCTTTGCAATATATGTGAACACACTGGTGGACCTCTGATCAGATGATGCAAGATTGGCCTGCATTGATTTGTCCAAAATTGGACTATTTATTTGTTTATTGAACTACATCAATACCTTCATTTATCAAAACGGATACAGAAACCCATCAGGAACGTATGTTGCCTTGTCAGAATGTCTTGGATATAAACCTCTACATAGAATCATAGCCTAAATGTTTTGTCCTGCATTCATATTCTCCCAAATATGACGTGATGTTCTGGTCATCAAGATTTTTGACTCACTAAGTCTTCCGACTGAGAGTTCCCAAATTCCTTAACTGTTACCCCATTGTCAACCGTTGCAGAGGACATCATACGAGGTAGCGGACGCCGTTTTGGATATTCATCAGAACACCTACAGTGCCTCATTTAGAACCTCTGAGGTTGAACAGAATGCTCAAAACAAAAAAAACAAGAAACTGATTTGAAAATGATTACAAGGTTTTGTCGCAAATATTGGTACATACAAAATAGTGTGACCCTGTGAAAAGAATGTAGAGAAGTAAGAACATACATGCTATTGGAATTTTATATATATATATATATATATATATATATATATATATA
>CM067488.1:13801127-13842068 GCA_034552555.1 Semaprochilodus insignis
TGTCTCACTCTATCTCTCTCTCATGGCTGTTCAACTTGCAGAGGAACCGCAGGCTCACTGCTGTTGCCTCTCACAAAGAGACTGCACAGTATCACTGTTGTGAGGTGCTTATAACTTATGTTCTTAAGGAATATGACGGTGAGTGGTCACATTGGTAGGGTTTAGAATTGGTGTGTGTGTGAACTGTATCTTCTGAACCTAAACTGTGTCCTCTGAGCTTGAACTGTATCCTGTGTCAGCTGCATGCGTCATACATGTTGAGACTCAACTTTGCACAAATCAGATATTCTTTGATACTCATTTCAGGGTTTTCTAATCTCAACATCTAACCATCAACATGTAATAATCTACCGGTGTCCACCAAATATGCAGACCAAGACCCCCTGAGGACATCAGTCTCTGTCTGCTTGTTTCAGATATAAACACAATACAGATCAAATACATGAAAGCATTTTGTCATGTCTTCACGAGCTCTGAGTGTGCATGTTGTGCATGTTATTATTGTGTATATTTTAATGTTCCAAATGTTTCCTGTTTTATATAAGCAGTTAGTACAGTACCACATAGCTGCACATGGCTTGTTCCTCTGGAATATCATCATGCTAATGGACCCACAAATGAAAATGCAACAATGTATCATTGTAGTTGCTTTGGTCTGTACCATGAGAACCCACCTCTACCCCCCCCCCCCCCCCACCTTTAGTCACAATATTGGAAACAGCATCACTTTGATTTATCAACGACCTATAATCTAAAAGAGAAGAATGAACAAACTTCGCCTGAGTATAAATTAGGCTGCTCTATTAAATTTGGGTGGTTACAACTTTTGTATGCCATTGCGTTGTGATGTAATATTTGGACAGTGACAAAGAATTCAAATACAAGGATCATTTTAGCTCATATCATTTATTTGTCAATATGCGATAGAAAAGATATGAAGCAGTAGCAGCCAGGTCTACTGAGTGGAACTCAGCATTATACTAGTAATTATCTAATAAATTAATGAAATAAAATCGAATAAATAAAAACTAATTAAAACAAAGTAACATTTAACTAAGACATAAAAATAATGAAACATTGGCGGGACACACAGTAGCACCACTTTCCTTAATGTACTCTCAGTAAATTGTTACATATCCTTTCTTTTGGGTGCCTATTAGGCAGTCTGATGCTCAGCCAGGCATGTTGGATGTTCTCTGTTGGATACCAGGAGAAGCAACACTCTTGCTTGTGGAATTTTCAGTGTATTTGCAATCTTACAGACATTTGATTATCAAGGGATGTTTTTTACTCAGATACATTCAACTCAGTGGCCAGGTTTTCTTTGTTCTCTAAGGGGCAGTCGTGGGCTGGAGGTTAGGGAACCAGCCTGGTGACCGGAGGGTTGTCGGTTCGATTCCCTGAACCGACAGTAACGACTGAGGTGCCCTTGAGCAAGGCACCTAACCCCCAACTGCTCGCCGGGCGCCGTGGATAGGGCTGCTCACACTTGTGTGTGTATTCACTAGTGTGTGCATGTGGGTGTTTCACTTCACGGATGGGTTAAATGTGGAACACGAATTCCTCTGTGTGAAAATCACAAATGGCACAAAATGGCTCAAAAACTCTCTACTCAGAGAATGATTGGCCTCACCGAAATATTGATGAACTTTAGAGTTTGGTATGCTGGATTGTTGGACTAATTTCAGTTAGTGTTCCAGCACTTACTTGGAAGTAAAACGTGGGGGTTATGTGAATGCTTTCTAGCTTGCTGAGAATGGACAGCTTGATAACCTCAGTTCAATGCAAAGCTGAACTCTTGTCTGCCCTCTGCACCTTTTTAGGTGTAACCATCTCACCATACCCTTTAGTCAGCAGTCATGCACACCCTGCCACACTGTGTTGAGTCACACTGATTAACTGTGTTTGAGCAGCAGAACTAAAGTGGAGCTGAAAGCAAACAAACAGCTCTTTGAGAAATTGATCCTCTGTCTGTCAGAGCCAGGTGGGCTGTGGGGCTCACAGAGAGCTTTAGGAAGGCTTATGGCGCCCTCTTGTGACTGGATCGCGAAACCGATGCAGTTTCTTTGACAGGAAGAGCAGGAGCAGACAGGAAGAGAAGCCCTCTGGTGGCTACATAGGGTATTGCTGCTGCTGAAAGAGTCAAAGAGTAAGACATACCATCACTCATAGGGTCAGTTTATTGAAGAGAGTCTGCTGTAGGAATATAGGTCATTTGGAACAGAGATTTTCCTTTTGAAGGAAATGGAAGTCCAGTACCAGGCTCCAGTCTGTGTCCAGGAAACTGACCCTGAAAGAAACAGTAGTTGTATAACAGTGCTTACGCTGTCCATGATGTGTTTCCTTCTATTCAGTCTGAAGCAGCTTGTTCCTTTATGGAAGGTCCATAGCGGTTGTAAAACTGAGTGCATAGGAAGAGAAGAGTAATGCTTTGTAGATGTTCTTAACATGACAGTAGAGTAATTGGTTGTTTAGGCTGCTGTATAACGTCTGATGGAGATAAAGTTCCAGACAATGTCCCAGTTTTGTCCTTTTTGGAGTTATCCTGTCCTGCTTGTTTCTCTCTCTCTCTCTCTCTCTCTCTCTCTCTCTCTCTCTCTCTTTCTCTCTCTGTAGCGAGAGAAGTGGATGTTAGGTGAGTGGCAGCGTATTTTCCAGTGCACTCTGCAGTTTTGAAAACGGCTTGTCGGAAGTGCCAAGCCCTTGCATCATTTCCCCTTGCCTGCGTCTCGCAGCGCTTCAGCGATCTGCTTTCCTCCTCCCTCTGTCTCCTCTGCACTCTGACACGATTCTGCAAACGTCCATGCCGTCCAGAAAAAACGGGTTTACTTGGCAGCACAAACTTTATTTTCCTTCTTCAGGAGTGGTAGGTGGGCTGGAACTTGGTCTCCTGCTGAACAGCTGAGGAGAAGGAGCAGCTGTTGCTGAGAGAGGAGAGGAGCGTTATCACTTGCCATCCTGCGAGCATTCTTTGGGGCGGGGAGTGAGAGA
Source organism: Semaprochilodus insignis (assembly GCA_034552555.1). Lineage (NCBI taxonomy): Eukaryota > Metazoa > Chordata > Actinopteri > Characiformes > Prochilodontidae > Semaprochilodus > Semaprochilodus insignis. The sequence goes on from CM067488.1 coordinate 13,804,119, forward strand.
GGTCAGCAGGAGCAGCGGTGCTAGTCAGGGTCTAAATTTAGGCTGACGTGGCCCCCCCACCCCAGCCCCTCAACAGCTGTCCTCCCTTCGTCAGGACTGGTGGAGGCTAGCCGGTCTTTGGGCTGTGTGGGTGAGTGACGTGAGCTCACTGGCTCTCTGCTCCTTCTCTGTGACTCGCACGCTCTCACTGACCACTTTAGGCCCACACTCTGCTCTGTCCTGACCTTTGCTGGATAACGGAGTCACACTAGCTTTGAGGAGCCAGCACAGAACACCTGAGGTAAGGCAGCCTTGGCCCTATACATCGACTTTAGAAGCTCAGGTGTAGGTAGAGGTGCTGCGAGAGACTGTGGGCTCAGTGTGCTGGCTCAGGCTGAGGCCTGTCTGGCTCTGCTGCACTATTTTTAGGGCTGAGAGCAACGGCCCGCTGGATGAAAAGACCAGCTAGCACTGCCACTCTTTTAGGCTACTATAGGCGTTCAGTCAAGCCTGAAACTGTGAATGTGCTTGCTTTAGTTTGGGGTTTAGTGTGTTTGTGGTGCGGGTGTGTTTAGTACAGGCTGGTGTTAGAGATCTGTGAGTGAATGGAAGACTGAAGAGCTGGCTAAATTAAAGGCTACATGTCTGTATAATTATATAATAATAATTCGGCTGTTTAGATGCAAGCAGAGTCATTCAGAGTGGTTTAATGTGAAGAGCTTTATTCTAGAATAACTTACCATGTCCTACTTATTCACAGTGGTGGGGATGGGAACCAGAGGTTTATCTAAAAGCTGCCTTGTTATATGTAAAGGGTACGAATATACTGCCTGATGCCAGTACTGGTACATACAAAAAAAAAAAAAATCTGACTTTAATAAATATCTATAGAGGAGAGGTACATACAGGGTGGTGTAAGGAAAAACATCACCCAAAGAAAACTACTTTACCAACATTATTATTATTATTATTATTATTATTATTATTATTGTTATTAACATTACCTACAATAACTTAGAGGACACGTGTAGGTCATTTTGGACTGTCTTAATGGTTGTATTTGCATTAATGATGTTAGCCCTGGTTTCTATCCCCACCACTGTAAAGCAAATCTAAATCTAAATCTGCAAGTTTCCCTGCGGTGAAGTGTTTCACATCAGAACACTCTAGATGACGTTCACCACTCAGAACTTTATACACTGAGTTTGCTTTATAAGGACAGTAGCATATTTAGGGTAGTATTAATTTTTGTACCACGGCTGGATAGATTTCGGAATCTGATTTGTTTTGAGACTAGCGTGATTTGAAAGTATAGGCAAATGGTGTGATTTGAATATGTGGTCATGTGTTTCTCTCAGACTAGAGCAATCTCACTTCCATAGATTACGTGCTTCAGGTGAGAGTGTTTTGCGTGCACTATATATATGCAGTCGGCCTAATGGAGAGTGAGAAGCTTTCCAGTGCTTTCCAGTAAGGTGCTGCTGTTCTTTCCTGTATGCTGTTTCCTGTAGCCAAATCCGCTAGTTAGTTCCCGTTATCCCGTGCTGTGTTTTTGTATAAAGCAATTGCCTCTGGAGCTGTGTGGGTGATTTGTCTGAGGTATATGTAAAAGTGCTCAAACTTTGGGTGGGTGTTGGCGTATGGGTGTTTTTTCTTAATTATTTATGATTCAAGTCCTGTGTTTAGCTGCCTGCACGTTGTTCGGTTTATTTTGCTGCCTTGATAAGCACGGGATTCAAGGAGATGTTGATTGTTTTTGCTGCTGTGTAGTCTGGTTTTATATCTGTGGCTAGGATTTAAGGCTGTAGTGGTAGTTACTGTTATTGGTTTTCCAGCTTTAGACTTGATTTGTTTTTTTAAATTGGGCTGCTAGAGCAGGTGACCAGTGAACTGTGCTCATCGTCAAAAAAAGGTTGCGTAAAGAGTGGCACCCAGAAAGAATCAATCAACACCAATGAAACTTGGTGGGTAGGTTTGACATTGTGAGAAATGCGAATGATTCATGTTTCTTGCGGGGGCATGTGACGTAAGTAAGGGCAGGCCTCATCGGTACCTGATGGACCCAACAGTCACGATTGCGGACATTCAGCGAGCAGTGACGCCCTTCATGAGTCATCCCATTAGTGCCAGCACGATTGGCAGACAGCTGCATGACGCAGGACTGCAAACATACAGACCATTATGACGACTGCCCTTAACACCACGTCAACGTCGCCAAAGACTGCAATGGTGTCGTGCCAGACTGTCACTGGCAGCGGATCATCTTCAGTGACGAATACTGTTTTTGTCTTGATGGAGATGACCGACAAATTTGTGCGTAGAGGCACCGTGGGCAGTGCCAAGATGATTGGTTTGCTGCCACACGTCACATATCCAGAAGACATGTTGCATTATCAAACATGGAGACCTGACGTGTGTAGCTCAATAAATATTTCCCATATCAGTCTAAATATATCATCATTTATTGTTCCTGGAAACCTTAGCACTGCAATAGCACTGCAATCTGACACTCTTTTCTGGGTGCAACTATTCTTTTGATGAGCAGATATTTAGCCAATATTTGCTACTGTAAGTGAAATTTCCAGTTTTGTATGGGGTGAACCACACAAATATCTGTAATATCTTTTATGTAAACATGATTTCTTTGGTATGTATTTAACTGATGGATACGTACGTACATACAGCGTACAGTAAGTCTGATGATCAAAATTGTGTGTGACTTAAGGGCCTTACAGATATTTGGATGGTTTCAGACTTTTACCTCAACTTGTAGTTTGCCGTTGTTCGCATTGCTAGGACTACATTTGTTGTCTTGCTTATTGAGGTACCACATTAATACAGTCTGTGACATTACTAAAGATTATCTCCAATTTGGAGTGGCAGCTCCTTAAAAAAGACTGTGCTGTCAGTATCACAGTGCACTGTTCACAGATAAGCATTCCTTGGATGCTTTATTTAGCTGGTGTGGTGTGCTCCTGTTGAGTCAGAGGGAGATGTCCTGCTGGTGTTGGGGTACAGCAGGGCAGGAGGGTGCATGTTTGTAGACATTAGGGAAGACCATTTCTATTCTTTAGCCCTGTGTCTGTGCCAGGCCTCTGGAGCAGCTGGAGAAAGCCTGTTTAGATGATGTGTTTGCTGTGATGTAATGATATAGCAATGAGGTAAAACTGCAGTGGCATTGCTATGCATGCTTATAAACAAAAGCTTGTACTTGGAATCTGAGATTCATCTTATGAGACTTAGGTAATCTAGGCATGTAGAAGTGTCCCCTTATTGGGTTGCTGTTTTTTTACATTCCTAAAGGGGAGTTCCATTGAAAGTTCAGTGGCTGAAATGTAAACAAAGTCATTCAGAGTGGTCCAGTGACAATACATGTGTCTTCTGAGTTTTACTGTGCATTGGTGATGATGCTGAGAGTTAAAAAAAAAAAAAAGAAAAGATTTCTTTGGGGACTGTTTTGCCTCTCAACGCCCCACACGTCTGTCCACCATGAACAGATTAAGAGAAATTGATTATAAGACCCTAAAACCGCAAAACAATGTCTTAGACATCAGGCAGTACAGTCATAACCATTTCATGTAATAACTTTGTGTGAGGTGGATATCTGCGTTCTGTCACCAGCACTGTGAACAATACTGACTCAGTTTTATCTAGGTCATCAGGTTTATCTAGAACAGAGCTTTTCACACCAGACCACTCTGAATGACTTTGTGGACATGCTAACCATTTTATTATGCCAGTAATTAGAAATAATTGGGACATTTCCATTGAAAATTTGCAAATCTGATTAATGAAGCTACAGAACTTTGATATTTCTACAGTCAAAAGACAAAGCGGCTCGCTATTACAGCAGCTAACCAGCTTTCACTGCAGCCTCACACATAGCCCAAAGTCTCTAACCATATGGTGCTTTATTGTGAAAAACGAATTACTTGATTTATCAGGGGTCACCAGTCTTATCCGCAAAGGGCCAGTGGGCTGCAGGTTTTTATTCCAGCCAAAGAAGAATACAACCTTAAATAACCAATGAGACCACTTGACTGAACAAGTGAAATCAGATTTGCTGCTGCTTGACTACAATGAGAACCTGTGAACATAGTGGCGTTTACAGATTGGTGAACGTGTAATCGTACATTATTTGATTGCTAAAAGAACTGAACTGACTTTTCAGATATTTAGACCTGATGGAGTGATCATACCAGCGTGTAGTGTTTAAGGTCAGTGGGTTAAACCAGTCCTCTGGACCCCCAGACAGTCCAATCCAAACTCTTCACACATTGTAATAGAACAAACATGTGGACTATCTAGCGGTCCCCGAGCAACTGTTTCAGAACCACTGTTTTACTTTGACTTTATATGCGATTGACACCCCTTTCCCACCTGTGACACCCCCTAAAACTTCTGTTCCACAGACCCAGCATCCTTTTCTTTCTCCAGAGACTTTCTTGCCTGAAGCTTTTGATCCAGGGCTAACATCTCCAAGACCAGCAGCCATCACTGTTCCAGCTTCTTATCTCTTGGCCCACGTGACTGTCACTCATCACCTCACAGCGCCCTTCTTCATCTGCCTCCTCCCTCTACCCTCTCACCCAGCCCAGCCCATGACCACAGTGCCGCCACCATGGCGTTCTCGTCACGCTTTTCCTTCTGGGAGCAAAAGGAAAGTGGTGTTCCTCATTCTCCATTCAGTTCATGGTGTTCTACTAGCTTTGGGTTTTCTGCATGCTCTGTTTCTCCTAATGCGCATTCTCTCTGAGGTATATGACTAAAACACTAGGGCAAGACCTCTGTTCTCAGGGTTCTGAGCGCACAGTACATTTAACTGGGGGTGTACATTTAAAGGCATGGCCCAGTCTGTGTGTGTGTTCTGGGGCAGATGGAAAACATGATTCACTGTGTGAAGCTGTCCAGTGTGTTCTAACACCATGGCAGACTGTATTCTAGGGAGTTCACCAGTGCTGTGCCAGAGCTCTTTTGGTTTCATTTTGAAAGCTTGCCACTGGCTCAACCACAGCAGTAAACTGATGCCGATGCTTTAAATATAACATGATGAACGATAAAAATAAAACGGGGCATGTTCAAGGTTGGTTATACAGTATGAAGCAGTGTGCTTTGTTGTTTGTTGTGGCTCCTACAGCAATAGAAACTGAGAAGTTCCTGCATGAATGTGTGGTGAGATGTGTGCATGTGATATCCAGAGCAGCATCTCTACTGGTATTAAAGCCCACATCCTAATTAATTTCTCCCACAAACCTCTTCAGGTTAAAGAAGAGACCAAGCCAACCCCCAAGAGTTCGAAAGAGAGTGTAAGTGCAGTGAGAAACACGGTGTGAAACACCATCACTCTTTACTAACACAGGAAGCTGAATTGTTGGTTGATGTGGGTCTGGGGGAAACATTCATGTAGTCGCCCACATATCCTCCCTCACTCAGCTCTGCTAGGTTTTGCAGAGTCTTGTGTTCATTTGGTACTAATGATGCAATAAAATGAAAATCAGGACATGCTGAAGCTGAAACTGAAACCGGAAAGTAGTGATAAATAAAAAACAGTATAAAAAAAAACCCTTAGTATACAAAATACTGTACTTAAATTATTACAGTACACAGACTACAGTATGTGCTGTGAATTCAAACTACTTATAACAGCTGATTATCCATCTCAGTGGATTCCAGATATACTTTGCACCATAGCATTGTTTATGATTTCACCATTTCTTTACTGTAAGTCCAGGTGATGGTGGCGTGCTAGCACAAACTGTCCTCCCTGCTTCTGTTGTTTTGTTGTATTTAGTGAATCAGACAGGATGTCGAGTTTTAAGTGGTATTAAACAGCAGAGTTCTTTTCCGTCTGTACCTCTCGATGCTTGGCTTGAACAGTGATGACAGTTAAAGAGTCTGGTATCCTTCCAGAAAACATGAAACAGCAAGATATAAGCAACGTTTTCACTGTTGGTCCGATACTGCTCAAACTGTTTGAATATGTCTGTGCTAACTGCCGTAGGATAGTGAATAAAACGTGTTCTATTTGTAAAGTCTTTTTGATTTGACATAAATTTTAGGTCAAATTTTACCAAGATGCTTAATCATTTTTGACAATTTTTGACCTGTCTTTTTTTATGACTAATTTTTTTTTTTTTTGCATGACTAAAATGTTGGTGCGTCTGCTTTTTGCAGACTTCACAGTATTCTTGACTTGTTTAAACCGTACTGAATTGGATAATGGAGGATAAAGTCAGTCAAGTAGCTGAAATGTACATTGACCTAGAGGGAATTACTCAGAGATAATGGCGTTTCCCCATCATGCCGCACGTTTGGTGTATTTTACTTCTAAAGAGCATAATATCCTTTTAAAGAAAAGATTATTTATTGAGTCCTTTGTCAGTCAACATGCAGCTGCTGAGGACCATTTACTCAGGAAGGTGTGTTGTGAAATAGGCAGTCAAGATAAACACCATGTGTTTGCATGCACACACACGTCTGCCTCAGCACAGATCAACTGAAACCAAAACACTGATTAAATAGTGGAGATGTTTTGTTCTCTGTTGTTTTGTTTAGTCTTTTAGATTAAAAAGCCAAACTTTGCTTTGTTTATGAATTAGCGAGCCTTTAACCAGGGCATCAAACAGTGCCATAGCATGCTTATATCATCACTGTCCAATCAAAAACATGCATCCCCATTTTGGCAATTATTACTTTTATGCATTATTTGAACACAGGAGCTGCTGTTTACATTGTGTGAAAGTTTCATGATAAATGGCCCAACAGACACAGCCCAAAACTGCTTGGAAAAATGTAAAAATGTCAAAGTAAAGTAGGTTTTTGCCCTCTCCTGTAAAGTTGCCGTTTTGGAGATACTTGTTTTGCTTGGACAGCGACGATATATTTTTACAAAAAAGTCACATATACTGTTGTACATCACAAGGGCTCAATTACTGAATTGTACAAGCTGCCTAAATCCGTCGTAGTCAGCTATTCTGAGCTGTAGACTTTAATAAGTCATCTGCGTACTGAATCGTGTTGGGAGTAGGACTATATAATTATGCAGATTCTGCGATTCTGTACTTATTTCAGTTTTGTAAATCCAGGCAGTTCAGAAAGTAATATTCTTGTTTGTGAACTACATGGCTAATGGAGCTCACTACAGGTTCTTCAAGGTCCTGTATCCATTACAAGTCCTCAGGGAGTCCATCATATATAATGATGAGCAATAGCCTGTTAGCGTGTATTAACTTGTTCACTGACAAGTTTATTGCAGCTCTTAGCAGTGAGTGATGCCAGTATAAACTATTATATATGGTGGTGGGGGCGGGGGACTACATTTGCTGCTTTCCTGGAAAGGAGCCTGCACACCTTGACTTTTCATATTGCCACTTTAGACATTTTAATTTTGATTATACCACTTGTGATTCACTGGTAAGATGCATTTTCAGAATTGTCTGCAGTTGGCATTTGTGTGATGTTGTTGTCTTCTCCTTCTGCTCCTCTTGGGCCTTCTGGCCAAGTAGTCTGACAGCGATGGTGGCCTGAGCAGCCGTTCCCAGTCAGTGCCCAGTCTGGAGCCTGGTAAAGCTCTATTGCGTGCTAAGAGCCCCGAACCAGCTCGAGATCCTCCTGGCCAAGCCCAGTCCCAGCCCCAGCTCCGTGAACGACTGAAGAGCCCCTCGCCCAACAGAAACAGGTTTTCTGTGATCAAAAGCTCAGATCAACCAAAGACGCTAGAGCGCTTCAGAAGCCCTGAGCCTCTGAAAGCTTCCCCGAGTGTTGAAACTGTGTTGAATGGTGACAGCAAGACCAATGGACCCCTAAACGGCAACATCAAAACTATAGTCAGTGACAGTCAGCCAGACCTTGCAGAAGATCCACAGGGTGTAACCCGCAGGAAGGTTGTCAAGGTTGTTCGAAGGGTGGTGAGGAGAGTACTGCCTGCAGAAGAGGATGCTGCACCCACAGCTACCGTTTCTCCTGTTCCCCAGACTCCCAGTGAGCCTACCAAACCCACAGAGCCTATTAAACCCACTGAGGCTCCCAAACTCACTCAGACTCCCAAAGCTATGCCAACTTTTGTGCCCAAGACTGTGAAGATGCCAGTCTTTTCTTTCAAACACGACTCCGTAAAGAAGGATGAGAAGGACGACATCTCTGCAGGTTTAGCCAGCCTGATGTTCCGAGGCAGGACCAGGGAGCCACGACCTCGACCACGCAAGGAAGATTTCATAGAAAAACAAGAGGAGAAGAGGGAAGAGAAAGCTGAAGAGAAAGAAAGCTCAGCAACAGCAGCAGCAAGTGCGAAGAAAACTGAAGCTAGCCACATTGTAGCTCCAAAATCAGAGGAAAAGGCTGCTGTATGTTCTCCTCCATCTAATCCTGCTGTTTCCTCTCCAGTTAAGTCCCCTGTCCCCCCGTCAGCTGACTCTGTCTCCGCTTCCAAGAATACAACTCAGTCACAACCTCCAGGGTTCATACCTCCCCCCAAACCCTTCACACCAGCACCTCCAGCAGGGTTTGTGCCTGCCCGTAAACCTGCTGGATTTGTTCCAGCTCCAAAGCCATCTCCTCTCTCTCCTCTACCAGGTTTCATACCTGCACTGAAGACTTCTCCCATGGCGCCTCCTGCTGGATTTATTCCAAAACCTACTGAAGCTCTTAAATCCCCCAATACCTCTACCCCTCCAACATCCATGCCAGATCCTAAATCTGTATCGATCACGCCCAAATCTACTCCTGTAGCACCCACAGCGGCTTCGTCTCTTGCATCAGCCCCAGCAAAACCCACCACTCTCTCATGCCCTGCAACAAAGCCTGACCCCTTCGCCCCTCCACAAGGATTCATTCCTATCCCCCAACATCGGGCTGCGAAGAGCCAAGAGGTACTGGTTGTGCATCTGTTCTGCATGGATCACTTTACCGTTATGGAACTGTGAGAATTAGAAAAGCGACTGATCCAGCATGAGCCTGAGCAAAGTCTTTTGAGTATTTAGCTAATCTGTTCTAATATATGTGCTGTGTGCTCTCAGTTTCTAACACGACTTACTCCACAGTGTGTTTGTATAGCAGTAAGCAGTCCTGGGCAAGAACCTACAATAAGCAAAGATGAGAACTCAGTTTCACGTTTCACATACATATACAGTACAGTGCAGAGATCATCCTCTGTCTGTTTTGTTTCCAGGTAAAACAGCTGTTAAGTACACATTATTTAGCATATGTATTTTACAGAGTAATGTGTTTATATATTTTACACCAAAACCTCCATTACTTAGTGTTCTTTATTTTTCGGTATTTAATGTGTCCACTCTTTACTTTTAATACAATTTGCTTTCAGTTTTTCAAAGAAATCTACAGGGATATTTTTCCCCACCTTCAAAGCCATTTCTGATTGTCATGATCCAAGTAATCCCAAACCCATTCCATGATGTAGCTTTTTCGTTTGATTAGCAAAGTTTTTGTGTTTTTGCTTTTTTTCAGTAAGGGCTTCTTTTGACAGCTACACATCCTTTCAGACCCATGATATAAGGTTGTCTATGCACAGTAGATGGCTGTGTGTTATTTAGATCTGAAGCGAGAGTGGATCTTGAGGTCCCCTCCCTCTAAAAGATGAAAACTTTAAGTACTGTTATGTGATTGTGACAGTTTTGGTGTCCTGCAAATTCTTGCATGGTTCTCATGAGTCTTTTAATAAGCTAATTCTCTTTTGAACACCAGCTCTGGGAAGTCCTGATTAAATAAACTGAATAAATACAGAGTGATATCCAGACATTTGCATTGCCCTATATACTGGGTTTTCATGATGGGTCTTGATTGGATAACTGGGGCTGTAAGAAAATGCTGGCACACTTGAGTATCTCAATATTATGTTTGGTGATACTGTATCAAGTCAGTAAACCTGTTGTGATTAGACCCTGAACCGTGAGATAGCAGTGTTGAAATCTGTCTTCAGACTCTTCCACTCTTTCAGTGTGAACAAGTAGTGTAAGGACACACCGCTAACGTTAGCATTAGCAAGTCTATGCATATGATGGTGGTCAGATTTTTGCTGACGGTGGTCTTGGGTTATAAGGTGCTTAACCCCTTGAGTCGAAACCTCTGGATAACACATAACTGTTCATCCAGCCTGGATTACATTTGAAGGAAGATTTGTGCGAATTGATGAATATACGTTATGAAAGGGGAAAGTAAGAACGAGAGAGGGCAAGAGAATAAATCCAGCTGGCAAATTATAATTTATTTATTTATTATAATTTATTTATAATTATTATAATTATTTATAATACATGCGAGAGTTCACATAGAGCTAAATTAATGGGCTTGCTGCTGTTTGACAGACTCTCTGGTGTTCTTTTGTGCTGCTGTATAAAGCTTGTTCAGAAGCACAAGGCAGTGGTGAAAGGTCTTTAAGGAGGATGGTTTGGTTTGGTGTGGTTATCTGCATGTTGGAATAATTTCCATATGGCTGTTTGTTTACTGGTTTGTTCACAAATTGAATTCATGATGCGTGAGAGTAATCCAACCACAGAAACTGACTGTGTGCACCTTCTGTGTGTTTGTGGGTGTTCCTGTGTATTGTGTGTGTATTCGTTTGTGTGCACCTGACGTTTGAAGGCGAAGACAGTCTCACGTCTGTTCACAACACCAACTGGGAAGCCTCTTCCTAGGAGCATATCTAAAGCCCCCCACCCACCTGTAATCAAAAAGGTGTGCCTGTGTGTGCATGTCTAGTTAGGTGTGCGCTAGCTGTGCTCCACAGGGAGGAAATGCATTAGAGTAGGCATGACTAACGCACACCTGCCATCTCGGCAGGCGGCCTGTTGCACTAATCTGTAGAAGTAGTATTCAGTGATTGTATTGCCTCTGAATGTAGCAGTACATAATGCAGATGTACAGGCTGATAGACTCACCTCGGTGGTCTGACTTGTAGGAGAGCCCCGCATTGAGTCCGACTGAAGAAGCTCAGAGACGGCTGGAGCGTATCTTCGGTGCACCTGTAATTCCAGTTCTCTTTCTTTTTATCCTTTTTTTTTCTTCTCCATCCTTATTGTCATGTCTGTTTCTCCTCATTGGTCACCCTTGACTCTACTACATCTAATCTGATGGATTTTTCCAGTGTAAACAGGTGTTAAACGGTTCACAGTGGAACTGTTCTTGTGTTAGCTACCAAAAGCTAAAACTAAAACTGACCACGTATGGTTCTTAGTAGTGTCCTTTCACTTCATTAACCACTAATAATTAGTACCTTCATGATGTATCAGTGACGGGCTCACATAGACCCACGTTGTGGTCCCACAGCTGTAACTGTAAATGGGCATTTTGATTAGAAATGAAATAATTGAAGGACTGTTTTTCAGCACCGTACTGAGTTTTATTGTGTTTAATTCTACTCTGATATTCCAAAAATTGCAGCTGAACTGACCCCTTTGGATCGATGCATCACGACTCACTGATGCATTATGAACACTGTTCATAATCATTTCCCACTTTCTTGCATGGAATCGCACTGATACTGTAACATTACTACACAAGCAGATCCACTGGGCTTCAGGCATGTTTCTCTCCTCCCATACTGTGTTCCTCTCTTCATTGTGCTCATTCGTTGCTGTTTTCTCATCTGCCCTTCTCTTTCTCGTCCACTGCTGTCTTTGGCTGCTGCTGTCTCTGTGGCTGTTGTCTGGCTGGCTGCTGTAGCTGGAGTGTGTGTCCAGCGCATCTGCATCCACATCTACTCAGGTAGAGGGTCCATCTGGGGACTTGGGGTCCCCCGCCGACATCCACCTCAGCCTGGCCGCAGTGTGTTCTCGAGCAGTCTGCTGCAGTGTAAGCCCCGGGTCCTCTGTATTCTCACCCTTCCTTCTGCGGGCCATGTGCACTTCCGTCACTTCATTACTAGGGGTGTAAATCTCTGACCGCGCTTCAGTCTGATCATGGTTGTTTAGGAAAAGATTCAGTGCGTCATAAAAACTAAAGCTTTACTAAAGCCAAAAGTAGGTGCGTACTGTATTAAATACTAGTGTAGGTGATTATAATAAATTCCACAGTTTAATACTGTATTTTTTTAATATATGCGTTGCTGACATCATAATACCGGTTTCCCACCTCGCAGCACCACTGTAAAGATATCTGGCTTCATAAGTTTCCCATCAATAAATCGTTTTACATTGAATTAATTGCACGTCTCAGTTGAATTATGCAAATAAACAAAATCAGTGAAATTCTGAAATTTGATGCAGTTGAATTTACCACATTCAGATGGCAAATCAGTATTTTTTACACCCCTGTTCTTTAAGCTTTGCTTCATGCTGTTCATTTTAATGTACAGGTTTCAGGTTATCTCTGTCTCTGATACAGACTCCTTTGTTCCTTATGTAATGAAATCAGCTTTAATTACACACTGAGTTGCTAGTAGCCATCCTTATGTTGGCGAGTCCAGCCATTGCATGGTGGTTAAGATGGGCTTTTGCAGCATGCATTCAGCAGTGTTGTATGTTTCTGTCGAAGTGAATGGCTGGGCCTCTTTTGTGATAGTGGCTGATGGGCATGTGTGTACAGGTATGTTTTGATTTGTGGTGCAGTTTTATTTATGAATGCCTGCTGCTGTTGTTCACATTGCTTCTCCGTGCTGTGCTTATGAACTACATGCCTTAAGGTAGGAGTGCACAGCTCCGGTCCAGGAGGGCTGGTGTCCAGGCAAACCTGCTCAGGCACACCTGATTACACTTATCATCTGTTTATAGCCTGGTCTATTGGGTGTGTTTGAGCAGGGGAAACACCAAACTGTGCTGGATACCAGCTCTCCAGGACCAGAGTTGTACACCCTTACCTTAAGGGTTCAAGCTCCATATTCGTTTTACTGGAAGGGGATGTGTACATTAGTGTGTGAGCAGTTAGACTGACCAGTTTGTACATGATTAAAGGATTGAATATGTGTTGATTGAAATGGCCATAAACAGCCTGAAAGTATCAGGCCTACAGATTACCATAGTGCTCAAAAACATTAACAGCACGTGTTGCAGATGCTGGTCTTTTGGTCTTTGGCCACTGAAAAGGGGTTGTGTTGTCCATTGGCAGGTTCTAAGGTCCTGCTTTAAACATCTGTGTAATAATAACTGTGTAGTTACACATTAATAATACTTGGAACAATGATGTAACTACTGGTGATGTATTCTGTGTTACAGGTAATTATCAGTGGTACAGATTATGTAAATACACATGTGTATCAACTATAAAAACTTCTGTTAGCTGATTACACAGTGCATTAAAGTGAAGTGCTGTTTTTTTTCAGAAAGACTTTTCTGATTGTAACAGGAGGGGAGTAATTACGTTATAAGAGTGCTCATGATGTAACTGAACAGGAAATACCACCTTTAGCCAGCGGTAGCAGAATGCTTTTGTTAATCTAGCTAAAGTTCTGTATGTGTCCTCCAGTTATACACGTGTAATTACATAAGCTATACTACTGTAATCCTTTTGTAACAGTGGATACATCACCGTTTGTATTTGTATAAGAGTACTTCTAGTAGTTGTGTGTATTGTTAATGTGTAACTACAGATTTATTAGACACTTAATTTAAAGTGAGATCGTTTCTGTTATTACGTTAAGATATGTTTAAACAGTACTGCTATTACAGGAGCTCCACATTCAATAAACTATAGTCAGTATTTTGCTATGTAATAATTACTCGTCAGACCTGTGAAAACTACAACATTGTACTGAATTGAAATCATGGATCTTGTCAGTCTGGATGTTCATTATAGTTCCTCCCCAGGTAAAACTAATCCAGCCCTACCAGGCTGGATTATGAAAGTAAGTACGTATGTAAGTTTTCAGTACAGGTTGTCAGGCTGTGTTATTGAAAGCAGTGTTAATGTTTGAGTGCTTTTACATGCTCTTCAAAATTATGATTATCAGATTTCTGCAGATATCTGATTTTTCAAGTGGTCACGGGTGTAAACAGCATGTAAATGGGTTCCTCAGTCTGCGCACATGCTAGAACAGACCGGAGTACTGGAAATAAGCAAACCGCATTTAATGCAGCAATTGCAAATGGCAACAAACCACTTTTGGAGCTGCACTGAAACCAAATATTATACTTGAAGAAATAAAGATCTAGATGGTTCATGTTTATATTTTGAGGGAAAGCGACAGCATGAGGTTTGGGTTTTACATCACGTCTTAACCTGTCAGATTATTGGCTGCCTGTAATCAGAAGTCTGATTACTGTCCGACTCATGTAGACCTGGAGTTTCCCATTACATGATTAACCAAGTGCATATAAAATGCAGTGAACAGATTACTGACAAAATCTGATTTTCTGCAGTTACTGGGTTATGAAGTGTATGTAAATGCACATATACCTGCTTTATCTGTAATATATGGTGTGTAAAATGAAGCACAGCAACAGTATTGTTTGTGATCTCATCAAGGTCTTGTTTTGATGCTGAGTTTCAGAAGTTAAGTTCAATCTAACCAGCTTTTCCTTCCTAACAGGTGAACAACAGTGGCCTTCACTGGTCTGTCTGTTCACATTGTCTCTCCTTGTAAACTCTGTATGCCACAGTTGCTCGGCGTAATGTATATAGATTAGAGTTGTCTAACAGTGTTGTTGCCCTTTCTTGCTGGCGTACCATGTCATAGGGACAGGTGGAGGAGGATCCAGTGGCTTTCCTCCAGGCAGCCCACGTTGCTGCCTCTCAGCCGAAGGTCTGGCCTGCACTGTGCCTGTGTGTGTGTGTGTGTGTGATTCATCAACCTGTTTGGTCCTGCTCCTTGACCTGCTGTGTCAAGCGTGCCATGTGTCCCCTGTGTTTGGAGTGCTGTGATCTCTCATCCCCACTAAACCCACAATACGACCCCAGCAGCTACAGTGACCCATATAAATGATTCATTAGTAGAGGGAGCTGCTCATACCTAGTAAATACCAGAACACATTTTCCAATATCTGAGACCAGTTAGCAAGAAATGTGTCTGCTCTGTGTATGTGCTGTGCATCTGGGGGGGTGTTGTGGGTAAGTTTGCCCTTTCACTGAGTGTATGCATGTCATCAGTCACAGACCATTAACAACTTATAGACTGAATCACTGTGCAGTGTCTGCTGTAAACATTTGAATAAGGGTTTATTTACTGTGATATAACCCTTGTTAAGAATTAATGGGTTGAACATGAATGTGTGCAGTTAATATAAATGAAAGTGAGTAACTCTTTTGTCATTGTATGTGACTGTCTTATGGTGTTTACTACCCTTCCAAATTTCACTTGCTTGACTAGACAGCGAAAACCTAATACAGTTCATAATATTTATTTCTCTCTGACACTGGAACGTAAGGTCAGTCTGCCTTTATTCAAGCACATTTAATGGTGTTATCCAACAATTCGCTGAAGTGAAACCAGTGTGGGATTTCCCATTATGAAAAGATGTGGTCATTTATATATTTGCCCTCAGATCGGCACAGAAAGTAAGCACTTTGTTGCTCTGTGCAGCAAGACCCTGCCAATCATCTGAACTATCTACTCATCTGTTATTTTAATGCACATTTGCCGTGGATGCCCCTCATACACCATAGCTCACTCCACAAGCTGACCTTTTATACTGTTCTAAGATCTGATTTCCTAGTACAGTCTAGGCTGGTTTACGAAATCAGACAAACAGGTCTTCGAACAGCAACCAAAGTCAGCTTCTATCATCACCCTCTGGGTATTATTCTTCAGTATGCTGCCATGCATGGAGTGTTTCAGAGTGGTTTTGGTGCTGAGTCTGTGTGAAGTATCCTGATTGAGTGTGCTCTTCTTCCACAGGTGAAGACGGAGGAGCAGATAGCTGCAGAGCAGGCATGGTATGGCTCAGAGAAAGTGTGGCTGGTCCACAAAGATGGCTTCTCCCTGGGTGAGTTTCTTCATTACCGTAGTCCGCAGCTAGTGGACTACTTTGGCATCTAGTGGCATCACAAAAATGCCATTATTTGTTAGTCTGAAAATAAATGATGTCTGAGAACATGATTTTTTTATGTATCCCAAATAGAGTCAAACAGCCATGAACTTTGACTGGGCGTCATTTGTGGATCATAAGACTTCATATTAGTGTGTCATTTTTGTGTAATTTGTAGATGCTTCCTCCTCAACTCTTAACTCTGAAGTTTTAGTAGCCACACGGACATGACCTACAGATGGAAACAGCATGATTTCACTCAAAGGAGAGGGCCGATTTTCTTAGTTAGGGCTTTACACACATTTTGTTTCCATCATTCCAAAAGAAAGAAATTGTTTATGTGAAAAACCAAACTAACTTTTCCGCTCACAAGACTTCACTCTCTTTTCACATTTCAGAAATGAAGTTCATGTTAGATCGCTTCAGCATTAAAGTCTGGCCGGTTAACGTTTACAAGATTTTGATTTACATCCAGTCAAACTGTAGAATTTTTTGGAGCAGCAAGCACTGAACAAAAGAGGTCACTGTCAGATCAGTTAGAGATCATCATGATATAGATGCAGGAAAATATGCAAAATCAAGATTCAGATGTCTGATGCAGATATTCAGAGATCAGGGAAAACGCTGCAAGTCTGGTACCTTCCGCCACTTAGCATGGCCATGAACCGGCTACTGCCGCAGGAATGTTAAGTTCCACTGACACGCAAAATGACCAATCACAAACCACAAGGCACGATGTGTAGAGTCATGACAGAAGTATATAATATGCGGAACATCTGTGGCTGAGACATCGTTCACGTTTTGATTCGTGTCGGACCAACAAAAACCACATACGGAAGTGTGTTTATGTGGAAATGCGGATGGCCAATTGGCAGAATCCTGGTAGTATGACCAGGTAAATGCACTGACGATATCGGACTCTCCATCTACGTGTGGGCGGAATGTCTGTGGCTGAGACCTGGAGTAAACTAGTCGTTCCCAAACTGCTCTACAAATTAACGAAAGTAAAAGGTTGAGTTGTTGTTGTGTGCTTATGTTTTGTAGCTCTTCACAGCATAATTGTAAGTGCAGTCAGACATAACGGTGCTTGTACTATTTGCTAATATCTTTGACCTCTTATGATGCCAGCCACTTTGCTGAAGACAGAGGCGGGCAGCCTGCCAGAGGGGAAGGTGAAGATCAAACTGGAGCATGATGGGACAGTACTGGACGTTGATGAGGACGATGTGGAGAAGGTCAGGATAAAAGAAGCTTGCCCTTAGGTGGTGTAGTGTTTCTCACAGGGGAAATAAAGACACGTGGGGCACATTTGAGAGTTAAAGACAGTCACATGCACTGTTAAAGCTTCGTGCAGGACTGTGAGAGCTGGTGTTTGCCTTTTATAGGAGCACATATGCTCCGAAAGTTGTATTTCCCTCACGGCCCAGCGCAGTGTCATTTAATTGTCTTTTTGCTTGCTGAAGGGCAATTTCAGCTGATGCGCTTTCATAACGTGGAAGTTGATTTTAAATGCAGTGTCTGAACCATCTGTTTGATTAGGGAATTGCAAAGCTGAATTAAAAGTTGAGGTGAACAGATTTTAATTTCGTTAAAACTTGTCATGAGGCATCAAGGCCGTAGTGACTTCAGAATATTAATATCAATTGTTTCACTTCCCGCTGTGTCACAGTCAGGTCACTTTGTGATCGTGAGCTTCATTGTCAGCCTCGACTCAACATGAAGCACCATGACCTTTTTTTAACTTACTGACCCTAGGCCAACCCACCTTCGTTTGATCGCTGTGAGGACCTGGCAACTCTGCTTTATCTGAATGAGTCGAGCGTGATGCACTGTCTGCGGCAACGCTATGGAGGAAACCTCATCCACACGCATGCAGGACCCAACATGGTGGTCATCAATCCCATCAGTGCCCCTTCCATGTACTCTGAGAAGGTAAAGACAATACAGTGCCACTGTACCACCCTTTTTTTCCTTCATGTGCTCATAATTATGGATATTGCGTTATATTATATTTTTAAGACAGAAAGTTATTATATGCTTTAAAGAAGATGCGAAATAACCTGCTAATGGGATTAGACACACTATTGGATGTCATCAAGCAAGTCACTTTTATAACTGAACATGAATGTAATTAGTTACTAAAGGCTGTAGTATTCCTCTTAGTCATTAATCCTTATTCACATACCCTGCTTTCTGGTTCAGGCTGATTACTTGATAATGGAAATTTCCTTGCTCTTTTGCCTTAATGTGCTATTAAACGCAGGCTCAGTGCCAACATACTTCTTAAAATTGCAGCTTTATTATTCTCTGTAGACTCGGCTGTGTTACTACTTCGGAAAAGTGCTAGGTTGTGGGCATATTTCTACTGTAGTCATTTCATTACTGAGCAGACTGTGAAGCAGTAATAAAAAGGTACTCCAGTGTGATCTAGCCTTTTATTGTAGCTGGCTTTGGTTGCTGTACTGGCTTAGAGTGTTCAGGCTTGAACAAAACAAAAAAATTATTTTGTGTAGTGCAAAAATGTGTCTGGCCCAAATTGAATTGCTCTCAGTGGTGTCTCTGCATTGAATTACTCTGGGTTCGATAAAGCTCCCTGGCATGAAACTGGTGGTTTTTATTGAATGTCTCTTTGTGCTTTCAGGTGATGCACATGTTTAAGGGCTGCAGGAGAGAGGACACAGCCCCGCATATCTACGCTGTGGCACAGACAGCCTACAGGAACCTTCTGACCACGCGGCAGGACCAGTCCATCGTGCTGCTGGGGAAGAGTGGCAGTGGCAAGACCACCAACTGCCAGCACCTTGTTCAGTATCTGTTGTCCATTGCTGGCAGCACCGGCAAGATCTTCTCAGGTGAGAAGAGAAACTGTAACGCTATAAATGAACCATGTTGGGGAGCTGATCATTTCACTTTGCAATGTTGACATCATTCACAAAAGGCCCGTGTGGCTACAGGTTTGGAAGACTTTTGAAGACTAAGACCAACTGAGTTAATGAGTAGTTTGCTGGGGATGAAAACCTGCAGACTCAAACTCCTTTATAGGTGTGGTTGGACACTACTGTTGTAATGGGTCGGGCATCAGTGTATTATGTCCGCTAGTGTCAGCAGATACTCGGTGTCAGCAGATACTCAGTGTTAAGTACACTTAAAACAAAGTACTGAGGTCAGATGATTAAAAAGATGTTTCAGGACATTTTGAACTCTAGACTTGTAATTCAGTTATTAGTCTCAAATCTTGTCCAATAGCTACAAACTCTTTAATTAGTGTGATTAATAATTATAATGATAGAAGTTGTGTAGACAAATGTTGTGAGAGTGTGAAATGGTAGTCTGGACAAACCGACAGGTCCGTAGAGCTGTACTGCTTAGATATTTACTCTACAGTGGATCTAATCTACTGTTTTTCAAGACAAAAATGTTCCGACGAGAGGAAAACCAGAGGAGAAACAGGACTAACCTTCAGTGACAGGACCAGCAAAATGAATAAAAATATAAACTGAAAGGCTACAGTTTGTATCTGAGGACAAGTTTATGATTAGGCTTATTTAGGCCTGTTCTTATTACATGTAGCTAGATACACGTGTTTAATACATACGTATTTGTGACCTGTCAAATGTCATGACATTGTATAGAAACAAACCTTTGTATGTGTGTTTATTTGCACATGCTTGTCATGTCCATGTGCTGTGTGCTTCCGAAGCATGGACGAGTCCCCTGTGTGACAAACAGTGTGAGACAAGTGAATGGATGGTCGCTGCTGGTTGGCAGTTGGTGGGGTTTTGGTGTAGAGGGTGAAGTGGATGATGGATGGGGTCTTTGCTAATGATACACGCTGGAACACTCTGATAATTAGCCTTGGTCATCAAAGACTGTTCAGCCCACACTTAGCCCTAATGACCTGATGAAAATTACATTGCCCATCAACAGTAGCAGTAAAGAGGGCAAGATGCTATCTGCATATGTTCGCCTCTCAACGCTGGACTTGGAAGCCCCTCCCCTGAGTCCGCCAGGGCATAGGAGCAAGCTAATTAACTTGTAGTGGGTAAACTATTGATTCTGTGTGTGTGTGTGTGTGTGTGTGTGTGTGTGATTTTGTTTTCCTCTCAGCGGAGAAATGGCAGGCAGTCTACACAATCCTGGAGGCTTTTGGAAACTGCGCCACTTCTATGAATGCAAACGCCAGCCGGTTCTCCCAAATAGTCTCTCTGGACTTTGACCAGGCTGGCCAGGTGGCTTCTGCCTCCATTCAGGTACCACTTGTTCTACATGTTTTATGAGAATGCATGCAGTCCGCATTTGAATTTCAGAAGCACTTTAATGCCCATTCACCTTTTCTACACTGCTCTGTATAAAATGCTCTGTTGGAATGGCTGTGCAGACTATGCTGCTGGAAAAGCTAAGGGTGACCAAGCGTCCGGAGACTGAGTCCACTTTTAATGTCTTTTACTACATGATGGCTGGAGCAGACAGTACTCTGAGGTATGTGTGTGTGTAAAAGTCCAGCACTGGCCAAAAGTCAGAGACCATCCTCTAAGTGATCTCATTTGCAGACACAATTTATGATAAGTCAGTCAAAAAGCAGAAAGTATATTTTACAAATATTACAAATAAGCCCATCATATTTAGTTATACATAGTTGCTGGATAATGTTGTAGTATCCTGTGTGTCCAGCTCTTAGTTTTTATTGTTTTTGGTTAGGCTTGCTTTTTTCAAAGAAATATTGTTCCATGCTTCCTTCAAACACTAACAAGATCAGTCTGTGCAGTTAGTTGCATTTTCAGCTTCTCATGAGTCAAGTATTCTTAAATACAAGTTTAGACTCATTACTCCGGAAGGCTTTGTTCCACATCTCAGTTCTCCATTGCTGACTATTATATAACGTGTTGGAGACTTTTGTGTAATTTTGTTATGTATGTGTTTCTTGCTTTTTTTTCTGACACTGAAAACTGAATAATGCATACTTGAAGGAGCAATTTGTAAGATGACGCCACCTGTTAAATTTATACTCCAAACAGTAGGGGGCAGCATATTGCTAGAAAATGCACAGTCCCTCCTCCTCCCTCCTCAGTCCTTACCAGTCTAAAAGAAATGGGGTGAATTTAGCACCAAACTTTACCCCTTTACTCGCCTTCACCTCTTGAGGTACAAAGTGGTATTACAGACAGAACGGGCCGGGGCTAGCTGGTTAACATTAGTAGATATGTCTGTAACATGTATGTACAAATATAGACGTCCTGTCGTACTGTCACAACCTTGATTTCTTTGCTGTCTCTTGGTAATTGTAGTAAATTGTAGTAAATTGTTTAGAAGTGATTTTGGAATGTTTTAAACTATAGTTCTTACATATTGCTGCTTCATTGTGTTCAAATCAAGTTGAAACACGTGGAACATGGAAAGAGTTGTTCCACCAAGCAGTCTACGTATAGAACAGTCCACTAAATACCAAAAAGTTTACAATATTGTCAGCTCTTTGGCCAACAACGTTATTACAGCAATTCTTTTCTGCTCTCCTACAGAACTGAGCTGCATTTCAATCACTTTGCTGAGAACAACACGTTTGGAATTGTGCCTCAGACAAAGGTATGTCCACGTGGCAAGCCCACATATAACACAAATGTACAGTTGCTGTTAGCAAAATCTTTACTATAATCAATGTATATGTATGTATGTGTGCAGCCTGAGGACAAGCAGAAAGCAGCACAACAGTTCACTAAGCTGCAGGCAGCTATGAAGGTGCTTGGCATCTCTGCAGAAGAACAGAAAGCTCTTTGGCTCATACTCGGGGCCATCTACCACCTAGGAGCGGCAGGGGCCACTAAAGGTACAGCTGGAACTAGGGCTGCGATATATTGTTTGGAAATCCCTGTTATTATTGCAAAGGGCTACAGTATACAAATAAACCCAGTTAACATTGTGTATTGTTTGCCCATTGAATCCTGTCCAGTAGGACTGTCAGAATCATATTTGCCATTCCAATATTTGTTGAATCCACTGAAAACATGTTACTCTGAATTTTTTGTGATATGTGGGGAATAATCTTGCATTATGATACATTGTCCATAGCAGTGTCCAGGGGTGATTTATTCCCAAACTACCGTATATTATTCTATAATAGCCAGCTGTAGATATATTAGCATGCTTCCTACGAAGCTGTGTTAGTGTGCGCCTCAGATCCCAAGAGTTTGAAAAACTGCCTTAATGAGATAAAGCTTTCAGGAGCACGCACAGGCCCAGATGCTGCCTGCGTTATTGAAAACGTTACCAAGGCTAAACACAGCAGAGCGCAGAGAAGGGAAAGCGCGAGTTTCTCTGATGTGGAGGAGTGCAGGCGCATGGTGGAGACGTGATAGAGCAGCACGTGTGCCGTTCCTCCCTGTTTTTTCTCTAGCTCTAATGAAGACGAATGCCTCTGTGTTAAAAAGGCTTATTCATGGCCTCTTATATATTGCCTCCCCTCCTCCTGCAGTCCAGGATGGATGCGGTAATAAGCTGCTTAATCATCATATTGCACTGGCTGTATATGCTGTCTCACTGTTTGTTTTACTGTAATGGATCTGTTTGGTCTTTGTCAGTCTGCACTCTTAATGTTTGTGCTGGTTTATGTTACGTTCTGTCACAGTCTGTTCCTGGATGTTTGTTATTTGATGGGTATGGGTTGCCCACTTAACAGACGTTGTCTCTGTTCTCTGTTCACTCACTCTCCTTCACAATGTCTTGAAACATCTATAGGAAAACCCTGCTGAAAACCTTTTTGTCAAAATACAGCCACTTGTTGGACTCAACCATTACTGCTACCGTATCAAATAAGGTCGAATATTCATATTAAACCAAGGCTTATTTTTAGCGATGCACAAGCAGACAATTGTTTAACAAACTGCCATCAGACACATGCTTTGGATACGGCTGACATTTTAAACCAATAGTTAATGACGTATTGTCTTGTACTTCAGAAGAACAGAGTGTTTAGGTGAACCTGGGCTACTGTGCTAACATTTCTTAATACTATTCATTTTATACTGCTTTTGTAACCTTATAGATCATATCAGTTATATACTAGGTGGTATATATAATCAGTGTATCGAAACCACCTCCACATACCATATAGGAGCACTTTGATAAGATTACAGGTGCACTGAGTATCAAAGTATCTGTTTACAATTAGTCTGCATTTAGGATTGCAGCTTGTCCTGATTGTGCGTGCGTTGTGCATTATCTAAATCCCACCTGCAGGTTACAGTATTGTTGGCTTGCCTCTCTTGTTAAATTCACATCAGGCAGGCTATTTTTAAGCGTGCCTAGACTTGTGTAAGCCAAAGTTGAAAATATCTGGGCAGTACACAATTCTCCCACCACACTTGCCTGGAATTTTTTGCTGTTTTAACTGAAAGTTTTTTCGTTCAATTGTGGCTGCTTAGCATTTAGATCACCATCTTTGAGGTGTAACTTCAGAAAGAAGTGCTGAAATGCTCTGCAGCCCAATTCCCATTGTTTGAACTGTTGCACCCGTTTTTGTCATGATGAATGAATAGCAATGACCCAAAATAGCTCCATCGACTTAATCAAAGTAAAGATAAAAGTAAAGTATGTTTTTCTCGTTTTAGACATATGAGGTTTCCATCTAACAGTGGCAGAATGAATATTGTACAGGGAATTTAGATCCAATTGATATCTGAATGCAGACGCTACAACTGAAAAGCGCTAGTGTGAAAATCCTGTGTCTTCGGTGGACTATGATAATGCAATCCCAGTGATTGGATGCTAATAGCAAGTAAACAAAGGCCAACAGAGACATGCTGAAAACACTTTAACAATCAACCTGCAGGGGGCAGTGTTACCCTTCCTTGTAGATTCTCTCAAACTGTGGAGACGGAAGAACTGAGAATTTACCCTACACTCAATAAAGAATGTCAAACAGCAGGAGGAGAGTGACTGTCTGCATGAAGGTACTCACAGGTTCTGCAATGAGAGCGTTGTGGTTATGAGAAGCTGCCTTCTGTTCTCACACAGCAATTCATTTTTCCCCACCTGCAGCCGAGTGGGAGAGAGTGAATGTGTGCCATGTTGTGTCTGAGTATGTTGAAGCACAGATTATTAAAAACTGTAATGTCCTTGTTCTAACCTCCTCTTTTCTACTTGCATGTTGCATGCTGCTAACGCAGAGACCGAAGAAGGTAAATAGAACGAGAGAAACCCCTGAAACCTCAACATTCAAACTTTTCTTTGACTCCTTGTTTGTGTGTGGTATTTCTTAACGCCTTTATCATCGCTGCCAGACATTTCATTTGCATTTTTATTGTTTCCTCTCTTTCTTCTCCTGCTTCTCAGTTGGGCTTTTGCTCTCATCACTCGACAGGCATGTCTCTGACTGTCTCAGAGCCAAACTGAAGGGGGTGGTTGGGGGGTGGTGGGATCATAACTTTGTTGTCTTTCAAAGCTCTGCTCTCTGATGTCCCCCCCTGTTGTAGACTTTTCATTTCTGCAGTGCTTTTCTCTTGTTACCATCCATAATCCAAGCTGAAATGAAAGCCTTGCTGGCTCTCCAGCCTTGTTTGTGTTCAGTGTTCGTTCGTTTCCTCTGATGTTGTGTCCTTCTGTTCTGCATTTCTGTTTCTAGTGCAGCTTCTCTCTGCTGGTACTTCTTTGTGTGCAGTTTAATTTGAGGGAAATTACTGCAAAATCAAACTCTTTCAAACTTTTTTTAATAGAGTTGTAGTGCTACAAATGTCATTCTTCCAGAGCAGACGCGTTTTCTCTGAAGTTTTAGCTGTGTTCTATGTTGCCATCTTGAGGAACTGGGGGGACTTCTTTGTTTATTATGTATAGTAGCATACAGTTCATTTGATTATGCAAGGGAGGGACTTTTGAGATCTTCTATTAGAACAAAAAGAGCTACAGATACAAGTCCGCCAGATTACAGTCCGTAACCTTTATTTACTGATTATTATATATGATTTTCTGTAATTTGTGAGCATTTAAAGTGTACTCCAATCACAGAAAAGCTGTTATGCTCTGAGAAATGACAGTAAAATAGTAGAATCTATTAGGATAGAGCCACTTGTCAGCGCTGAATGGCTAACGTTTCTGCTTTTCCCGGCAGCTGGCCGTAAACAGTTTGCACGCCACGAGTGGGCTCAGAAGGCAGCATACTTGCTGGGCTGCACCCTGGAAGAGCTCTCCTCCTCTATCTTCAAGCACCAGCCCAAAGGAACCCTGCAGAGATCCACCTCCTTCCGCCAGGGCCCGGATGATGTTGGGGCTGGAGACAACTCAGGTGGGCCCCGGCTTACATACTCACATGGCCTTAAGCATCTTTACTAATAGCTCCACTATCTCAGTGGTCAGATCGATTGAACATTTACCTATAATTATATCCAACACATGTGACTCATGACCTCTTCTATCCTTTAGGGGGCCCATAAAAGCACAGAAACAGAAACAGCCGCTTTAGTTGTAGAAGATAATGAGAAAGAGGCTGGGAATGTGTTATGGCTATGTATTACTTTACACATCTTTATTTCAAGTAAGACAAATAAGGAAATTTTCCACATTATGGCCCCTCTTACGGCTTGTTATCTAGTAACTACTTTGAATTATTCGGTAACTAGTACAGAACTAATATGTATGGTATGTGTACAGTAAGGACTGCCTGTGGTACATAAAGACTTAAATCGGTCAAGTAGCAGTGTATACTGAGCAATGCAAAGTGGTGATCTGGCTCAAGGAATTATGTACCATGAAGAAGCATGTGCGGTTTCCTGTGCTCTGAATCCTGCATATTGTGGCTATCGATGACCCAGGTCCAAAGATTACAGCGCTAGAGTGTCTGGAGGCCATGGCTGCTGGACTCTACTCCGAGCTCTTCACTCTCGTCATCTCCCTCGTCAACCGGTTAGTCCTTTTTCTTTGTGTTTCCACAATAGTCAGCACAGCAGTGCAGCTCTCGCACCCACAGATGAGCTTAATGGAGTGTAGCTGAGAGCTTTTACTTTGTGTATATATGTTTATGGATATGAGAAAACATTTTGTGAATATTTATTTATTATTTATTTATTTACACACGCACACGCACACACACACACACACACACACACACACACACGCACACATTTAAATAAAAAGAGACTGAAGCAAATCTATACGTTTATGTAGTGCAATGCTTTGAAGTCTGTCAGTTTTGCTGTATTGAAAATAATAAAGAATATCCAAATAATAATCCAGAATAATAAAGAATATCCTTATGTTCTGTGATCTTGGTAGTGTGTGAGTAATGTATCCTAGTGGACACAGAATAGTTTAACATATTTTATGTATATTTCTTTTGTAGTTTTTGCACTCAGAATGGGTGCAAAGGTTATATAGGTTGTCATTTGGAATCTACAACCTTAAAAAGCTAAATTCTCTCCTTGTTACTTTCAGCACAGTATGTGATTTAAACTAGTTCAGTATGTTTCCTATGAATTCAGAAATAAAGCACATCATTATGGATGTTATACCACCAAGTACCCAGTGCTTTGTTGCATTTTTTGTCATTAATGTGGTAATGCAACAAAATGTGACTACTGCCATGTGATAAGCAAACTCATGTTAGTTAATGTTAGTGTTGTTTATTGTGCTGTTTTCCAGTATTACTCCTGATTTTCTAATCTAGACAACTAGCAGGCTCTTTTAGACTCTGAATTGCTTTAGAAGTCTAAGTACCTTGGACTTCTATACCTTCTATACCTATACCTAGCTATATACCAGAAAACTAGAGATATCTTCATTATATACGTGATGCACAAAATTCAAGTTACGTTATCACAAGGTTTTTCCTAAAGTTTGATAACAGTCATTCACTAGGAATGCCAAACTTAGAAAAGTGCTATTAAACAGTAATGCATTGCACCAAATCCAGTTAAACGTGACTAATTATGCTGTCTTTGTAATGAAGCATGTTGGGGTTGCCAATATGCCAAAAATATTACATCACAGTACTTTAGTTTTTAAATACATGTTGTTTGTTTTGTGGCAATTAGACACATCCAAATTAAAGGCGCTTGTTGTTTTTCAGAGCGCTGAAGTCCAGTCAGCACTCGTTGTGCTCTCTGCTGATAGTGGACACACCAGGCTTTCAGAACCCTCGGCTGACCAAACAGGCTCGCGGCGCCACCTTCGAGGAGCTTTGTCATAACTACGCCCAGGAGCGCCTGCAGACCCTTTTCCATGAGCGCACGTTTGTGCAGGAACTGGAGCGTTACAAGGAGGTAGCTGTGGGGACACACTTAAAGAGAAAAAACAGGATCACTTACTTGAGAAGTGATCCTGCATTTTGTAGTGTATTATCTATTTATCTATTGAATTATAAAACCTTGGTTGCTAGTGATTTATACGGTTGATTCCTCTGATTTACTTGCTCCTCAAATTGTCTTGCTTTGTGACCAGAATATTTTGTCTTGTACTTTATAGACACAGATTTGAGGCTAACTATGACTAGGACCTACGGGCAGGTTCAGGCTTTCATTACTCATTCACACAACTTATTAACTTCACCCTTTTATTAAACGTGAATAGTAAACCTTAAATCGTTACAAGGCTAGGATTTTACAGGGTTAAAGTGAATAAAGCATTGCGCTGGCTTTGGTCACAGGGCAAGACATGAAAATGAATGATTTAAAATCTGTAAATTTGAACTACTCACAAAACTGTAACATGAAAATCAAACATGTCCTAATGGCAATGAACTAATGACCCCTCTGTCCCCATTTAGGAAAACATAGAGCTTGCATTAGATGACATAGAGTCCAGTACATCATTGTCTGTAGCAGCTATAGACCAGGCCTCAGCCCAAGCTCTGGTAAGCACCTCCTTCCTTTCCAGGTTTCCTGCCTGCCTCTCCTGTAATGCGCAGATTAGTATGGTGATCTGTCTCCCACCTGTCTCTGTGGAGCTTTGCCTGCAGGCGGTGTGCTGTACAGATGCTGCAGCTGCCACTCGCATGACTGCATCTCTTCTCTTTATGCACATCATGAATGCTGCCTTTTAGAGTTCTATGGTCATTCATACTGTGGCTGGAGAGACACTTCTTACCGGTTGAAATACGTTCCAGGGAAAGCCACTCTGCAAGTTTTTATACCAAGCAGGCCTCGTTTAAGGTGATTGGTGTAGGAAGTGTGCATGTGGACTGTTTAACGTCATGTGCCAGACTGTATCAGGTATAACAATGCGGTCTTTCTGTTTTTCTCTCTTGCTCTCTCTGTCCTAAAAACAGCCACACTCAGGTGTGAAGTGTGCTCTATTGTTGTGAAATAGGCAGGAATGAGGACACTTTCATTATGCAAACAGTATTACATAGATGGGTCACTTCTTAGGGATGTTTAGAGTAGGGATGAGTGTGCACCGTAATCCGTTACGTCACTTCTATTTTTAGAGAATTCAGCACAAGAGCACATACACCTCATGTATATAATTGCACTCTGACTCTGAAGTACACCTACCTTGTATCCTACCTCACTGTCCATTTTATCAGCTGCTCTCACCATATAGGAGCACTTTGTAATTTTACAGTTGCAGATTGTAATCCATCTGTTTGTCTGTATGTTTTGTTTTTCACCATGTGATATGACAAAACTGATCATGTTCCACCACCCTCATAATACCTGCTCTGTGGTGGTCCTGACCATTGAGGAACAGGGTAATAGGGGGCTAACTAAGTATGTGGGGACACAGATGGACTACAGTCTGTAACTGTAGAACTACGGCGTGCATCTATATGGTGAGTGGAGCTGATGATATAGACAATGAGTGTCAATACAGGAAAGTTAACGATAATAAACTTCATGATATTGTTACTGTCAAAAAAACCCCTCAATTTTTGTTGTTGTTTGTGTTTTAACAATATGCATAATTTGAAACTGTCAAGTCAAGAATCAAGTCAAATGACCTCCAATTCCTAAAACACTAGCGAGTCAGAATCACTGTCTGTGGTACTAACATAAAACCAGAGGCGGAGTAAATCTGAACCTTGCGCGCCTTCATTCTAGCTGTTGTTTGAGTTTACTGTTAACACTAGCTTCACGTAAGAAATCTCGTGACCAGCAAACAATGCTTAGAGAACTTTCACAGTTCTGTTGACAGACACTAGTACTTGACCAGGGTACATACAGTTCTGTGTTCAGATTAGTAGCTATACTGTGCCGTACTGCACTGTTAAGTGCAAACAAAACTGTCAGTACACTGACAATTCCTATTCAAAGCCGTGTTTTATTGTCATTCTTTATTTTTTCATTTGTATGATGGGTCTTTAGTATCATTTTACGTTTAGTAGCAATATTTTACATCGTGGACTTTAGCATTACCATAATTAAATAAATATGTTAAATACTGTTAAGGAATAATAAGCCATTATGAAGTCCCAGAATCCGTGGGACCAGCACAGCTGTTAGCTCTGTCTTTTCTCCTACACTATAATCTGTTTGCTTTTTGTAATCTTTTTTTGTTTAGTACATGATTGTGCTGAAACTGTAGATGCAGATGACTCCTCACTACACTAGTATAAATGTGGTAAGCTGGCACAATCAGGCAGAAGGTGCACTCCGCTTTCGCTTTTCAGTTAGTTTAAATTACATCCACACTGAGCGCACTGAATGTTACTCAACATCATTTCTCACTGTCTAGGGTAATCATATAGTTTACTCATTTCTGCTTCAGAATGTGGCAGGAAAACGTAAGATAATTCTATGTAGAATTAATTCTATGTAGACTCTGTGTAAAGTGTACAGTTACACACAGCTTTTATGAAATCAATTAATAAAGCTTTGCTCTTTTTTAGTAATGCGTTCCGCTGCTGGTCTTAATCACAATCACATAGCTGCTGCGAGGTTTCAGCGCACTAATATGAAGTGATAAGACGAGCGAGGAGCTGTAGCAAGCCATTACTGCCTTTAATTGCTTAAGTGGACAGCCAGAGTGCAAAGTTTAAAAATGCCTGCCTGACTGCCCCGGAGCTATTCTTTTAACATGATGCTTTAATGAGGATTCAGAGGCTAATAGCTGCTCTTTTGCCTGTGTTACGTTGAGATGATTTGGTAGGCCATCTTGGCTTGTGCTCTTTGTCCTGCTTCAGTGAAAGAGTGTGCTGTGGAGCCGTGTGAACCTCAGAATATGTGTTTTGTGTTTAGTATTCCGAAGCATTGTCTTTTCTTAACCGTTTAGACGCCACCAGAAGAAGAACCAGCGTTTAACATATTATGGTTTATTATGAAATATAGCTGTGCTTTTGATGGTCATTATATAAGTATTGGTTCGGAAAAACACAAATCAAGAATTTAAAGCCTGTTGTGTTGTGTGGGTATGTTTTGTTTATTCATAAATGCATCTGTATTGTTGTGTAGTTGCTGCTGTCGTGGTTACTCTTTTATGCATGACTGGATGACAAATGTATTTGACAAAATGCTTTATTAGGTATTTTAATATTTGAACGTGTCTCCGTTAGGTAAGGACACTTGCGAGGACGGACGAGGCCCGGGGGTTGCTGTGGCTTATGGAGGAGGAGGCCCTGCAGCCCGGAGGATCTGAGGAGACTCTGCTGGAGCGCCTCTTCAGCTACTACGGCCCCTCAGAAGGAGAGGCCAAAGGTCAGCATCCTCTCATGCACGTACCTCCCACACTGCATAAACACAGCGTAACAGAATCCTCCATAACAGTATTGCAGACTCACTTAACTCACTGAACTTAAGGCCTCTTCCAAAACCCACGTCCTTCCACTCCTCCAGGACTCAACCTGCTCCTGAAGAGTGAGAAGACCCATCACTTCCTCTTGGGACACAGTCACGGCACAGACTGGGTGGAGTACAACGCTCAGGGCTGGCTGAGCCACGCCAAGCAGAACCCAGCCTCGCAAAACGCTGCCACTCTGCTGCAAGACTCACAGAAGTAAGACAAATGAACCATGAGAATGTGATGGTGATAGGAAGCAGGGGTCACAATGACTGCAACACAAATATGGCAATTTTATTTAGTAGCCATAACCAGGAGTGTGTGCTTGTGATGTTAATGATGAAAGAGTGGGAAATTCAGAAAAATAAATTTTCTTTGGGAACTGTTGCATTACAACAACTTGTGTGTACATGTGTGCCACGAAAAGTATGTGTGTTTTTGGCTACAAACTGATCTCAGAAGTACTGTAAAACAGTGCATCAGGCATCATATTGATAGCGATTTCAACTTTCTGTGAGCAATACATTAGGTGTTGACCATCATGAAGTAATGTATTAGGTAACATGAGATGATAAATTA
Source organism: Semaprochilodus insignis (assembly GCA_034552555.1). Taxonomy (NCBI): domain Eukaryota; kingdom Metazoa; phylum Chordata; class Actinopteri; order Characiformes; family Prochilodontidae; genus Semaprochilodus; species Semaprochilodus insignis. Next base: position 13,835,282 of record CM067488.1, read on the forward strand.
ATAATGGTAAACTAATGTTAAGTATACATGTAACAACTGTTTCATGTTTACTTGACATGTAAACATGTAGTTGTTGCATGTTTACTTAACATTAGGTAACTATTATTAATCTATTGTCTCATGTTACCTAATGTTACACTGTAACTATCAGTAATGCATTACTTCATGTTAACTAATGCATTCCTTCATGATTGTTAATCAACATTGGATGTAAAGTGTTACCAAGTCTTCAGACATCTGGTTTTTGTCACCCCTACTGTAAACAGTTCTGACTCAGCCGAATGGAGCATTTCACATTGAACCACTAATTTGTTTACAGCTTGACGTGTGTAATTATACAGGAGTTTTGAGAAATCAATGGAGTTCCCTTTTCTTGATTCAGTAGAACCGTTATGTATGCTGTGGGTTCAGAATGTTTTTACTCCGATGCAGTCATTAAGCAGTAAATCTGTTATTTTTTTTTCCCCCTTCTGGTCGGCTTTTCTGATCATCTGCTGCTTGTCTCTCTTACCCAGGAAGAACATCAGTGGGCTGTTTATGGGGCGTTCTGGAGGGGCTACAGTGTTGTCTGGCTCTATTGCTGGACTAGAGGGTGTCTCTCAGCTGGCCCTGCGACGGGCCACCAGCATGAGGAAGACCTTCACCACTGGCGTGGCTGCTGTCAAGAAGAAGTCTCTCTGCATCCAGATCAAGCTGCAAGTGGTCTGTACAAAGCTTCTTAATAGAATGTAGAGCTGCGTGATGTGCACAGAATACCAGTGTTGCTGTTATGTGGTTACACATTGTAATTGCAGCATGCATTGCAGTATAGTAAAAATGTATTGGTGGATAGGTAATGGGAGATTGTTCAAACTGGACCTACATAATTTTCTTTTACCTTTGCTTGGATTATGTTATTACCTTTACTCTTAAAAACAAACCCTCTGATTGGTCACAATGCTAAAAGCATTGGGAGTTTGTGACTGGTTACAGGGATCACATGTTGCATAGTTCTGTGATTATAATATTACAAAAGCCAATATCAAACAATGTATTGTGCAACATGTGCTAAAATGTATGATTTTAATTGTTTATGTAGTACTCCAGAGACTTTAATTACATCATAAGACAACATGCTAATGGCGCATGTAAAAACTGAAGCCAGAACTGTGTTGTGTGCTTGCAGGACGCTCTCATAGACACAGTGAGGCGCTCCAGGGTGCACTTTGTGCATTGCCTCGTTCCCAAATCGGAAGCCCCGAGCACAGAGCCACGTGTGACGGGGGGACCCTCTCCGCGCTCTGGGGACGGCGAGGCCCATGGAGAGAGCTGTGAGACTGGCCTCATGCAGCTGGACGTGGGATTGCTCCGCGCTCAGCTTCGAGGCTCAAAACTGCTGGATGCACTGCGCATATACCGGCAAGGTAGGACATGAGACCACAAGTGTACATTGTTTGATCTTTTGTACAGGCCTTTTTCAGCCCTATGTTGATGTGTAAGATCTCCTGCAAGCACAGTTCAAGGGTACATAACAACAAAGTGAAATATGTGCTTCAACTTTTGAGTTTGACTCTTTAACTTTATCTGAAGGCTAGAATAACTGTTAAAGGTTTTGTTGTGGCACTTGTTTTGTTTTGTACTGCCCATTTTCGGCTGCATTGGATGGGGTGTCCTGAGAAGGATTAAGGCTTTATGCTAAGAATTTGTGTTATCAAAGAATTCCACTGAATGTCTATAGCTGGTTATAATTCATTCGTGAAATAATCTGAAAATATTTTCTAACAATATTCTGAATTCACTCCCTGACATTGTATGATAGAAAAATAAATACCCAAAACGGTATAATTAACTGTTCAGGTGAATTTGAGCTCCATCAAAATGTGCTGGACCCTGAGCCGAAATGTATGATCCCTGCTTAATGAGGTGCATTCCCATATTTTTTAGCCCCCTTTAAAACAAAACTATGGCATTGTAAAAGCACTTATTTCCAAAATCCATACAATGGAGTTGGCCTGCGTGTTCCAAAACACATACTGACCGCTGGCCTTGTCCTTGTGTTGATTTGGCACTCTCACAGCCTCCTAGCCAAGCTCATGAACCTCACTCTGGCTCTCCTCTTCTCCAAGGTTACCCTGATCACATGGTGTTCTCTGAGTTCCGCCGCCGCTTTGATGTACTAGCGCCCCACCTGACCAAAAAGCATGGACGCAACTACATTGTGACGGACGAGAAGAGGGTGAGTCACATATTGTGTGTGTGTGTGTGTGTGTGTGTGTGTGTGTGTGTGTGTGTGTGTGTGTGTGTGTGTGTCCTACTCCCTGCTTTGCCTCCATTAGCTGCTCTGCTGTATAATTGATTATGACAGTGCTGGGGGCTCTGATGTGTAGTGTGGAGTATTAGCCTACACTGCTCATCTCTCTTCCTTCTGCCTCTCTGCTGTCTCAGCAACAGAACAATAAAATAGCTTTAATCAAAGGCTTTAGGGACACCTCTATCAGTACCATCAGTACCATCCAGTCCTCCTAGCCCTTCTCTCTGGGCAATAGAGGCCTCGGGCCAGAAGGAGAGTGAAGGTAGTTGTGCTGAAGAGTTGAAAGTGCTGTACTGGTTTATTTATGTAGAAGATGGTGAATTGTGTTTAAACAGGTGAAGCATAGCATGATCATCTGTGTATTAACAGATTTAAAGTGTCTGAGATCACAAGATCTATAGGCTTTACCTCTCAAAGCCATAGTTATGTGGAAAATCAGTTTTACACGCATTTTCCCCAAATGAAAACACTCAGTGAATATGTGCTTAGCGTTTGAAGTGTAATTCTTTAATTCTGCACTGGAGCTGAGAAGCTAATGTATGTAATTGAAGCTTACAGTGTACACACATAGAGTCACATTATTATGTGCGATAGGCTGTCTGTACACATATCCCTCATTGCTGTTATTAATAAAAGGGCGAACCATGCTGATTGTCTTCCCTGGGGCGGATGGATTCCTCCAGCAAGAAATGTCCGACAGTGGTTGGAAGAGCATGACCAAGACTTCCAAGTACTACCCTGGCCCCATAATTCCCATGAATCCAGTTAAGCATCTGTGGGACCACCTTGATTGTCATGTCCGCTCTATGGATCCTCCCCCCATGCACCCTCCAGCAGCTGTGGGATGCACTGCAGTTAGCATGGCTCCAGATACCTGTGACAACCTACACACTTTTAGTAACACACTAAAGAAAAGCACAATAGGTGCCGTTCTTAAATTCTTTAGCCCTAAGTGTAAGTAGCATGTTTATACAGTTTAGTTTGTGGGGTGTAAGAGCCCCTTACTTTTTGGCGACATCAACCTGTATAAAACTAAAAGCCTCCATTTTGGCTCCACTACTCTAAACTATGTAGTCACACATGAACTTCTTTCCAGTGTGTTGAACCTTATGAGTCAATGAAAGTGCCCCACTTACTGGCCTGGAAAAAGTATGTGACCGTGACTCAGCTGGTTCCTGTGGTGACAGCCACCAGACGATTTCCATCAGAGTCCAGGGCTCTTCTCTCCAGTGAACCTGGTCAAACTGAGCAACACCAAGAGCTGCAAGCAGTGTGTTTCTCGGCTGCTTTTAACAGCAATATGAGACAGCAGGCCTTTGAGAGGCTGGTCATTTTACTGCTGTGTGGTTTATTCACATGACATCCTGCCACACAGAGAGCCTTCAAATGTGAGCGAAGTGAGGAGTCAGACTTCAGTTCTTTCTGTCCCAGTGTACCCAAGGTAGATGACTGCAGAGAGAGGACCCCTGTCAACACATTGTCGCCATGGAGCCTTGCAGTTCCTTGACGTGGTGTGTTCATTGTGCTCTCAGGCTGACAGTATATTGACTTTCCATGCCCGTCTCACTGTGTGTGCTTGTGTGTACTTGTATTTCAGGCCGTGGAGGAGCTACTGGAATCATTGGAGCTGGAGAAGAGCAGTTATCATATGGGCTTGAGCAGGGTGAGTAGTTCCTTTTAAAACACATACTGCAGAATGAGCCAGGTGCAATTAGGAGTGAAATTTTCTCCAGTAAATATATAAAGCTTCACATCTGGTTTAGGCCATCAATAAACAAAGACCAAAAAGTACAAAATTATAATGAATCAGAGCTAAAATAGCTACAGTTAAAGCAGTAGTTGCCATGATGGAAATTAGTGATCCACTAAAATAAGTGAAAAGCATACTCGTCCTAGCCACAAACCTAAAAAAAACTATTTTCTTTCAGCCCACTTCTCTCTCCATCCACTACGTTCTTTGTCAATGGGAGGTTTTATAATTCCTGTTATGCAGTTTATTATAATTCAGCTGGATACGTGCTGGTATTTGGTAATTCAGTAGATAATACCATGAAACAAACACATTAGTGGTGTTGTGGACACACTGATGTACCATCAGTGCATTTCAATCAAACTAAATTACCGTGGAACCTTCCATTCATACATGGTAACACCCACCAACATGTGTGCAAGCAGAGATGTTCTCTTTGATGGAAAGAGACGGAAATGCAGCAGAAAGAACCACTGCCAAACTCGGACGAGCAGAAAAGCCTTCATTAACAATTAACTCGTGTAACACTCTGCAAGCATTCATCCAAGAAATCATAAAACAAATTTAGCCGCATTGTATGAAATCTTGTCAGCTTATTTAAGCAGTGGCAACCATTAGTCTCACTTGAATTACAAAACAGGATAAATATGACAACTAATATGCACTATAAATATTCCTCACTTCCACACTGCACTATTCCCTTGTCTCTCACTCATGCTCGCCACAAAATAACAACACCACTTATTGCAGATACTACAGATCAATGCATAGAATGAGTACAACGTGTATGGATTCAGCCTGAGTCATAAGGATCAGTTCGGACCAGATGGTATGATTTCCATTTAGATTGCCGATTTGTACGACTCCCTTTATGCCACTCAAACCAGGCTGCCTCTAATCCCTGCTGCCGCTGCACTCACATCTGGATGAAGATGTGCTGTGGTGGGGCAGGCAAAAAGGTTGTGTCTCTTTTGCCAGCTCTCCAAAGCTGCAGATGGGATGGGGCTACTGCTGGTTGGCAAGTGTCATTTGCTGGATCCTCAGAGTATGAAAGACAGGGTGTATTTGCCTCCCCCGATCAGCAGGCGCGACTTTGGCCAGGATTTGTAAGACTTGGATGCGCTCTGAGTCTCTACCTGGGCTTCCTGCAATTAAAGACGAGTTTGTGCCTCCCTCCTTTGTGTGCCTCTCGCCGCGCATTGATAGACTCTGGCAGGCTCCCTGTTTGGGCCGTTCTGCCTTGGCACGCGCCAGTAACCCGCAACAAACACCAATCAGCGCAGTAAGCCATTGTGCTTTCAGAAGGAGAACTGCAGCCAAGAAGGATAGCCAACATAGCGACAGGCTGATAAATAGCTGATTAAGTGTGGAGGGAAATGGGGAATCTCTGCTCAAGTATGCCTGCCACAGGTAGGAGACGTCTTCTACACTGAGTGTGATTGTGACGAGAACAAGTCCAGAGTGACAAAACTGGTCAGCAAGGATGTGCTAGAAAGAGCAGCTAGGATGTACTAAGTGTAGGTTTCACTCTCAAGAACATTGTGGTGTGTGTCAAAAAGCAAGATCAATGGATCGGTGGATAACAGACACGCATAGTAATGCATGAAAATGGATCTTTTTACAGAACGTACTATGACGTAAGCCTTTGTCGGCATGAGCAGTATGAAGGAGAACCTAATTTCTTCTGCCACATCCAGAGCTGTGCAGTCAAATGCTTGGGATTTGTGAAGGCTAGTGATGCAACTAAATGTAAATTCTTGCCTGAAACCAAAACTAAAATTTGTGACCTTAAAAATCTTAAATCCGCAGGAAACCTAAATCTGTGTTAGTCTTTTAGCTTTGCTGTATGTTTACTATAACACAAATCTCTTTAATATTCTACTCCATGTTCACTGGGACTTTAAACCTGAATAAAGACACTTTACTTACTTACTTAAATACCAATATATGCACATGTTCATTATCTTTTTCAGTATTGTCATTATCTACTGATCTCTGCGCCCCTTGCACATGAATTATTATTGCACTGCCTTTTTATCTCTGGTTTTTCACATTTTTTCTACAGTTATATTTGTACTTTTGTAGTTTTTTTGTAGTCTACTTTTGTAGACTATTTGTAGTTTAATAGTTAATATTTGCTGAGCCGGTTCCCACCTATTTAGGTTCATTCTGTACAACCCTTTGTTTTGTTTTACTGTGCTGTATTGTGAAAACTGCTATCTATCTATCTATGTATCTATCTGCCTATCTGTCTATCTATCTATCTATCTATCTATGTATCTATGTATCTATCTGCATATCTGTCTATCTATCTATCTATCTATCTATCTATCTATCTATTTAAAGCTAATGGAAATAATCATTTAAAAATGGTTTACAGAAAAATATAGTAAACTAAAGTTATTGCAGCATGTAGCCACAAAATCCAGCGCCCTCAACAACAGAGAATAGCTGGTCATCCGGGGCGATGAATCACAATTGTTTTTAGCCATGTTTTGGACTTTAGCACTGATGTATGAATCTTTAGTCATTTAAAAACAGTGGCTGCAAATGACGTTGGACTGCAAGCATATCAAATGAACTTATGATGTCAAGAGGTATCCAACTTGTAATTGAGATGTCATTGTGCATTGTAACCCTCATGATTCTTTTCATGAACACTGATTTTCAAAAAATCATCTGTCTAATCTCCCTCGTAAAACCTGTGAAACTGCTGCACACAGCCGACATTATTATTGTCCTGCATT
>CM067488.1:13842468-13853904 GCA_034552555.1 Semaprochilodus insignis
TCTCTCTCTGAATGAGCCATTTTGACTTAACATGTGTAGTGACTGAAATTTCAGTGCATCCCTAGTAAAGATTACATGCATCCCTAGTAAAGTTTACATCTTTTCTGGTTCTTTCTGTGACAAACAACAACTGCCAGCAGTTTTCACTCATAAGCATTCATGTAAGATGTTTTCACTTGCATGATTTCTTGTGATGTGGAATAGAAAATTGACCTCGAAACAGCAATGTTTGGCATGCAGCAATGCAGTTTGTTGCCACTTGCCAAAATGTCCTTGTGATCATGGCTGTGGACTACAACCAAAATGTTACAGGATGGTCACAGGATGCTGCCCACAGGACGTTGCTGGCTGGCAGTGGTGGACGAAGAACACAGGTCATGCACTTTAAAGTGGAGACAGCCAAGGCAAAAGGTTACTCCAGTAAAAGTAGAAGTTCCTTCTTTTAGACCTCCACTTGAGTAAAAGTACAAAGGTATTTGCCTTGAAATGTACTGAAGTGTGGAAAGTAACAGTAGCATGATTTACTATGACTCTAATGTCCTATTATCATTTCTGAAACAAGAGTCTCTCTGCTTAATCGACTCATTGTAGTATCACTTTTGGTCCACCAATCTTTTAATAGAATGTCATTAATTAGTCTGACACTGATATCAATTAAAATGATCATAACACAAAACACTGAAGGAGAATGATTTCCACTAGGTAGAACCACGCTCTGTCCAGCAGGTCGAAACAAGCTTAAAACAAAGTGACCGCTGTACCGTGATTGGTGGAGTCGCGTAGCACTTCTATCGTTTTGACATGTTACTTTTTTAAGCACACATAATCCAAAAGGAACGATATAAAAATATGTTATCTGACTTTGAAATGTAGTAGAGTTGAAGTAGTAAATGTAGTGAAATGGACAGTGAGCGTAGATAGAAGGCGGGGGCTTTAATATTCTGATATGACCATGTAAATTTGATTAGATGGCTTGAGGGCAACAGAATGATCGAGTTAGTGGAGAAATTGTCAGTAGGCATCCAGGGACTGATTGATAAGCACAGTACAAGCCCTAAGGCTCGATATAAGGAATGGCTTATTCCATCAAGGCTGTAGTGTGATGGGGATTGGGTTAACCTTTTGGCTTTGAGCAGTCACTGGGGCTTCTTCTGTCACCATCTCCACTCCAAGTAACTCATTCTTTCACAGACTGAGAGACAAAATGCTTTCTTTGCCATCGTCCATTATAGTTTATTTTCCCTCTCAAAGTGAGGAATGCCGCTCTGTGGGTCGCTATGGTGAGCGATGCTTTATGACCTGCCTGAAAAAGGCTTTTTGCTCAGATGACCATGCTGACCTTCAGCTCTCTGATCCAAAACGACCGATTGCAGATGGCAGTAGAGCACCCACTCAGCCTGGCAGGTGAAGGCTGTAAGGCTGTAATCTGACCCAAATGTCACCCCTCAATGCCACCCCCCCCCCACCCCCTACTGCTGGTGTTACTCACTGGTTTCATCAGCGTTCTTTAACGTGGGTGTCAACACACTGTTCCAACTAACTAGAAAGTGTCCTCTCAGACACTTCTTAGGGTGATGTAATTTGCTATAATAGTTGTGCCTACATGCACTGTGACACAGTATGGGGGAATGAGGACAGATGTTGCGCACAATGAGAATCTTAACGACAAATGGCAGCAAGTTTTTTTCCCGTTTTTTTAAGCTGAAAACTTTTAATGTAAAACTCAGCACAGCTGACTCTTTATTCACCCAGTGTTCAAAAGTCTGCAATGCAACTATTGAAATTGTTCAAATTCTGGGCAATGGAAAATTCTGAGTGCTCTTAAAGTCCCTAAACAGCAACAATTCGGGCCTACAGTTTAAAGCAGTTTGGGAATTGCTGAGCCTGGATAGTACAGTTAGTCTTTTAACACCCAACCAAATGGTCACACACTGTTGGGGCCAGTTTTAGTATTGTGGATATAGGATATTTGTATAGTTATTCAGTGTACACTGATGTTTAAAAGTTTGGAATAACTGTTCAAAACTTTGTAATCAATGTTTTCTGTAATACAGATACTTGTTTGGTTTGGTGTGTCTGGAATGATGACTATAGATAACTTATACATGATTGGGAATTGGGAAAATTAACACAGAATTGATCATATTCCGAAAGCAATGATCAAATTTAGAGAACCAACTTTATTTAAATATATAATTACTTAACATTTATAATGACTTATTGTTTACAGCATTATTAAAAAAATGAATAAAAGTATAAATATTTGTAATATTTAAATCCAAATCCTTTTAAATTGTAAAAGTCTAAAAGTTAATGTATATACAACTGTAAGTATGGAAAGTGATTCTGAGCTTTTGAACGATAGTGTGGTGGTTGTTGTTATTCTTACTGAACTTTGAGGTGGTGCTTAGCACACAGTTTGCTGGGATCTTAGTGAAATGTCTGTGACATGCTTTGTTAAAAATACCACAAGAATCAAGCACTATAGCTCCCCTCTCATCCTGTCTAAACACCCCTGTTCAGAACGCATAATAAGCCACTGCTCACTCTGCCCCCCTCTTCCGCGTAGCATGCCAACGCAAGTACACATTCTTTCATTTCACTGGCCATCTTACAGATGTTCAGCAAACGAAAAAGTGTAACGTTATGGTGGATTTCTGCAGAACATTTACATCTACAATAATATATTACTTGTATTATGGTATATTATAGTATATATTTCAACTGTTAGCATTAGCTAGTGTTTAAAGGCCAAAGACACACAGAGCATTATTAGTTTTGCCATGGACAGTTGGTACTGACTCACGTTGGGACACACAAGCCTGAAGTTGGCTTCTTATTCATGGGCTTCTTGTTCTGATTCTCCCATTCCACCTTAATTGGTGCAGCAGCTAACAGCTGTTGCCTGAGGTGACAGAATGTGATTGCTGTGCCATTTAAGGTGGAAAATTTGAATGGGAAGCTGGACAGGTAGTCTGATGCGCCCATTTGCAGGTTTTTGCTACCTAACTGGGACGTTGCCATCGTAACTTTTGGCCATCATAGCTTTTAACATCGAACTTTAGTACAGTCCACACGGTTAGCTCTTAGCTTCCACATAATGCTAACGGCTCTGGTGCTTGTGATGGTAAAAAATGGCACCCTTTTGGGAAGCTAGTTATGAACCTTCCTCAGATGGGAGTCCTAGCATGACATGGAAAGGGCAGCTTGTTGAATACCAAGTTTGCTGATCTAAGGAGCCCACAAAAATTGACTGGGTTGTCTTGTGGGTTGGTAGGCACTCCAGATACTCAAATGTATATGCACAAGAACTGAAGAAATAAGTTTTTCATAATATGTCACAAATTTATCAAGTGGATCTCTGAAAAAGTGGAAACCTGGAAGCCTTGAAAGCCTTGTGCAAACTCAAAACAAGCATGTTGAAACACCCAGCACAGTGTGGCAGTGTAAAAATACGCAATTGGCTGAAGAAGACTCAGAATTAGGTCTTGGTAGAGTTGTGTCGAGAGTGGTTGTGTCCACATATTCGCTAGCATTGAGAATGAGAGCTCAGTTTGCCCATAAACATTTCCAGAGATCAACACCTAAGGTCCCACCTTGAGACAGGCAGGTTGAGTGATCTTCGCTGGTCTCCATATAGCTTCCCCAGGTTTCATGCCCCACAGCAAGAAACACTAACATGCAGAATTGGGAGAAGTAGCAGGGAGAGTGCTGTTAAATGTATTGTGATTTATTCTCACTTACTTTGCAGTGGGGGTGTGAGCAGAATGCCAGAGGCTTTGAGCTCAGTCAGAGTTACGATCAATATGGCATCTTTCCATAACCCTCCACTCTCCTACAAGATGTGATGGAGGGGGCTCTGTGAGAGTACGCTGGATGTAATAACAACAAAGTGCAACACGCTGCACAGAAAGGCTCCCCGGCTTTGATCTGAAGTGCAAGATTATGCTCCGGAGCAGCTGCAGATAAAAGCTCAATCAAGAGACATTTGTTGCCATCCTCACAGATGTAGAGTAATTGAATCTGCGGGCTCAGAACTTCGCTGAGGCCTTTTCTCTTTGCAGAGTTCCCTCCACACTCCAGGTATAAAAATCACAGTACACCAAAGGCAGTGAAAAGGGCTCTGTGGGTCTATCTCCATTAATGCTAATTCGCCGCTAATGATGAAAGGAAATGTTGGAAAACAAGAGGAGCGGCTCACTTCAGCTTCTCTTTATTAGAGCAGAAAACTTGAGGAGGGCTTTTCCACACTTGTGCTGTGGCGCCTCTCAGTTTGACACGCTCGTCACCGAGTGGAAAATTGCAAGGGAAACGGTGCATTGGCAGAGCTTGATATGGACACCTCAAGCTCCCCGGAAGGCTTCCCTTCAGATATTGTTTGTTTTATAGCGCTGTGCATGGAAAAAAAAGAAAGGAAAAAGTGAATGACTGTGGCAGAGCAAATAGATTTACAGGCACAGGTTTATCTGTATGCATCGATGTTCTTTTGTCAAGTATGCTGAAGTGTCTTTCATTTCACACGGATGTAACATATTGAAGAATCTGAGGCAGGCACATGCATCTGAAACATTCTGCACTAGAGGCTCTCAATCCGTTATTCTTCCCAGATGTCAATTCTGAGTCATTTAATATTGAGTATCTGCGGATCAAGTCCATTCCAATATATTTGTATAACAGAGAGTTTATATGTATTAAATGGTCCACATTCTACATTAGGTTTGTTTTTATTTGGTTAATGAGATCCAATTATAATAATTGTTTTTTTTATACCATAACAGATGGACATATGATTGATAAAAATTATAGAAATGATCTGGTTGGCTGTATTGCATCTCATTCAAAAAGCAGTCTGGGCTGAAACTGCTGTAGACCGAATAGGTGGAGGATACATGTAACATCACACAGATAGTTATGGTGTAGGAAACTTAAACAATGTTTACAAATTTGTTTCTCCATGGTACATGCCCTTTTAAAGGTAGTAAAACCAGTTTTAGGTAAGACATACTAAGCTGCGAAACCTGAAAATACTACAGTAAAAAGATGTAATTATGTATAGAGTTTAAAAAAAAAGCCTGTAAAATGAATAATAGGCTGCAAAACACATTCTTTACATTCATTATTGCTTAGACTTTCGGTTTTCTGGATTCAATGCATTAACAAAAATCTAACCTTTATCTGAAGTACAGTAATTGAAATTAAAAAACCTTAAATCTGATCAATAAGTAATTATTTTGATCAAATCTATTGGGGATTCAGTTGTTTATTTAAGACTTTGTGCAGCCTCCCTAATAAAATAACAGCTCTTAGACTTCTCCTATAATGCTTAATGAGACTGGAGAACAGGCAAGGGACCCGAGACCATTTCAGACCACTTCAGCTCATCTTACAGGTTTTCAACAGGGTTAAGGTCAGTGGACTGGGTTGGCCTTGACAAAATCTAGACTCTGTTTTCTACAAACCACTGTTGTGTTGCTTTGGATTATCGTCCTGCGGGAAGATCCAACCATGGCCCAGTTTTAGCTTCTTGGCTGAAGCAGTCAGGTTGTAATGTAATGTCTGCTGGTACTTGGAGTCCATGATGCCATATATCCAAACAAGTTCTTCTGGGCATTTGGAATAAAAACAGCCCTGGAACATCACAGATCCATCACCATATTCCATAGATGAAGTACTTTTCTTCATGTGTCTTTTCTTCATGTGTCTTTCTCTCTCTCTCTCTCTCTCTCTCTCTCTCTCTCTCTTTGTTTATAATATAGTGGTTATTAGTGTTTACTGATGCATGTTTTCTGTTTTTGTGACACATAAATGTCTTCAAGTGTCTTTAATTACTGTGATGATTTTTTTTGACATTTTGCCCACCCTGAGCTTGGGACCTTACAGCTGTGCTCTGTGCATGCAGGTATTCTTCAGGGCAGGTATTCTGGCCAAGCTGGAGGAGCAGAGGGACATGCAGACGAGGCGCAACATCACTCTCTTCCAGGCCGCCTGCAGAGGATACCTTGCCCGGCAGGCCTTTAAGAAAAGGAAGGTGAGTCCCTGAAGATTTATAATGCACTAGTTGCATGCCTTTTTCAGCTGTGCAGTGTGCACACTCAATGCTAAATGCTAGATTTATTAAAAGCAAAAAAATATACAGAGTGACTGCATTATATTTATCCAGAGTCCTCCATGGTAAGTGCATCTCCATCTTCTGTGGAATTTGTACATCAGAAGTACATCAGAATTTCATCAGAGAGGCCCATGATAAATCCCACTGGCTGTGTCCTCAGCTGGCAGATAGCATTCAATCTGTGCGTCTCTGGGGACAGCCGTTGCTCCCTCAGCACTCCATCACAGTCCTATCGATCCCCACCACCCACCAGCTGCCTGCCCTCTCTCCCCGTGTCCATTCATCTCTTCTTTGCACTTACCCTCTCTCCTCCTCAGGGCTTTACCCTTTTTATGTTTCAGGGCAACGTGTCCTGCCCTGCCCGGTATTCATTCATTCATTCATTCATTCATTATCTCTCTCTCTTTCTCTCTCTCTCTTTCTCATATAGACATTCTATCTATCTATTTTTTTATCTTCTCTTTTTTTACTGTGTTTACTGTTACAGTTTACAGTAGCACTACTAGTTCCCATGGTCCATGGTTTAGTGACCTTAGAAACCCACACCTGATTCAACTTACCAACCAGGAGATCCAGGGCTGGGTGCCTCCAGGACCAGGGTTGAGAAACACTGTTCTAGAAACACTGTTCAAGTATTTCATAATGCTTGAAACATGCCCCAGCTTTATATTAAAACCAAAGCTGTCCATTTTATAATCACTGATTCAGAGATCATTAAGAGATGCACATATCAAAGCAATATCATAAATTCCTCTGTTGAAGAAACCAAAGAAACTCTGCAGAGAGGAGACACTGGTTCATTCATCAATGTGTTCACTTTGTTTGGACATCTTTGGTTCCTTTTGCCTTTATACTTATAAGTGTGAAGATGCCTTACAGTCTCACTCAGACCTTGAGGCTCAGTTCAGAGTGAGCTGGATTATGCACTGTACGGTTCATCAGACACAACCATTTCTGACCCCCTGTGTGCCTCTCAGTCTAAAGGGGTAGGAGAGAGCAGTTTCGTTTTGGGCTGCATCTCTGCAGCACTTTTTGCGAAGGAAACTATGTTTTACAGTACAGCTGTGCCTCTGGTAGAGATCAAGGCCACACAGAACTTCACACTGTTTTAGCTTTTTAGGTCGGTGCAGAACTTTATACATTGCCTGTGTTGCATGAGCTGGGATGTTCTAAGTCTGTATGCTTTAACTATCTGACACGTTGTTCTTTCTGATTTTATGTGTAGAGCTTTCCAGCCGTGTCTGTAAAACAATCACCAAAAGCATTTTTTCTCCATTAATTTTTGTTCTAAAGGGTCTAAGCTGCTTCTGTTTAGATTCACACTGGGTTGTAACATTTGTTGGAGAGCAGAGATGCACTGTTATTGCCCTTTGTGCTGTCTTTGTACTCACGTTTATATTGAGTTATCTTGATCAGACCACTGTTGTCTGAAAGAACGTATCCTCCGAGAAAGATTTTTTTTTTTCCCCCCCAGGACAGGAAGCAGCTGAGGAGGCTGGAGCTTTTTCAGTGAATCTTGTATTGCTACATATTGCCTATCAGAAGCATGTAACGGCCCTGTCACATCAAACTGACTGCTGCCTGTCATTCAGTATTTGTGGCCAACTTTTCCCTGTAGTTTTTGTGTCATGTGCTGCACTGTTGGCTCTACTTGGGCCTTGTCAGTGCACATTCGGCTGATTGACCGTGTTGAGTTGGTGTCAGAGGCCGGCCAGCCCAGTGCCCGTGGTCACAACATTTCATGCTTCGGCCACTAAAAATACAGAGGCTTTGGCCCGAGTGGTCATTCTCTTTAGATTCAGACTCTGTGTGATTGGACACAGACCGAACTGAATCAGATTTAAAGATTTTGTCATAATATTAGCCATACATGTCCAATTGATCCAAACCTGAGGAAGATCTTTCCTCTGGCTGACTGTGTTACGAAAAACAATTCCTTGATTTGCCTGGTATAATGACAAAATAGGGGCTTATGAGGGGCTCAAAACGCCAGTGTTTGGTACTGAACCATACTCAGCAATTGTAGATACAGTGTGTATATAATAAATGTTTCTGTAATCCTGGCCACAAAATCTTAATTTTGGCCTGGCTTGATGCATCAAATGGCCAATGCAAACCTATCTACTCGTACATGCAGGCAGACTGGCTAGCCTAGTTTGTCTTTGCACAGTACTGGGTGGGGTGGGCGATATGGTAAAAATGCTATATCATGATACTGAAAGGCATTTTTAATATACACAACATGCATTATGATATGTAGTTTTTCTGAGATTTAAAAAGTTGTGACTGACAAAACAGTATCTGTAGTGCCACATATAAAAATACCATAATAATAATAATAATAATAATAATAATAATAATAAACCTACAACTATAATGACTTTTATTCAGCGTTTTACAAACTGTGTGGCTCTAAATCCAGTTAAACAGACCTAATCATGCTCACTTTGTAATGAAACATGTAGTCAGTCAGGGCTCTTTGAGTACTGACAATATCCACAATAAGGTCAGAAAAGCATATTGTGATGTAATCACGATAGCGATAAAACATCATATTGCCCACACCCAGTACTGGGTCTATGTGATTATGAATTCAGCTACTGCCAGCTCCAGGTATGGAGAGTTACTTCCATTCACACAGTTGCCACAGTACATGCCATCCTTTCACAGAAGACACTGACAGAAGGTGATGTTCATTTGGCCTTGCTTGGTTAGTTCATTGGCTTTGTGTAGGGGCCTTTAAAAGCACAGTTTGAGTGGATTTGCAGTCTTCTGCTTATTAAACAGTTGTCTGTTTCTATTGGAAACGGTGGCTGGGGAGGTGTGTTTTTGAGCACAGACACAGTGAGGGAGTGCTGCTGGTGTTAGTTAGCCTGCTTTACTTCTTTTATTAGCTCACTCAGAGACTGTCTGTTGGAAGCAAGCTGACTTCATCTCAGAAACAACAAGTGCTGCAAAAACAAACCCTGTTTATTTCATCCTCTGTCAGACCGAAGGCTCTGGGGGGGTCACTGCGCCTTGAAGTCTGGCAGCCTTGATTTGAGGCTGCTGACTTGGAGGTGCCTTTTCAAAAGGTTTCATCTGAGAACACGGTCTGTACGTCTTGAACCCTGCAGGCCTGTTCCTCCTCCTCCTGTCTCTTTGACGGTCATCGCGAACGGCTCTGCGGCTCGTTGGGAATTCCATGGAGCGGCTGATCTCGTGTCTAATTAAATCGTTGCCTAAAGACATGGGCGTTCGCTCCAAGAGTGAACAGGTGTGTGCGTGGCATATGTGGCGGCAGTGAATGTCCAAATGAGCGCCACCTGCTGCTGCATATTAGAATTCCGGCTAGCACACCTGGCTGGAGGTACAGGCACCTGTAGAAATGTGAACACATCTTGTTGGCACCCCCCCTGCCCCCTTCCTGTGGATGCGACACACAGGACTATCTGGCAGGCCTTGGCTGCTTTCAGATGGCGCTGCCTCCAGACGGCCGTTTTAATTAGGAAGCTTTCCCCGATTCACCTTCTTCCCTCCCCATCTGCGTCCATGGCTGTGGCTTGCATTTGTTGTAGGCAGAGCGTAGCAAATGAGCTCCATCGCATATGCTGGTCAGGGCTGTTAGAGAGCGGACAGACACGATTTTGCGGCGCGTTAAGGCTCTGTCAGTGTGACAGATTACCCGCAGGCCACCTCCGGCTTGCTCAAAACCAGGCCTGCCGACGGTGTGAATTTTGCCAATCTAATTGGGTTTCCAGATAATCTGTTCTTATTGAAGATACACGTGTTCCAGCAGCTAGGAAATCTTATAAAGGTTTAAATTAGCTGCCAAGCACTATTGATGTGTGATTTAATTACCCGCAAGGGCTTTGGGCTCTGCTTAAGCACCCAGCGGTAAGGGGCCTGATCTCTTTGGTGAGGCTCCAGAGCCACGCTACTGTTTGACTTTCCGATGGCCTCGTTTAACAGCAAGTATTTTAGACATGAGGCATCTCGTGGTCCTGGCTCTCAAGTCACACATGTTTAACAGGCTAAACATTCTTTAAAAGGTGGAACTAATATCATTAGAGTGTGCATCATTGAAAGGGAAGAAACTGACATCAACCTACACCAGCAGTACCTCACAAATGAGTCTTTGCAGGAGGAAAGTGCTTGTATATAGAGTTATAGACCCGTAACACATCTTCCACATAGGCTGTGTACTTTCGATGCTGCTGCAGTTACAATACAGCAACAACGACTTCTCATGGGATGTGGAAATGAGCAAAGACACACAAACCACTGGGATCTATGGAAAGCAGATGCCATTAATCATAAAAAAATAGTTTAGGTAAGATTGTTTTGCATTCAGAGCATGAGAGCTTTTTTGATATGGTGTAAGGTCCCACCCATAGCCCAAAAGCAAAGGGTCATTGCAGCGGTCTCGTCTCTGCAGTTGAATAGGGGGCATTCAGAGGCGCTTTCAGTCTGTCCTGGACTCCCTCGCACAGGGCTGCCATTGTCCAGCCAGGCCTGTCCCATACTCCCATATAGGACTAAGGTGCTGCCCCTCTGTGCAGCTCATGGGCCTCTTCTTTTCACTGCACTGAGCAGGGAACCACACGCCATTGTTTTGTGTTTTTGGTCTCACCCACATGTCACTGTCTTCCAGATCCAGGACCTGGCTATCCGCTGTATCCAAAAGAACATCAAGAAGAACCGGGGTGTGAAGGGCTGGCCCTGGTGGAAGCTCTTCACCACCGTGCGGCCGCTGATTGAGGTGCAGCTCACCGAGGAGCAGATTCGTGGAAAAGATGTAAGTTACCACCTCTCTCACTTTCTCTGTCTATGTTTTTCCCTCTTTCATGAACCTGTTGTGTCTCCTGTCCTCTCTCTTGGCCTTGTGGACTCTTGTAGAACAGTTTATCCAACAGTCTCTCTCTCTCTCTCTCTCTCTCTCTCTCTCTCTCTCNGTTGAAAAATGTGTGACTAATTTTAAAGAGCTAAAAGTTTTGGTAAACAGTAATATCAGCTAGTATAAGTAAATATGGTCAACGGTTACACAGACTGCAGTTATTGTAAACAACAGTACCTTTAGAGCAGATACTGATAAATCCATCAGACAATATTGGTTGAAAGTACCAGCCAGCTGTTATATGGTTTGTCACCGACTCCATGTTCTTGAATCTGTCTCGTACTCTCTGTTTCCTTTGGTTTTTCTGCCTCTATCTCATGCACTCTCTCTCTGAGACAGTTTTTCTTTCTAACAGTTTTCCCTTGCTCTTTTTCTCCACCTATCTTTCTGTTCTTGGATCTGTCTTATGCTCTCTTCCTCTCTCTCTCTCTCTCTCTCTCTCTCTCTCTCT
>CM067488.1:13854299-13877418 GCA_034552555.1 Semaprochilodus insignis
TCTCTCTCTCTCTCTCTCTCTCTCTCTCTCTCTCTCTCTCTCTCTCTCTCTCTCCCTCCTTTTTGAGGCTGCCAATCCTCCCCCCAGCCACTTCAAATGCCTCTAAATCGGTGTGTCATGTCCAGGTTTTGGCTTTTGACAGTGGCAGAGCCGGAGGTAAAGCCCATCTGGAAGGTTCTAATGCCTGTCTCAGTTTCTGTTCCCGACCGTGGTCCCTCCTGAATTCCAGCTGTAGCTTCCAGCAGTCCTGTTCAGTCTCACCCAAAGAGCTCGTCTTTTTGATTCATCCCTCCGAGGCTTTGGCTCAATCTGACTGTTTGTAGAGGAGTTTGTGTGTGGCAGGGTTGTGGGTGAATACATTACCTGTGTAGTTTCAGCCCACCGCTCTACAGGGGAGCACAGGCGGGACAGAGGCGTTGGTTAGATCAAATGCGTCTCCGCTTCCTATGGGAAACTGCATTAGCAAGTCTCAGTGAGTGTGTGCGCGTGTGAGGATGTATGTGTGTATATGCACAGCACGTCCGCCGTCCTGCTGAGTGTTGTGAGTCCGTGCAGTGAGGCGTGTTCCTCAGAGAGAGAGCTGGTGCTGACTCTGTCTCTGAGCAGCCTGCCTTTAAAAACAAACAACACCACTATCTCCTTTAGCCAAACAGCCTGCAGAGCTGGAGCTGATTGCCTCTGCCCTCGTCTGCTTCATAGCCAGCCTAGGTGACTGTGGGAGAGGGATGTGGGGAAAACGAATGTGAGTCCAGAGAGAGCCATCTCCAAAAAGATGCTGAGGAATGGATTAAGCTACCTGCCTGACCCTCTGCCTATCTGACCTTGATCCTTAGAAATCTCAGATAATACTGGTGATTACAAATACAAGATATTAATTATTGCTCAGTTGTAGCTTATTGAAATGGACAGAGAAACACTGTTGAAAGTGCCAGTTGTAATTTTTTATACTTAACTTTTCAACTGTTCAAATAGGATACATGGTCGTCCTGACAGGCTGCGGTACAGGAATTGTTGGGGGCAAAGAATAGCGGTCTGTAGATTAACTGGTATCAATAATCTGTAGTTTTCTGTTGATTATGTATCCATGGTTATTTGATGATAAACGGATTGTTTATGTCTTGGATCTGATGAAGAGTTACTCTTGTGCATTACAGTCTTTCTTTTTGAGGAAATTAGGTTTAAATTGCTGTGACGTTTTGATCTTTAGTCCGTTAATCGAATAACAGTCTATATATTGAGATGCAGCCCTATCGCAACCTCTCTGTCTTTGTCCCTCAGACCTCTAAGGTTTGGTCTCATATCAGTTGGCTGTCTGATGTTATCCTCTGGCAGTAGCCTGCTGTCTAGGATCGTCCTTCCCGCTGTGACTTCGGGAGTGTATCTCTCTGTTGCAGCGTCTGTCTGTCCTGAATTTGATTGCTATCAGTCTGACGGTGTGCTGACTGCGAGCCGCCTGTCTGACTATGTGTTTTCTCTCTGTCTGACTTTCCTCAGGAGGAGATTCAGCAGCTGAAGCAGAAGCTGGAGAAAGTGGAGAAGGAGAGAAATGAGCTGCGACTTAACACTGACCGTTTAGAGAGCAGGGTGAGCCTCACACATGGCTAATCCAGAACCAAATAATAAAACTGATCTTGAGTTATTTTTAGAAAGTCTCAGTAGTGCATCAAACAACAGGCACGCTGACTCCAGCAGTCTCGCTGACTCATCCCAATGATATGGCCAAGAAAATCCAGCAGCTTTGTGTCAGATATATAAGCCATGATTTCATGGTGCACTGTTACATTTGTGTTAGAGATTAACTGTTTTGTTGCCGGTCATCTGTAGGCCAGTAAACCGAGGTCATGTAAGGCCTGACAGAGTGCAATAACAACCTCCTGCATTACTGTGTGTGATTTAGATCACAGAGCTGTCGTCAGAGCTCACTGATGAGCGGAACACAGGCGAGTCTGCGTCTCAGTTGCTGGAGTCCGAGACCTCTGAGAGACTACGACTGGAGAAAGACATGAAGGACCTCCAGGTACTGGCACAAGTGCCTTCACTCACGCTAACACATATGTTTTTATGTCTTGTCCAGACATAGTCACATGTGCCATATGCAATATATACTTATAACTGCTAGGAATGCATTATGATATCAGAATCTTATCGATATCAGCAGGAAATTGCTTAAAAACATTGACATTGGAGCGATTTACAGAGTCAGAAGCACTTGGTTTATAGTCAGCTTTTTGAGTAATATAGAACCAGGTTTATAGTGTGTTCATGTAGCGATAGGCAAAATATATTTTCATGATACATAAAAAGACATTTACACAGTGTGCATCAGGATACTTTGATATTTTCACATATACACAGAGTGCATTAGTAGAGCCACATCAAACACTGTATTACGTTATGTACTGCATTAAATCCAGTTAAACATGTATAATTACACTGTTAAATGAATACTTGCAGTTGGTCAGTGTACTTTTAAATACAGATGGTAAAATAGCACCATATTGACTTCAAACTATATGGAAAAAAATTCCAGTGATAAATGGACAAGGCCGTATTACATCAAGAAGTTAAATTGATATTTGGAATGTGTTATATACTCACTGACAAAAAAAGGAGCGCACCAAGAAGGAGTTGTTGGAGTTGAATGAATCTTAATGTTTTCAGTTTTACCATAGTAGCAGGTAGTTATTAGCCACGTTAAATGCTACATTGGCGTGATCATTATTTACAGTTTAGTGGAGCAAGTTTAACAGGAATTGAAATATTAGATTAAATCTAATAATTAAAATAAAACTAACAAGACCACATTAACTAAATACAATTAATAAAGAAAATAAAATATTAATTAAAAGTCTGCCAAACTTTTTCCTACAGACTGCAGTAATGGAGGTCTTCAGTAATGGATTATCAGAGCAGACTGGTAGATTAAATCAAGCGGTTTGGGGCTGATGGCAGGCAGATGTCTGTAGATTTCATCACCATAGTCTAGGATGGCTAACAAGGTCTCCATGATTGTTTTCCAAGTGTACACCGGGAAAAAGAGCTTGTGTAAAAGCTTGCATGCTCAAACATAGTATGTCATTGTGCATCTTTTATAGCGTGTTGGAAAACATAGCAGTACACGGAAAACACAGCAGTACACGGAAAAAACAGATTCTACATTCTGATACATTTCAGTGTGACCAATGGACACATGCACGTGGTGTAAATCCACTGGCTGCAGTCCAATCCACTGAGTTTGAGNAGCAGTACACGGAAAAAACAGATTCTACATTCTGATACATTTCAGTGTGACCAATGGACACATGCACGTGGTGTAAATCCACTGGCTGCAGTCCAGTCCACTGAGTTTGAGGGGTCATTGTCAAATTCTCCGAATGGATTGCCAGCCAGGCACTCATTCCCGTATGGTTAAACCTTTCTTATGAATGGCTGCTGCTGGTATGCGTACATCTGTGTTTCTTTCGTTTGTCTGTGATGTTCAAAGCTGCTGTTCTCTGTGATCAGATGGTTTGAGTATTTCCCAGCAGAGCTAATGGATGTATATGTGTCTCAGGCCAAGTATGACTCCATGAAGAAGCAGATGGAATCTATGGAGATGGAAGTGATGGAATCTCGGCTCATACGCGCCTCGGAGCTGAACGGGGAGATGGACGATGACGACACAGGCGAGTGACATCAGTTCTCAGATACATGCGTGCAAACACACAACGCACACAGTGATTCTATAGTATGGCCGCGTGTTCCCGAGCCTGACGCTGGAAAAGACAGAATGACGTATTAAAGCAGAGCACCATATGATGACTGAGCTTAGAGCTGAGGCTGCTGATACCATTTCTCATACGGGCTGTATTTAGCACTCTGCTGGAGGGATTTCGGTGGGCTTGGTGGCCCCTGGCTCACTGGGCCTGCAGATTGGCTGCTTTAGAGCACTGCTTCAGGTACGCTGTCTGCCCTCAGCATGCCACCTCCAGACAAATGAGAAAATAATCTGCAGGATCAGGTGCAGCTCCTCGCCGGTCGCCATTAGGCTATTTCTATGGAAATGCTGCAGAGAACAAACCACACATCTCTCTGTCAGTCACTGTTGCCCTCCCTCTCTTTCTCTCTTCATCTCTCCCTCACCACACCTCTCTCCCTCTCTCTCTCTCTTCTCTCCTTCCCCATGAATCACTCTCTCCCCATTTGAAAAAGACAGTTTTAAAGATGGTGGCTGATCCTACGTCATCTTCTCAGAGGGCTCCATGCCATTAGGACAGTACCAACTATAAAAAGTGCCCGACTACATTCAGCGGCATAATTTAGTTCAGTTCAGAGTAGAATGCTCATGAATTGGACTGATATTGCTTCTTTTGTGTGATGTGCCTCAGTGTGCAGTGCTGTTTTTCTGTTTCCCTCTAAACGGCATGTGATTGATTTCCGAAACCTTCAAGCTAAGCCACGTAGGTCTTAATTTATCCCACTCGCCTGCAGTTCCACTCTCTCTAGTATTGATTAGCTGGACTTGGCTGCACTCTTCATGGTACTTTTAAACCGGTTAAGACTCCTCTGGGATCCTCACAGTGCATAATGTATTCCAGATTAATCTAAGGCATCATAGATTAAGATTTAATCTGAAGTGTCACGGATGTTCAGTCTGTGAAAAACAAGTTTTAACGGAGAACACTGAGGGACTGCTCATTATTGGTATTTTGTTATACCCTGTTTGGATGGGTTCAGCTTGACAGATGTAATGACTCAAGTAAATGTACCTTTCCAAAAACAACATGAGTAGAAGGAGTACTTGAACTGGAGTGGAATTTATTGCATCCAGCATCCTTCAGCATAGGAAATGTTTTTTTTTTTTTTTTTTTGCTCTTCATCTGAAATAAAACCATAAACCTTAACAGTCAGAAGTATAATCTACAGTAGTACAAATGCAGTAAAGCCCTCCCAGGATTTATGTGTTCATAATACATTTTGCTCTCATATAGGAGGAGAGTGGAGGCTGAAGTATGAGCGAGCGGTCAGAGAAATTGAGTTCACCAAGAAGCGACTGCAGCAAGAGTTCGACGACAAACTGGAAGTGGAGCAGCAGAACAAGAGGCAGCTGGAAAGACGGGTATTAATGAATTTCTCATGTGTATATATACACACTGCTAACAAAAAAGTTACAATAATACCAAAAAAATAGCGTCTGAAATTAGCATATGCAAGACAAGACATTAGTTATCAAATCACACTGTGCACAGAGTAAACATTAGGTTGTTTTAGTCTCAGTATTTTGTTTGCCAGTGTGGTGTCTCTTTTCCAAAGTAGGTTTGTGTTGCTAACTTTGCTATACCTGAACAGGGGGCTGCACAGCTGGATAGATGAGACACAAGTCTTAAAAAATGCAAAATGCATAACTGAGACTTTGGAAGTGTGTTTGTTGCGACCTCTGAATGAAATGTGTGCACACATACAATTACATGCACTTACATACAGCTTCAAAATACTGCAGATCTTGCTGTCAGGAATAAGAGCAATAGACAGGATGATCATGCTCAGAATTTGTGATGGATCATACCGTCTGACATGCGCGCCCAGTTGCTACAGGCCTCTATTACTCTTAACCCCAGCTGACACAAGACAGCAGGCCTGCCAACTCCGACTCAGCAGTTTACACACGAGTGCAGTTGCACATGATTATACATAGACCTGGTCACATAAAAAATACTTGCAGAGGCTGGTCCGGGTTACCGTCAGTCAAACAGAAAGGAGGATGACTGGAGAGCAGCTCTAAACGGGCTCTGAACACTGTGTGTGTGTATGTTTTAGCTGACGGACCTGCAGGCAGACAGTGAGGAGATGCAGCGGGTGGCACAGCAGCTGAAGAAAAAGTGCCAGAGGCTGACAGCCGAGCTGCAGGACACCAAGCTGCACCTGGAAGGCCAGCAGAGCCGCAACCATGAGCTGGAGAAGAAGCAGAGGAAGTAAGCTCCACAAAACTGTGTGCACTCTTACAGCGTCTGTGTGTAGGACCCTTTCAAGATTGTGTGAATATATTCAGCAAATTACAGGCCCGCCGACTCAGACTCAGCAGTTTACATGATTATACATACTCCTTGTCGTATAGAAAGGCATCATCAGATATTACAGGTAGATATTTTAAACCAGTACTATTAGCAGAATATGTAGTTCTGATGTTTCTGAGGGAGGGATGGTGGTTACCATGTTTTCCTGTTGAGAGTAGGAGTGACTTAGACAATATAGTTGCATTGATCAGTTGACATTGTGCATAGGTCACAGGCACTTACATACAGTGTCAAAATACTACAGCTTATTTTGCTGTCAGGAACAACAGGCGAGTTATGCTCGCAGGTATGTGGGTATTTGGTTAACTATTTCAGCTCATTTTACACAAGAGGTAAGGAACGCAAATTTGTTTAACCGTGGGGGTAACAGGAAAAATGTTCTTCAGCCAAAATGAGCATATGATCAGAGGCTCTAAATAGCATACAATTTTGGAGAAATACATTTTCTACAGATTTTATTATTATTAAAAAAATAAATAAATACAAATAAAAATACAGCCAACTGGTACAACACGAGGTCATTTATCCTCAGTGGAAGATGTGCTGTTTTGGGACCTAGCTAACATCTGTTAGAGATGCCAGCCTTATTAGCACTAAAGCTGTACCCCATCTGCCTTCTCAGGCCAGTCCTTGATAATGTGCTTACATTACAGCACCCGTGTTTCAGACTGGCAAAATGATGGTATTGCCTGGTTATACGGATGATAAGACATAGTGAGAGAGTATGGAGGAAGATGAGGTGAATGGGACTGAACATAAACATATTGCGGAGACATTCACTAAAGCATCTAAACTACAGTTTAAACTCACCGTGTTCTATTATTAGAAAGGTTATATTCTTGCTTACTTACAAATAGAAGCAGGACCATAATATTCTGTTAACTTGTTACAACAGGTAAGTGTTTCATTGAATTACTTCTCTCTGTGTCTTCCTGTGATGAAACTCTCGAGTACTCATGAACATTGCTAGAAAATATATGGACAAGCAAATCAGCAAAATATTGTTAGGCTTTAGGGATCTAACAATGACTAGTAACCTTTTGATATCGCAGTGCAGAAATGTGACAATGCATTGTGGAGAATGCAGTTGCAGTTACACTGTTTGAACACCAGTGTTTGCAAATGAATAGCACCAATCACCAACTCAAACCAGCACTCTGTGGTCGTTAGTGAGTTATGTAACAACAACGCTTAACGCAACACACCAGACGTCTCAGCATGGAGTTGTAGAGGTTCCTATTGGTGTCCTGGGATAGTCCATCCCATGCGGCTTGAATATGCTCACACAGTTCCTGCAGATTTTGCAGTAGGGATGGAGGTGAAGTGACACCAAGCCTTCATCACATGTGACGTGTGACAACATGTCAGTCTTGGCGATGACCACGGTGCCTCCACACACGGATTCGTTGGCCGTCTCCACCAAGACAAAAGCGGGACTCGTCACTGAAGATGACCTGCTGCCATTCTGAGTCACTCCATGACAGTCTGGCACGACACCATCGCAGTCTATAGCGATGTTGATGTGGTGTTAAGGGTAGTCGACGTAACGGTCTGGGTGCATGTAGCCCTGTGTCGTACAGCCGTCTGCCAATGGTGCTGGCACTAACAGGATGACTCATAGAGGGCATCACTGCTCACTGAATTTCCACAATCGTGGCTGTTGGGTCAGTCAGATTCAGCAATAAGAAATGTCCCTGATTACGTCACATGCGCGGCCGACAATTATTATTTTTTTGATTCAATATAGTTTACCAGATATACATTCATTAATTTTTATTGATACTTGAAAATTAAAATGCACAGTGCTTGCTGACAAAGTTGATTATACCCCAGGAAGCATTCAGGCAATGTGGCTTCGATTGTTTAATCGCACTTTAGATGACATCACATCACACAGAAGACTTGTCACAGAGATGGAACTTGATGCTGGCATTGTAACAGCGCAATGAGGAAACAGTGAAAGGCATGATGATCCGATTACTTAGTTTATTAAGTATTGGCTAATCAATTAATTAACCATAGAAATAATTGTTTATTGCAGCCCTAAGATGGTCAAAGATTCTGGCTTCTGGGTTACTACAAATCACTGAACTGTACCTGAGAAAGACTCCACAGAGAGAGAGAGATTCACAAGACTTAAATAATTGCCATTAATCATTGTAAAGCATCCAAGCGATAGAGTGAGTTTGTTGCGTCCGGCTGTAGTCTGTGTAGCAGGCATAGCTCAACACGGCAAGTCCATGGCAAGTACTGTTAGAGCGTCTGGCTCTCAGCCTGCTTCTACCTCACTCAGCACTTTCTGACCTGGGCCAGCTTCTCTGTTCCAGCTTTTGCAGCCAGAGAATGAGTTGTGGAAAAATCCCAAGTCCACCCAGCGCCCACAGCAGCCATGTAAACATTCACACAGCACAACACATAGTCAGTAGTACAGAGAATTATTAGAAACTGAATGGTGTCATCTAGATGCTGTTACTCATCACTCTGCTTTCCTCTGTTGGGTGTTATCATTACTAACAGTAGGCATAAGCAGTGAGAGAGACGGAGTGAGTTAATGCATGCTATTCGTGTAGATAAGCTTCTCTGGACTCTTGAGTAAACTTGGGGGGGGGCTAAGAGCCTGAGCCACACCACAATGGGAGAATGTGTAAAGGGCTATACTGCACATGCTACATAATTAGATTCCAATATACCCTGCATTATATTAAAGTGGCTTTGCTGCATTATTTATTTATTTATTTGCTTCTCCTCACGTCCACTTTCCCTTAATGTGTGTCGATGTACCAAAAATATAGGGTGTTAGGAAATATTGAATATCGAATGTTATATGTTGTGATACTGTATTGAATATTAAAAATACATGATATGTATACCATCGCCAGTACACAGCCCTACAAAAATGGCCATAATTCATTCTGTATTTTGTGTTTTTTCAAGTTGACATTCGATTATTTATCAGACCAAATTACAATTAAATATTGTGTCTTCTCCCTATTACCATGACTCATTTTCACCATTATCTACTATTGTTTAATGAGTGATTATAGCCTGCTTCAGCTTTGTAGGACTGATTTAGTTTGATCCAGATTGAGCTCTCCTCATTTGGCCCAAATCGTGGTCCAAAGTACCTTTCACAAATGCTATTTTCGTTCGGACCAAACTGAAAAGTCTGAAGGTCCGAGCCACATAATGTAAGCGTGAAAACAACTATAGAGACTGATGTGGAAAGTCTGAAGTTTGTCACTTTGCTTATAGCACAAAATATAAATCTTGGTGTAGTTGTACAAACATTCTAAGAAACATATATCTCCAAATCGGAAAAAGCTGCTAGAATGTATGAAATGGAATAGATGTATATTAACAAATGAAATGAAGCTGACCAGACAAAACATGATAAATCTTGGGTTCATACTGTCTGCAATGAAGTAAAAGTCAAAGTAAATGTAAGTAACACTGCATTGTTTCATTTGCATTTTCCAACTTAATTTGGAGTTTTATATACTTCATGTACTGAAATATTATAACCCTCTGCAATAACGGTTTTGCCATAGATTACCAAATACTGTATACTAATAAACTGTGCAGCTCTGCTGCATACAATAATGACTGTAAACACAGTCTGAGACCAGCCTCAGCTTAGCTGTTGCATGAGGGGGAATAAGGGCCAAAGAAAAGTGGAGCATGCTAGGGGGAAAAAGAGGAAAATTCCTCCCCCTGCTTCTACTCTGGAGCCAGTATTAGCACTGGGAATTGCATAAGATCCGTTTATAGGATCTTAACAGGGCCTTGCAGTGTGTGAAGGGTAGAAAAAGGGTGAGTGAAAGGAAGAAAAGGAAGAAGAAATTGTGCCCCTAAGGCCTCACCAGCCCCCCTCGACTACTCGCTCACAGTTAAACCAATCAGAACCACTGGCTGTAATACCCCTCCTGACACTTACGTCACAAGGTCCTGCTAGAATTAGCCAACTTGCAGTGTTTCCTAACTTTGTTCTGCCATGTTAGGCTATTTCAGAAAAAGCAGGTATGTGCTGTTTTTGTTGTTGTTTTTCTGATTCAGGTATGTTGTTGTTGTTGTGCGGTGCTATGTTCTATAATATAGTTCTATAATATGATTTTAGTACATTTTGAACTTGGATGTTTCCACAGATGAAATAAAACCACTGTGGTTTGCTATGTGACAAAAGGAAACCAGTCACTTAAGCTTTTGTGTGTTTGTGTGTTTGTGTGTGTGTGTGTGTGTGTGTTTGCAGGTTCGACTCGGAGCAGAGTCAGGCCCAGGAGGAGGTGCAGAGAGAGAGGAGTCAGCGAGAGAAGCTGAGCCGAGAGAAGGACATGCTGACTGGAGAAGTGTTCAGCCTCCGACAGCAGCTGGAGGTCAGCAGGCTTTCACTTAATTTGTCTCAGACATGCTCAGCTTACTGCCTGGTGAGATACAGTGTACAGTATTACATATGATATAATGCCTACCTGTGTGCCTAGGAAATTGTAGGTACAAATGTAAACACTGGAACACTCCCGGTCAAATTACACGTTTTGGGGGCCCCCAAACATTTGCATACATATCTTCACTCATTTATCAGAGACACCTGCCAAACTGCTGCGTTTTGTATGTGTACCGTCATTGACTGTAGTCCATGTGTCGCTGCACAATTATCAGCCACCCTATACCCATTCATTAGCATTCATGAGTCACTCCAGACCAGTCAATTTGGATGGTGGAGCATTCACAGCACAGCAGTGATGTTTGTGTATGTTGTTCTGGTACAAATCAGCAGTCTAAGCGATTGTTACCACAGCTGGGTTTACAATAAACTAACACTGGTTTTGTTCTCTTGTACTCAGGACAAAGACCTGGAGATGTGTGCAGTCAATCTGAAGCTAGAGCAGATGGAGGCGGAGCTGCAGGACCTAAACTCTCAGGAGTCCAAGGACGAAGCCTCACTGGCCAAAGTCAAAAAGCAGCTCCGTGACCTGGAAGCAAAGGTCAAAGATCAAGAGGAGGAGCTGGACGAGCAAGCAGGCACCATTCAGATGTTGGAGCAGGTACGCACACATATCCAGCTGCATCAGTGATGATGTGAAAGAGTAGTTTCAACTCACATAGGCAGTCACTTGTAGAAACATGCTAGATGCCTCTGGTTTATGTTTAATTTATTGCTTCCCTGAATTATTCAAATTTCCATGTAAAATTGCCACAACGTGCAGATTCAGCTGCTATCTTTATAAGATCTATCTTTGGAAAAGCCCATTCCCTCGGTGCACAGACTGCACACATTCCCAATATTAGCATGAAAAGTGATGCCTGCTTAGTTCATTTTGTTTTTTGGCATAAATATATGTATGTAAGCGCTGTATGTGTGGGTTAGTGTGCACAGAGGTGTTAATATTTGGCCCCTGCAGGCTAAGCTGCGTCTGGAGATGGAGATGGAGAGGCTCAGACAGATGCACTCCAAAGAGATTGAGAGCAAAGATGAAGAGGTGGAGGAGATCAGACAGTCCTGCAGTAAGAAGGTAAAATTCCATGTTTTTGGTTTATGCTGACCCAGGACCAGCCTTCTCTAAGGCTGCACAATGCATGATTAAATAGCCAAGATGACATTTTGGCTTACAACTGAATCATGAGCATCTCTTACTTTTTTGATATGCCAATTTTGTATGAGCGATATATATCCTTATAAAGTTTCTCACTGCAGAGCTTTCAGTGTATATTTATATTTGATCTCTGAATAAGTGTAATACTAAGTTGTAACAAAAAGAATTTAAATATAAAATATAAAAACATTATAAAAAATTACAAACAGCATTCAAGCTAAACTGTTCCAAGAATCCTATTTGTAAAAGCATGCAAGCAGCTTGAAAGCAGTCTGTCCTTCTGTTTCTGCCACATTGTTAGATGCAAAGCACTTCATTGACCTCTCTCGTCAGTAGAAGTGGACGGTATACCAGTTGACCAGTAGACCATGCTGGCATTAGGCACTTTAGGTAGCTGGCATAAAGAAATGGCCAGTCTTTGGGAAATAATGTTAGCTTAAAGCAGCATTATGCAAGAATTGGTATTTTTTTCTTCTTGGGGTCCTGCTACAGTTGTGGAATCCCTATCCCCCTGGGTCATGCAAGCATATGGACACTACAGATTACACTGGGAATTTTGGTTGTTCTCTATGTGTATATTACTTAATAGTGTCCACATGTCTTTTTGAGGTATGTACATAAGAAAGCACTGAAAAAGACAACAACAGAAGAGAAAGAACCGTGTCGACTGTAAAGGTGACTTTATAGGATTTTACTACAGGAGGTTAGATGAGTTTTACCGTTTGTAAGACAGGGATGGCACAGATACAGTTATAGGCTACATTACTATCTTTTATTAATAACATTTGCAGGGATGTAGAGTCTGCTGTAGGATTCTTGCTGTTTCCTGTTAGCCGTGAGACTCTTTTATATCCTTTATGTTTTTTAGCTCTTGCCAACAAGTAAACATTGAGATTGTCTCTTGACCTGTCTCTTGCTCAGTCACATGTTCTCTTCCTCACTTACTCCGGCAATGTCTTCTTCCGTCTCTTCACATCCTCTGCCATGATGTTCATACTGGGAATACCAATCTAACTTAGACGTTTAACTAGCTGAAGACCGACAGTTGTTGTGTGATGTAGTTCCATAAAGCTTTAACGCAGTTTTTGCAAGAGGTCTCGTGCTGCTCCTCCAAAGTTACATAGAGCTGTAGCAGGCGTTTCCAGGCCCGAAGTAGCAATGGCAGCAATGGCATTCTCCCTATATAAGTATATATTATATATCTCCCTATATATTATAAATTCTCTCATCATAAGTCAGGGTAGCATCAAAATGTCTTTGAGGATGTTATTTTAAGATAAAATCATTACATAATGTTGCTGATGTAAAAAAAAAAAAAAAAGCAGGCCTGATGTACAAATATATGGGATGCATGTATGAGGTAAATTTGACAAAGCTGAAGTTGTCTTCCTAAAAGTGGTTAGTGGTCTTCAGTCTTGTAGAAATTCAGACATGAAACAACATTTAGCACCAGTTTTGCTGGGCCTGCAGGGCTAGTGTGACCTGTGCATTGTTCACTTTTGTTTTTACTATGCACAATAAAACATTTCATATTGGTTGTTAATATTGATGGGACATCTCAGAATACCAAGTCACTTTTATTTAAGGATCTAAAATATATACTGTGATTTTCAGAAAACTGTCAGACATGTTCATTTTTCCATGATATGCATTTTTTGTCCATACTTCCCACTGCTACCTGCCAGTCACAGTCCCTCTCATGTTTAGCTCTCATGTTTTAAGATTCTCCACAAAGAAAGTTATTAGCATTCAGGTAACTCTGTGTGTATTATTATATAGAGAAAAATGATTTTTGAGATCAGAATCTACCAAATGCACAGAAATCAGAGCAGGCTTGAGGCCAGAGTAACCACAGTAAAAGAAAAGCCTGGTTTCACCAGCAGAAAAAGCTGTATCATCACCGCAGCTCAGGAAGCTCCAGCTGGCACGAGTCACTCAGCCAAAATCATTTAAAGTGCTGAAGCTTGTTTCCAGATAAGGGTCCATTTATTTCACCATTCTAGTGCTCTTGTGCAACATGAGTAAACCAGTCACAGTCAGTAGCGTGATGAATAATAAACACGTGCTTCAGCTTTCCCTGCTAATGGTGAGTATACGGTGGATGCGCGTATAGTGAGGCGGCGCGTGTGGCCGCCAGTGGAGCTGAACTCATTGACATTTTGTTTTGATGTATAATTTGTGGAGCCAAGGTTTTGATTTCACTCGCGTGTGGTTGACCTCACCCTCCTCCCCACTTAACCAATCAAGCACTCAGTACAGGGCATCCCATAATTACCCTCCTAGCAGTGCTGTCTCTGAGAGATAGCATTGGATGCAGAGCAACATGCTGCACGAGGCTGAATCTCTGCAGCAGCACACGTATTTACAGCAGTTCCGATTTAAACAAAATCTTCTGATTTAAAAGACATGCAACACACTGATACACCTATACAAGCCGAAAAGAGATGTACCATGTACCTTACTGTACTGCAAAAGTCAGAGACCACCCTTCAAACAATTTCCTGGCAAAATGGCCAAGTTAATGTTATTAAGAAAATATTTCTAACGAGATTAAATAGATGACCCACTTGGAAGATAAAAGTCAAAGAAATAGAAGTGATTTTCCAAGACTGGATATATAGAAAATGGGACAAGATGGGACACTGTGCAAGACGCAATAGTCCACCAAAACTGTCTCCATCAGATAAACAGGACTTTTTTGAGAGATTTTTTAAAAGAGATGAGGAAATCAAGCTCCACTCTTGTGTCAGATCAGGAAAAAAAAGCCTGGTGTTTCTGTCCATCCTTCTACTGGGGGTAGGAAAGTCAGTTGTGTTGGTTTGAAAGGATGTGTAGCTGAGAAGCCTAAGAAAAGGAAATGGATAAAAAAGAAAACAAACTGCTAATTAAATAAACAAGCTGCATCAGCAGACATGTATATGAAAAATATTGGATTTTGGCATATCCAGTATTCAATATCCAAAGAATATCCAATCCAGATATTGGGTATCTGACCACAATTCCCATATCAGTATATGACCTGAAGGAATTCTCTGCTGATTTCTTTACATGCTGAAAGCATGGCATCAAAAACAATGTTCAAGCAAAGTGTACACTCTCTAGATACTGAAATTATAATATTAATATTTATTTAATATATTTAGTTGTTAAGGTTCTGTGCAGTTTGCTTTCTGTTTTTTCTTTTTTGCATTTTGATAGGAAATGAAATAAAGGTGGCCTCTGACTTTTTCACAGTACTATGTACAGAAAAGGGACCTTAAAATATTTCCTTTGTCATTAAGTGGTAACTACATCTTTTTACTTAACATCATGCACAAAAATACAAAGCATTTGTATCCTTATGGCAGTGATTTCTTTGAGGATGGATCCTTAACCATGACTTTATTCAGCATTTAAACAATGCAAACCATATGCAGTTCTTTCTCAGAACTACAAATCAACCACAACCAGTAACAAGCCCACTAAAATATGAAATCTTTTCTTTGAAGAGGGCTGTTGATTTGTAGCATCTACCATGAGGAGTAATGCTATTTATATTATGTACATTGTTATTTTTAACTGCTGGTGTTGTCCTTTTTTGCATTTTGCAATGTGTGTGTGTGTGTCTATAGTTGAAGCAGATGGAGGTGCAGTTGGAGGAGGAATATGAAGACAAACAGAAGGTCCTTAGGGAGAGGAGAGAGCTGGAGGCCAAGCTGCTGACTGCTCAAGACCAGGTAGCCAACAATAACGGCACTCGCACATTCTCTCTCTCTTGCGCACTCTCTTGCTGTCTCTCTCTCACACACACATACACAAACACCATTTTGCTCTTCAGTGGCTTTACTACCCTTCAGCATGCACAGGCCTTCTACTGTATGTTTGGAAAGGTGTATGTTTGTATGAGTAGCTGTATACCCTAAGACAGTCACATTGACAGACATGTCTGCTAGGCATGTACGCACCTTGGCTTTAACTCTGTGTTGCCGTGTTCCAGGTGAGCCACAGAGATGTGGAGACAGAGAAGCGTCTGAGGAAGGATCTGAAGCGCACCAAAGCCCTGCTGGCTGATGCCCAGATCATGCTGGACCACCTGAAGAACAACGCTCCCAGCAAAAGAGAGATCGCTCAGCTCAAAAACCAGGTACAAGCAGCTTGCTGAGCTATCAGTAGACAGTAGGGGATATCCAATCAGGAGGATAGATTTTGGAACTGGCATGCCTGTTGGCTCATCGGAGTTAAGACAGACTGCTAAGTAGGGCAGTAGTCATAACCACCTTTTTCGAGTACAAGGCTGAGTCTAAAGAGGGCCAAGACTAAGTCAGATTGAGAGTAAGACAGGGTCAAGACCAAGTCCTCTTCAAGACCAACCCTTAGTTTGCATCCAGTACAAGTTACTAGAACAGTAAAAGGAAATTGCCTTTCCATAAACAGAAGTGCATGTACAAAAACAACTCAAATTCAAATCATAATGAAAAACACCTTCTCATCTACGTACAAGCACAGTTATTTGATCACTCATAGTTAAGAGAGGCTGTGGAACTCTGTAAACATATGAACATAATATTTGAACATAATAATTGTTATTTCTCACTGTGGTTAATCTTATCAAATAGTTCAAAAGATTCATTAAGTTTTTATATGAAACTGTTTACATTTCAATCAGATTACAGCACCGGAGCTCAGCTCTGTTTGCCTCTGAGACAAACTAAAGATGACAAAGCTCCATTCCAGTTCACTCAGGTCTAGTTTTACCCCTGACTTGCCTGAGTACCCATCCCCACGTGTTGGTGACAGTTAAAAAAAAGAATATCAGAATATCAGTTTGCAGAGAATGATGGTCAAAATTGAGACAAATAGGGGAAAACAAAAGGACTCGAGTACTTTAGCCCAGGTACTGAATTTTTTGATACCATGCACTAGTTGAGTCCTTGAGAGCTTAATTGTCTCTGCTCTATTGGACATAGTACTGTGCAGTATGTGACATGCTGAATAAAGCAATAAGCCACAAGAGCTGGTGGTGATTACTGTGATTAACAGTGACTTTCAAAGCTTGTAAGATATTCAGTGAACATTTATGTCCTTTTAAAACTGCGGATTTACAGTGAATCATTCTCTAAATATTTTAGTTTAAAGCCTCACAATGAATGTCAGTGGAAGAGCGACTTAGAATGGTAGCTGTATATCAGCCTGTATAGCCTATAGTCTTTTGGCCTAGTTGTTAAAAGCTTTCAGCAACTCAATTAAAAAAAACAAGGTTTTAATGAAGCGAGCAGCGAAACAGTAGTTTTTAGTGAGCTGGCAGATTCATTCAAAATTCATAGTCATAGTGTTACTTTATTGCATTTAAGAACTAGAACTATCTAGACTAACTATTAGAACTATCTGTTCGATTTGTGAACGTTACTATCACAAAAACATGGTATTCAGTTTTTGCCCACCCCTACCAGTGCTGAGCCATATTTAAGTACTCTGGGTTCTAAGACTGACTAAATGTTATGTGTTTGTGTTCGTGTGTGTCCCAGCTGGAGGAGTCAGAATTCACCTGTGCTGCTGCAGTCAAGGCCCGTAAGTCCATGGAGGTGGAGATTGAGGATCTGCATGTTCAGATGGACGACATCTCTAAAGCCAAACAGGCGGTAAGTATACGCTTCATTTGTTACTGTTCTGTGTTCATAACCAGCCAAGCAGCCTTTTAGAGAACCTCATATTCTTCCAAGAGGTCAGGCCAGAGAGACAAAGCGAGAAATATTCAACATCTCAGAGGCGCTGAGAAACATCCATCTGTCTTCTATATAGGAAATGAAGCAAAAGAGTGAAAAACACGCACGCACACACACACACACACAAAATCACATGCACATAGAGAGAACACTCCCTCATTCACCTTCAGTGCCAGTCAGGATGTCAGTTCAATTATTTACCGCAGGGAAATGATTTCCGCCCATAATGGTGTGTTTCCGATTCCTTCTCTAATTTGAACAAGACGTATCACCCCGAAATACATTACGCTTTAATAACGCTGTCATGGGCCGGTTCTGCTTCAGCCTGAATGGAAGGATATAATTGAGTTCACACAGCAGCAGGTTGGAAACAGATATTGGGGGAGAGACGGATGGTCCTATTTTGCACACGCTGTTTCGGCCCCTGTCTTTATTATGCTGCTTTCTCTTTGCGCTGTCTGACAGGATGTTGAATTGAGCTGTATCGTCTGTAAAACTGCATCTTCGACCGTGGTACCACTGGACTGTTACATTGCAGGGTTTGTGTAGAATTGTTTACTGCTTTCAACCACTTACTGTCTTTTTCCTGGAAGACGCCACATGTAGGCCGTGACTGATTTTAAGGCTGAAACACTTCCAAAAGCTGACATCCGTTCAGATGCAGCAGTGGCTGTTTGCTAAAACGGCATGCTTTGAATGATTTAGTGCTTCTTTATTAATCTTCGAGTTTTAGATTTGAGAACTGACAGTCATATCTGGCAAACGTGTAAATTATAGGTTAATATGTGTAAATCACGATTGTTAGCAAACAAGGCAGCTTCAGTTTAGTTCGTATGTTTCTATAGGATGTCGTAGGAGAGTTAAATGACTCTGTA
Source organism: Semaprochilodus insignis (assembly GCA_034552555.1). Lineage (NCBI taxonomy): Eukaryota > Metazoa > Chordata > Actinopteri > Characiformes > Prochilodontidae > Semaprochilodus > Semaprochilodus insignis. Next base: position 13,872,518 of record CM067488.1, read on the forward strand.
GTTGCCAATCTGTAAATATATAAATATATAAAAATACCTACAAAACACAACATTTTTTGAATCTGACTTTAAAGAAGTTGCAGTGAGTAATTAAGCAGATGCCCCTGTATTTTAATCTCAGACTACACCTAACTTTTATGTTATTGCATGTTTTAAATAAGACTGTCTTTTAATCTTGGCCATATAAAATTATATGTATTGGAGCTATTAAAACAAAATGTTTATATCGGGCTAAAGTTCTACTCTCTTTTCATCTCAATGTCGTCCCATCACAGTATTGGATTGCTTAGATGTATTTGAACATAGTCATCTTGTTTTGGCTTGCTTTATTCCTCAAACTGGGAGAGGAAGGAGGGAGAGAAAAGAAGAGCTAGACAGGCAATCTTTGATTAGGATGATGACTTGTGCCTGTCAGATCGGGCAGAGGAAATGGATGGAAAAAATGTGAGGCAAAGCTGAAAAACGCATTGGGCCCATATGCTTAGTCTGCACTATGTCTTTGGTTGCCGTAATTGTATTTTAAACAGCGTTTTGAATGTCTTTGACAACTTATCTTGTTTTTATCCATCCACCCATCTCCTTCTGACAAGAGGATTTGGGACAACTCGGAACCATGCACAGAGGGGATTTAGAAATGACAGGCAGATTGAATAGCTTCCCTTTGATTTATTCACATTGTAAAAGCTGTGATTTATGATTCATTCTGCTGCTCGCTCAATAGCTTCTTTGTAGTTTCATGAAGTGTTTACTATTAGTGTTATGTTTTACTACAAAGGATGTGTCATATAAAAATTCCACTGAAATCTTGGCACACTAAGAGCATTAAGTATTTACTGTGTAACTTACAAATGCTACTTTACTGTGTGTAAGTATCAGTGCTAAAATATAATTTGTTCAATAAGCTGTAATCAGGAAATCTCACATGCCCTGTAATGGGCAGTTTGACTAAAGGGGCAACGGATTTGGGCCATTAACCATGTCTTAGTGAGTTTCTGCAACACGTGAGTAAGATGGATGCCTCGGCGACTACGCTGGTTCCGAACTCCATTTCATTTCCCACTTATGTGTTAATGAATTCATTAGCATTCTTTGATATCCACATTTTTCATCCCTTATTAATGCATTCAGCCCTTACTCTTCCGAGATTGCCTTACTGTATTGTTGAAGTAATTATTATTGAATGGAATTAGACCTCTGATACTCCCAGGGAAGGCTGCTCGAAAAGTGCCAACGTTGGCGGCTAATTGTAAAAAGCCATAATTGTATGTGGCGCTTGCGCTTCTGAGCTCTGAAGGGCATGCTGGGGATTATGTGTGGGAGGGCCTGCTGTACCCATGTGAGCAGCCAATTCTCAGTCAGCAGGTGAATACAAAATATTACAAGAGCTCAATCAGAGCCTCTGGGCTACTGCTTGAAATATTGACGGATTTTTTGCGGGTTGAGCTCTTTTGTGAGACGCCACTCCTGAGCTATTTTCTTGTGCAAAGCAGAACTCGAGCGCGCTTGCTTTTTCGAATACTGATTTTTTTTTCATGATGCTTTGTAATGTTGCTGTGTGTTTTGTGTCCCTCCCAGCTGGAGGAGCAGCTGAGCCGCGTTCAGCGCGAGAAGAACGACCTGCAGTCACGCATGGAGGAGGACCAGGAGGACATGAACGAACTCATGAAGAAGCACAAAGCCGCCGTTGCCCAGGTAGACTTGTCAAAGCACTGCACGTAGAACCACTGTCTTCCCTGTGTCAAAACACTCTGAGCAGGATAGCATGTACACAGCCCGGGACCCCTCCACCAGCCCTCAACACAAACAGCAGCTTCTAATGGCACTGGTGTCCAGCTGGATGGGAGTATTTTTAGGGTTATTATTTTCTGAAAGCTTGCCTCCACAATGATGCTCTCCTGAAAATTGCACCGCGGCCCTTACAATGCTCACTTTATAAGCGTGGGTTGGCGTTTCTGGGAGGCACAAACATTTGGGTTTCAAAATGTTTTACTGCAATTTTGCTCCATTTGAAAAGCTCTGCGGTTTATTACCATTTCCGCACCTCACACACCATTGTCATTTGCCAATATGATTTACTGCCTTTTTTTTTTCAGGCCAAATGATCAAATTGACAGTGTGTAGGTAGAGCTTGGAGTGGTTCTTATTTTCTCTGTTGTGTTTGTAGTTACTGTGCTTGTTGTTACTGTACAATTAGCACTGTGTCAACTGTGCAGGCGATCTGAATTTGTTTGAATGTGTGGGTTGGCTGGCATTAAGCAGAGGTTTTAAAAAGCTCTCAGCTACAACACAGATATACAGATTGAACTCCGCATGCTCTAAACCAGCATGCCCTCCTACCAGTTTCCTGGGCTTAGTCCACCAGCCCCAGGCTTCATTTGGTCAAACACTTGTTGATACTGAAAATTGTTATTGTGTACAGACTACTAGGACTGAACCCGACACAAATTCTGTCAGTCGAATTTGGATTTGGTTGTTCAATTTGAAGAAAATCCATTGGCATGAGACATTAACATAGTCACAAATTTCTAAGCACTTAAAAACTAAAAAAAAAAAAAAGGCCACAGCGTATGAATAAAAATCTTAATTGTGCAGTATTTTATTTACCAACATGTAATGTCAGCTACCATATGAATTACTAATAATACTAATAATAAGACAGACAGCACACATTGGATTTCTGTTTAATTATTCTCTTATAGCTTATCTCTTATTATGTGTTTTATTCCACTTTGAACATTAAATACGACGTGTAAATGAATGAGCAAAAGAGGTGGTTTCAAATGAATTCACGGCTTTGTCCACTATGAAATAATTGACATAATTGACAAATTAAGTTATTTAAGACTGAAGTTATGTATAGATGAAAACAAATACAGCAGGCCTGAAAATGCAATATAAATTTACAGCATCATCCAATGATATAATAACTTCTTTTTTGTTAGGATGGGCTTATTTGGGTACAGGGTATAAATAAATGTTCAATGAATAATAATCAAATGAAATACTTCACACAAAGGATCAGCTGTTGGTTGCAACAGGGTTTACTGTTCTACGTAGAGCAAATGTAATCAAGCTGTGAGCACCTTGTTAATGAACTCACTGCCTGCTTTATATGCAGTAAATTAAAGTAAATCTGCCCAGATAATTACAACTCGGTCACCCTGTTGCATTGTGTGTTCTTTAAAAGATCAAAATGCCAGCAGACTTTAGACTTCTAAGGCCTGGTTATTGCCGAGCTTATCTAATCACTGTCATCATTTGCCAGCATGCCAGACAAACCGGCCAGAATATAAAAAGTATAATTGTTATTCCCCTTAATTATAATTCCTCATTAAAATGTCATCACGTTCATCCAGTTCAGTTTTGTAAACTCCTGTGTGTTTTATCCTGATATTATATTGAAAAGAATACTCTCGACTGCTCGACATGAAGTATCTCGGTCGAGTTACAGATCTCTGACAGATGATTTGACTCGTCCACCTTCAGAGACTACACATCTAGATACCGATCCTTCCTTCCTGTCACTCTCTCACTTTCTCTGCTCCTTATCACTCACTTGTAAATATTGTAATTTCACACAACAGCCATGATTTTGCTGTGAAGACTTTCAGCAGGCAGCACATGCTGTTTAATTTTACATCCATCCATCCATCCAGCATATTCCTTTGTGCGTTGTCAGTGTTGATGTTGCAATTCCATTGCAGTGCTGCTGATTGACTTGGTCATTACAGTGGAAATGCTTGATGGTTGTCTCTTCTTTACTGCTGTTTTGTGCAGTCATCTCAGAACCTGGCCCAGATCAGCGAGCTCCAGGCCCAGCTGGAGGAGGCAATGAAGGAGAAACAGGAAGTCCAGGAGAAGGTAAGTCCAATCAGCTGTGGTCATAATGGCCATAACATGGCCATAACTTCTGTGTACTTTTGGGTGTTGCTTTTGGCATGAGCTGGTTGGGTTGGCTGTTTTTTGTCTGTTGTGTTTATCTGTTATTGTGTTTTTTTTTAATTTATTCATTAATTAAAATATTTATTGTTAATAAATATAATTTCATATAATTTGAAGCATCTAGCCCACAGGACCATATGGCCCATGACATATCATTGTTGTCCAGAAATTAAAAAAGTTTAATTTTTGTTGGTCCATTTTTATGAGACATTGTAAAAGACTTTCTGTGTTTCTGTGTTCAAATCATGCAGAAATATAGAGATAGAAAGTGTTGTTGCTGTTTGTTCTTGGACAGCAACAATACGCTTAGTATTTAAATGTGGTCAGTGCTAATTTATTAGTTTTTATTAGATTCCATTTTATTATATGGCAACTTGTATATCAAAATATTATATAAAAATATTAAATATAAATTCTAAAGTAAAAATTAAATATCAGTCACAAAAATCAGTCACAAAAACCAGTCATGTTTCTGAAATCTTATTGGCTGAGCCACGTTTGTAAAACACTTACATCTACATAGTTATGTGCTCACATACCAACTGAATTCTTTATTGATGCACCAAAATATTAAAAACTGTTCCTTGTATGGGGCGTGGAATGTAGAACTGATGGGGGTGGGGAAGGACCCTAATATTTGATCATTCTAATTTTGAGTTTTGTCAATTTTAGTATATATGGATATTGCAAAACATGCAAAACACTAACATTCTGAGGCTCTCAGGAGAAACTTTTTGGTTTGTGGTGTGGGTATGGATTAGGGTTATAGTTTATCTCTTTAGCTTGCCAGTGATTCAACAAGGAGATGAAGATGCAGGATGCAGGTGCTTAGTTTTATTGTGATCATAACCAGGAAGGATCCACAAATGTAACAAAACCAAAAAAGATAAACAAGATATTTAACCAGAAAGAAAACAAAAGGCAACGAGACATGAAGTAGACTAGACTGGAGAACACAA